>OZ024916.1:27606136-27968890 GCA_964017125.1 Flabesymbios commensalis | reverse complement strand
GGATGGGAGTGCACCGCCCTTTTTTCTCGCCACGAAATTGGCCTAAATATACACACAAGATCCTTTCTAACCCTTTCTGTTTAAAATCTTGGATCAGCTCCTGGTATGGTTTTGACTGTTTTTGAAATGCTTTAATTTAATCGGAGTTGACAGCGGGTGGGCTGATTGATTGACAGACTGTCTGACTGATTAATTAATTGATTGATTGATTGATTGATTAATTGCTTGATTGCTTGATTGCTTGATTGATTGATTAATTGCTTGAATGCTTGATTGATTGATTGATTGATTGATTGATTGATTGATTGATTGATTGATTGATTGATTGATTGATTGATTGATTGATTGATTGATTGATTGATTGATTGATTGATTGATTGATTGATTGATTGATTGATGATTGATTGATTGATGATTGATTGATTGATTGATTGATCGATCGATCGATCGATCGATCGATCGATCGATCGATTGATTGATTGATTGATTGATTGATTGATTGATTGATTGATTGATTGATTGATTGATTGATTGATGATTGATTGATTGATTGATTGATTGATTGATTGATTAATTGATTGATTGATTGATTGATTGATTGATTGATTGATTGATCGATCGATTGATTGATTGATTAATTGATTAATTGATTAATTGATTCATTGATTCATTGATTCATTGATTCATTGATTCATTGATACATGTATTTATACATGCCTCCTAAAAATTACAATAAACATTGTGAATACGTCATAATAATAATTTACTGAAGATTTGACACTATTATTCTGATATTTTAGGTCACGTATTGAAGATATTTCAGGTGTGTATCGAATTTTCTGTGACACTCTGATACAGTATTTAGTTTTGCAAAATTTAAAAAGTTTTAAGGATCACTTCTAGATCGTTAACATCGCCTCTATAACATATAACAGACTAAAAGGTGACAATGTAACGACTGTTTATGTAGCGAAAAAATGTTTTCCCAGTTTGGGAAGCAAGATGCACGCTATTAAAGTACTTGGTGCTGTACACCACACCCGGGTATTTACATTGTTCAGCTTTTTTATAATGCTATCACCATAAAGCTTTCACATATTGTTGCATAACGCTCATCAAAGGTAATAACTTTTTAGGTATGCTGACTATGGTATGCCATAGCAGAGCATAATTATGAATACAAATGTATTTGTAATCCGTCATCAGATTCTGTCCACAGGGATACCTTGATATTGGATAAATAATGCGAATATGTCTTGCAAACAATCTGTAACTAGTTTGGGACTGAGCACACTGCCTTATAAAACCCCAAATTCGCTTTTTTATTAGTCACTGATACACCAGTCCGATTTTACACGGCACTTGCTTTTTAGTACATTTAGAAAGTGGCCGTCTATTCCCCTCTTCAATAATTTGTAGAATAATGCTGTTCTATCAATGTAGTCAAATGCTTTTGCTAAATCGACAAAGCATGTATGATACAGGCGCTTGTTTATCTATGATGGCACACAATTTAAATATATTGGCCGAAGTTCGAGAGCTGCTTTTAACGCCAGTTTGATATGGATCATTATTATTATTACATACTTCGTTTTCAAATGAGATTCTGGTATTTAGTATAGATTCAAATAATGTATCATTACACAGCATGACTGTAACTTTTTATGTAATTAGCTGGAACACCATGGTCCCTCTTTTTGTAGACAGGGTGGATTATACCAGTAGCCAATGTTGATGGATATTTTCCATTGGAAATACCGGTGTTGAACATCAATTGTATTGCTGGTAAGAGTTCATTACATTCATATTTGTAACATTCGGCTGAGCTACCATCTACACCCGCTGCTTTTTCACATTTCAACTTTTCAATCGCCTTTTAATTTCATTTACAGTTATATGAGACTGCTTAAAAACTGTATCATATCGGATTTATCGTGTTCTACATTATCATGATTATGTTGAGATGATGCTTTATGATATTATTCATGTGTTTATAATCAAAATAATCCGCATGGGGTAGGTAAACTTGTTGTTCAAAATAGTTCACAAATTCTGACAAGGTATATAGGCCCTGTGCTAGCATTTCTGGGATTTAAAGATTTACAGAACTTCCAGTAGGAATTAAGATCTTCTGTTCCCTCATTTTCAAGTTGACTAAGTTTGGTTTGCTGGTATTGTCTTTTCTTTCTTTCGATTGATAATTGTTTATGTTTTTATTGTCACAAAAGTATATTATATTCGCCTTGTGGTGCGTTTAAGTGTCTATGCTTAGCGATATTATTTACAACATACTTGAAGGATTTACATTCTTTGTCGTACCAAAGGTTAGAGGGAAAATTGTTTTGTAGTACTTCTTTTCTTTAGAAGCATGTTTCCTCGCTGCGGATAACGGCGAAATTACATTTTTTTCTAACATACCAATTAACATGTCACATATAGTGTCTAACATTACACTCATCGGCGACGGCACACAGCATTTCCTCGTACTCATGCCATGTTTGCTCATTTCGTAGAGCTAGTTGATATTCTTCCTTTTTCTCGTCTTGCCATATAAATACATTAGAGCAAGAATATTTGTCGTTTAGACAGGTTTTTAATTTTATTGGGTTGCAATCATCATGATCATCGAGCTTAGTATTGATATATTGAATTTTATGGGACAATGATCTGATTTCACCAATTTCGGTAGAGCTTCAAATTTTCTGATTATGTTATATTCATTTAAAATCAGATAGTCTATTGTGCTTGAACCAATTTCAGAGAAATATCATGTTTCTCTCGTCTAACGCTGAGACAATGTGGTATCAATGTTGTGTCCTTCACGCTCAAGTGCTTCACTTCACTCAGGTGTAAATGAGTAGATGGTGGGACAGAGATGGCAAATATTGTACGGCAAGTTACTGGTACCGTATGCTCTCGGAGAGTTAAAACGAACAGGTCCAATGACCAGGGATAATATGACGTAAGGCGCCATGAGCAGCCCCAGGCTGAATAGGTGCGCCATATAAATACTCACATTAAATACTCACATTATAAAGTAGAGAACATTTATGTAATTTGTGTACGGCTAAAAAAATGTGCTCAATATGCTTATGCATGGTATTATTGTACCAAAGCAACACGTTGGCTTGATGTCTTTTTCTGTTGCAACTTCTTCAACATAAATTTAGACTTAATGATTTGTATACATATCCATATACTTGTATACACACGTGCATTCAATGTTGGAACAAACAATAAAAATGAGTTTTTTGTCACTCCGACTTTGAAATTCTGGATAACAAACTACAAAATACGGCATGTATGAAAACATATCAGACACATTTTTTTCAATTGAAATTCCTGGGAACGCGTAGTTCATTATGGGTAGTAGGCCTACGTTTGTGGGCACACTCCATGATTGATTTGCTTCAGTGATTTAATACTAGTACCTGCAAGAAGCAAATCTTGTAACTGTGCATGTGTTTTATTTTTAGAATTTCAACACTGCTGAATATTACCAAAGGGGAAGACGACAACTACTTTCAACGTAAAGCGGGGTTGATAAGCCTTCAAAAATGGCCAATGTGTTCCCGAGCTGGACACAAGTGTCAAATTTGGCACACGGATAGTTTAGGATATAGTAAATTCCCCTCTTCAATAATTTGTAGAATAATGCTGTTCTATCAATGTAGTCAAATGCTTTTGCTAAATCGACAAAGCATGTATGATACAGGCGCTTGTTTATCTATGGTGGCACACAATTTAAATATATTGGCCGAAGTTCGAGAGTTGCTTTTAACGCCAGTTTGATATGGATCATTATTATTATTACATACTTCGTTTTCAAATGAGATTCTGGTATTTAGTATAGATTCAAATAATGTATCATTACACAGCATGACTGTAACTTTTATGTAATTAGCTGGAACACCATGGTCCCTCTTTTTGTAGACAGGGTGGATTATACCAGTAGCCAATGTTGATGGATATTTTCCATTGGAAATACCGGTGTTGAACATCAATTGTATTGCTGGTAAGAGTTCATTACATTCATATTTGTAACATTCGGCTGAGCTACCATCTACACCCGCTGCTTTTTCACATTTCAACTTTTCAATCGCCTTTTAATTTCATTTACAGTTATATGAGACTGCTTAAAAACTGTATCATATCGGATTTATCGTGTTCTACATTATCATGATTATGTTGAGATGATGCTTTATGATATTATTCATGTGTTTATAATCAAAATAATCCGCATGGGGTAGGTAAACTTGTTGTTCAAAATAGTTCACAAATTCTGACAAGGTATATAGGCCCTGTGCTAGCATTTCTGGGATTTAAAGATTTACAGAACTTCCAGTAGGAATTAAGATCTTCTGTTCCCTCATTTTCAAGTTGACTAAGTTTGGTTTGCTGGTATTGTCTTTTCTTTCTTTCGATTGATAATTGTTTATGTTTCTATTGTCACAAAAGTATATTATATTCGCCTTGTGGTGCGTTTAAGTGTCTATGCTTAGCGATATTATTTACAACATACTTGAAGGATTTACATTCTTTGTCGTACCAAAGGTTAGAGGGAAAATTGTTTTGTAGTACTTCTTTTCTTTAGAAGCATGTTTCCTCGCTGCGGATAACGGCGAAATTACATTTTTTTCTAACATACCAATTAACATGTCACATATAGTGTCTAACATTACACTCATCGGCGACGGCACACAGCATTTCCTCAAACTCATGCCATGTTTGCTCATTTCGTAGAGCTAGTTGATATTCTTCCTTTTTCTCGTCTTGCCATATAAATACATTAGAGCAAGAATATTTGTCGTTTAGACAGGTTTTTAATTTTATTGGGTTGCAATCATCATGATCATCGAGCTTAGTATTGATATATTGAATTTTATGGGACAATGATCTGATTTCACCAATTTCGGTAGAGCTTCAAATTTTCTGATTATGTTATATTCATTTAAAATCAGATAGTCTATTGTGCTTGAACCAATTTCAGAGAAATATCATGTTTCTCTCGTCTAACGCTGAGACAATGTGGTATCAATGTTGTGTCCTTCACGCTCAAGTGCTTCACTTCACTCAGGTGTAAATGAGTAGATGGTGGGACAGAGATGGCAAATATTGTACGGCAAGTTACTGGTACCGTATGCTCTCGGAGAGTTAAAACGAACAGGTCCAATGACCAGGGATAATATGACGTAAGGCGCCATGAGCAGCCCCAGGCTGAATAGGTGCGCCATATAAATACTCACATTAAATACTCACATTATAAAGTAGAGAACATTTATGTAATTTGTGTACGGCTAAAAAAATGTGCTCAATATGCTTATGCATGGTATTATTGTACCAAAGCAACACGTTGGCTTGATGTCTTTTTCTGTTGCAACTTCTTCAACATAAATTTAGACTTAATGATTTGTATACATATCCATATACTTGTATACACACGTGCATTCAATGTTGGAACAAACAATAAAAATGAGTTTTTTGTCACTCCGACTTTGAAATTCTGGATAACAAACTACAAAATACGGCATGTATGAAAACATATCAGACACATTTTTTTCAATTGAAATTCCTGGGAACGCGTAGTTCATTATGGGTAGTAGGCCTACGTTTGTGGGCACACTCCATGATTGATTTGCTTCAGTGATTTAATACTAGTACCTGCAAGAAGCAAATCTTGTAACTGTGCATGTGTTTTATTTTTAGAATTTCAACACTGCTGAATATTACCAAAGGGGAAGACGACAACTACTTTCAACGTAAAGCGGGGTTGATAAGCCTTCAAAAATGGCCAATGTGTTCCCGAGCTGGACACAAGTGTCAAATTTGGCACACGGATAGTTTAGGATATAGTAAATTCCCCTCTTCAATAATTTGTAGAATAATGCTGTTCTATCAATGTAGTCAAATGCTTTTGCTAAATCGACAAAGCATGTATGATACAGGCGCTTGTTTATCTATGATGGCACACAATTTAAATATATTGGCCGAAGTTCGAGAGTTGCTTTTAACGCCAGTTTGATATGGATCATTATTATTATTACATACTTCGTTTTCAAATGAGATTCTGGTATTTAGTATAGATTCAAATAATGTATCATTACACAGCATGACTGTAACTTTTTATGTAATTAGCTGGAACACCATGGTCCCTCTTTTTGTAGACAGGGTGGATTATACCAGTAGCCAATGTTGATGGATATTTTCCATTGGAAATACCGGTGTTGAACATCAATTGTATTGCTGGTAAGAGTTCATTACATTCATATTTGTAACATTCGGCTGAGCTACCATCTACACCCGCTGCTTTTTCACATTTCAACTTTTCAATCGCCTTTTAATTTCATTTACAGTTATATGAGACTGCTTAAAAACTGTATCATATCGGATTTATCGTGTTCTACATTATCATGATTATGTTGAGATGATGCTTTATGATATTATTCATGTGTATATAATCAAAATAATCCGCATGGGGTAGGTAAACTTGTTGTTCAAAATAGTTCACAAATTCTGACAAGGTATATAGGCCCTGTGCTAGCATTTCTGGGATTTAAAGATTTACAGAACTTCCAGTAGGAATTAAGATCTTCTGTTCCCTCATTTTCAAGTTGACTAAGTTTGGTTTGCTGGTATTGTCTTTTCTTTCTTTCGATTGATAATTGTTTATGTTTCTATTGTCACAAAAGTATATTATATTCGCCTTGTGGTGCGTTTAAGTGTCTATGCTTAGCGATATTATTTACAACATACTTGAAGGATTTACATTCTTTGTCGTACCAAAGGTTAGAGGGAAAATTGTTTTGTAGTACTTCTTTTCTTTAGAAGCATGTTTCCTCGCTGCGGATAACGGCGAAATTACATTTTTTTCTAACATACCAATTAACATGTCACATATAGTGTCTAACATTACACTCATCGGCGACGGCACACAGCATTTCCTCAAACTCATGCCATGTTTGCTCATTTCGTAGAGCTAGTTGATATTCTTCCTTTTTCTCGTCTTGCCATATAAATACATTAGAGCAAGAATATTTGTCGTTTAGACAGGTTTTTAATTTTATTGGGTTGCAATCATCATGATCATCGAGCTTAGTATTGATATATTGAATTTTATGGGACAATGATCTGATTTCACCAATTTCGGTAGAGCTTCAAATTTTCTGATTATGTTATATTCATTTAAAATCAGATAGTCTATTGTGCTTGAACCAATTTCAGAGAAATATCATGTTTCTCTCGTCTAACGCTGAGACAATGTGGTATCAATGTTGTGTCCTTCACGCTCAAGTGCTTCACTTCACTCAGGTGTAAATGAGTAGATGGTGGGACAGAGATGGCAAATATTGTACGGCAAGTTACTGGTACCGTATGCTCTCGGAGAGTTAAAACGAACAGGTCCAATGACCAGGGATAATATGACGTAAGGCGCCATGAGCAGCCCCAGGCTGAATAGGTGCGCCATATAAATACTCACATTAAATACTCACATTATAAAGTAGAGAACATTTATGTAATTTGTGTACGGCTAAAAAAATGTGCTCAATATGCTTATGCATGGTATTATTGTACCAAAGCAACACGTTGGCTTGATGTCTTTTTCTGTTGCAACTTCTTCAACATAAATTTAGACTTAATGATTTGTATACATATCCATATAATGTACTTGTATACACACGTGCATTCAATGTTGGAACAAACAATAAAAATGAGTTTTTTGTCACTCCGACTTTGAAATTCTGGATAACAAACTACAAAATAAGGCATGTATGAAAACATATCAGACACATTTTTTTCAATTGAAATTCCTGGGAACGCGTAGTTCATTATGGGTAGTAGGCCTACGTTTGTGGGCACACTCCATGATTGATTTGCTTCAGTGATTTAATACTAGTACCTGCAAGAAGCAAATCTTGTAACTGTGCATGTGTTTTATTTTTAGAATTTCAACACTGCTGAATATTACCAAAGGGGAAGACGACAACTACTTTCAACGTAAAGCGGGGTTGATAAGCCTTCAAAAATGGCCAATGTGTTCCCGAGCTGGACACAAGTGTCAAATTTGGCACACGGATAGTTTAGGATATAGTAAATTCCATGCCATACGTCATTATAAATTTGGACACCAAGAATAAGCGTTACTCCTTGGTGAACTTTCATAATGAAAAATTCAAAATGGCCGCCACCACATAAATAAATAATTATTACCTGAAGAAAATAATTTGAAAGACGGGGAACACATTTTGGTCTTACCAACCCCACTAGTACATTATCATGATTATCTGCAGCATCTGTTTAAATAATGCAGGAAGCATAAATTGCAGCAATATTTTGAAACATATTATGGCAAGCAATATTATCTGAATATTTTTAAAAGAATATATTTTTTAAATAAATGAATGAATGAATGTTAATTAATGAATGAATTAATTTATTATTTTAATAATAAACAGGTGCATAACATAAACTATAAAAGGAGCAAAATGTTTATGTACTTTTCAATAATAATAAAGTAACCAATGCTGCAAGGCAGCGAAACCTATTTTTAGGAAGGTCTCACTTTACACGAATGAATAATTGAATGAATGAATGAGTGAATGAATGAATGAAAGTAAAAAAAATAATAATGTGGCTTTGATTCACAGTACAGCCTCAGGCGTAACTATGTATTTGTATTTTACATGTAGTACCTCAGACGTCAATATATTTATAATTTGCCAAGTGTCTGTTTGAAAGGTGAGACTTCGTTTTTCACAATTCTGCTGATGATGATCTCGCCAAAACATATCACACCACCACATATTATTCCAAATACAAGCATCAAGAAAATACCCTACAAATGAAAGGATACGTCTATATAAATATCAGTACAATATTTTTAAAATCGTTCAACTTTGAAATACATCTTACCGAGAGAATATAATGTTTTAGATGCTTTCATGATTACATCAATATTTAACAGAGAGAAAAATATTGAAGCAACGAGTCAAAAGTTAGTTCATTAAAATCATTTCTCATCTGTTCAGCTATAATTATATTTTAGCTGCTAAACATTTAACCAATTTTAGGATTAACAAGTTGTTTAGATGCCCTTTTCGTCAGCGACTTTGAGTCTTAACCTTTCAAACCCTCATGATTTATCGAAACATCACTTTGCATCTCTGAAAAAATAATTTCGAATGTGTGACAGGAATTTAGATTTAGCAATATGTGCCAGTTTTTATTTGCTACCCACTTCAAGTTATCTTAATCCACTGTACGTTGAGAATTGCGATGACAATTCGCGGCTTGTAGTAGATGAAGATGACAAACTTCTAGTTTGAGAGGGCTAACCCTTTAACCGACGGTGTCGCATATATTCGGGTTTTCATTTTTTATTAGCACATTAAGTACCACCTTTAAAACATGGTAAAGATAAAATGTGACATCAATCAGCAATATTCAAAAAGAGTTGAGCTCCATTTTGTCAAATCTGAATAACTTTTACTCACTTGAAGTTGTGGATCGTATCAGCGAGACACAACTTCAAGTGGGTGAAAATTCAAATTGAATAATTTGGCGGTTAGAGGGTTAATGAGTGTATTGTAATTGTAATTTTGCCGCAGTAAAATATATAGTAGGGTGAAAAACCTAACTTTCATGACAACTTTCTGTCTAAGATGTTTTGATGATTGACTTGACTTCCCTGAACCTTTTAAAAAATATTTAGCCCCGGTGTCCCTCGCAAAAATTCCGGCATTTTTATCTAAAGGCGTAAATCCAAAATGGCAGCCTGCGCCATTATGAAAAAATAACTTTTGACATATAAAAGCTACAAATATAAATAAATACACTTTTTTGGCCAACTCGACCACAAGGAATCCATTTCTGACGTCAATTTGGTATTAAAACACATTTCTGACCCTAAAATCCAAGATGGCCGACAAATTTGGATAGAAGATCCATTTTTTTGAGCGAAACAGAATTTGATCCCCTTGCAGGGTGGTATGAATGCAACAGTTAATAGAATAAAATTCAGCACGTATGACATATACGTGCTGAATTTTATACCGATATATAGGCCTCCACCGCGTGAAGCGAGGAGACAAGTATACTGAAAATATAATATATGTATTTGATTACACCTCCTGTCAGTAACTCGCATTGGGCCGATGTCGATTCTTTGTTCTTTTACAATGAGTCGGCAACGGCTTCAATGAATGTGCTTTTAAATGAACAATTTATTTACTGATAATACATAATTTGTATTTGTATTGTACATTTTAATCAATAAAAAAAAAAAAATATATGTATTGGATTACACCTCCTGCCAGGCTATGTTCTGAATCCTCAGATTCTGATGAATATGTCATGCTATTATGTTTACCATCATCTGGTTTTATTTTCATGCAAGCTTCACTTAGCCTTTCCGAGACGAGCCTGAGGTGGTAAATGTGCTCAACAGCATTTCTGCTGTATATGATTATATCATCAATAGAGACAAAGCAACACTGATCAATCCATGTAGCCCCTGTCCATGGTGCGTTGGAAGAGGCTGAAGCGTTGGCCAGTTCATACGGCATTCGCTTGAACTCAAATAGGCCGCTACGGACGTGAAGGTTGTTTTGTATCACTACTCTGATGCTACTGGAATCTACCAGTATCCACTTTTGGGATCTAAAATCGAAAAAAAACTTGGCAGGTAATAGGAGTCTGAGTCTTTTACCGCGGCCGCATTACAGTAGTTGATGCAGAAGATCTAGGTATGATTAATCTGTTTGGGGGACAATGTGACTGGCGCCGCCCATGGTGATGTTGAAATCTAGATTACACCCGCTTTTATCATATCGTTGACCAGTTTTCTTATTCAGAGGGGTGTACAATAGGCCCTCAGTTTAATGGGTCAGCAGCCAATGAGTTTGAGGGTGAGGGTAATTAGGTTGCAGTGACCAAGGTTGAAAAGCACCCTCTGTAGACCTGTAATGCAGATACTCTCTCTAACATGATGTCCTGCTTTCTAATGAGCCGTCATTAAGCACATATGACGACCAGTAATTCACAGTTTTCGCATATTTGCATAGGCTAAAAGTCTTCAATTGTTTTATTAGATATTTTATGAATAGCTGTTGTACCACCTTGCAAACACATGTACGAATTGGAATCGATTTGATGTGTTTCCAAGGTGAAATAGACGTCTGCTCACCAGATATCGGCATGCGTAATTTAATTTTGGCTCTCTTTGTAGCTCGTGCTCATATACTTTGGCGCCACCATGCTGTAAACCATCTTAATGGTGTCAGCCTCTTCTGTCCGCGTTGAATGGTTAATATAGATAGTAAGAATACTCGCCAATTTATACTTATTTGCCATAACAACTATACCACTTTGCTCCTTAGAAAGCAGGACACTTGCTCTTAGAAAGCATGACATATCTCAAATGGAATTGTTAGAAAGCAAGACCATTTCAGCTGAAGCTTTGCTGGATATCGTAGATTTGGAGGATATTATCAATATCACTGCCTATCAGCAACTCATGTGGGAAGTCTTTTGTAACCAGTACTGGGAGCGCGTCGGAATCCATGAGTTTGACTTCTGTATCACCGATCACTGGCAGGAGAGTTTCGCCAAGTTTGCATACCAGACCGGATGGCAAAAGTAATGACAGACATCCCAGTTTGAGACACATTAGATAATAATTTTTCAGCCATGAGTGATCTGGAAGCACAAGTATCGAGTAGGGCATGGACCTGCTCTCCAGCAATATCTAGCTATATACAAAATGGTGACAGTACTGCTATTAGTGGCCCCTTGACGCCTGGCTTGATACAGAGAAACATTTGCGTAATGGCCTACCCCTTTGCAGCATGCGCAGATTGGCTGGTCGGCTGTTCACGACATCCCGTCAGTTCTTTGTTGGCGCAGTGGTTGGGGGTCAGGTTCACCGTCCTTTGCGCATCTGTGTGCGTGGTCTACAATACTGCCTGCGTTCTCTTGTTTGCTCCAAGGTGTTGACATATCTTGCCGGATGTTGTGCGGGACTCCTGCTTATCCATGCAGGCCTGTAGTTGCCCCATGTGTCTCTGCGCGGTTTCCAGAATCGACAGAAACTCATCTGCCGACTCCTGGTTTGTCTGTGCCGCACCCACCTCTATGGGTTCTTCGTCCATCACCTGGTGTTCTTTTTTCTGTTCAGCCTCCTTTTCCAGGACCACCTCTGTTGCTGTTCCGAGAGTATTAGCTTGTACTTTTCTCAACAGGTGGCCAGCAAAGGCTCTGTCAGTGAATCCCTTCAGGAAGCTGACTACTTTACCCTCTTCACCCATCGCCCATGCTGTGGGGTAGGCAAGCTTGGCTTCAGATAAGAATAGCAGGATATATGCCACAGTGTTTTCTTCTGGCCTCTGTTTGGTCGAATGTAGCTTTTTCTGTAAGCACAAATTCCCTACTGATGATATGATCATATACAGCAGAAATGCTGTTGAGCACATTTACCACCTCAGGCTCGTCTCGGAAAGGCTAAGTGAAGCTGGCATGAAAATAAAACCAAGTGATGGTAAACAGAAGAGCATGACATATTCATCAGAATCGGAGGATTCAAAACATAGCCTGGCAGGAGGTGTAATCCAATACATAGGCCTATATTATATTTTCAGTATACTTTTCTCCTCGCTTCATGCGGTGGAGGCCTATATACGACATATACGAGCTGGATTTTATTCTATTTTACTTTATTATTTTATATTTTTTTATTGTAATTTGTGAAGAGCTATGCATTCATCTATAGGCATATTAACTGTTACATTCATACCATCCTGCAAGGGGATCAAATTCTGTTTCGCTTAAAAAAATGAATTTTCTATCCAAATTTGTTGGCCATCTTGGATTTTATAGTCCAAAATGTGTTTTAATACCAAATTGAGGTCAGGAATGGATTCTTTGTGGTCGAATTAGCCAAAAAAGTGTATTTATTCATATTTCTAGCTCTTATATGTCAAAAGTTATTTTTTCATAATGGCGCAGGCGGCCCTTTTGGATTTACGCCTGTAAAAAAAAATTCCGGGATTTTTGCGAGGGACACTGGGGCTAAATATTTTTTAAAAGGTTCAAGGAAGTCAAATCAATCATCAAAACATCTTAGCCAGAAAGTGGTCATGAAAGTTAGGTTTTTCACCCTACTAATATTTCTGAGTTTGAGTTTACGTTTTTATTTGAATATTTAATAATGTACAAACTTGCCTGCAGCCCATGTAAACCCACGCTTTTAGCTTCTGAGTTTGTATTCCCTAAGCATTTTTCTTCTGGAGGCGCAAAATAGTTGCTATACCATTTACCGAGAAGTCCGCTCTCCACAATCTGCATCAATCTACATCAATTATAAAAAAATAATATCAATCCAGACCAATTACTTTGACACCTTTCAACTTGAATTTAAACTCACCAAGCGGGTGGATATTATACTGCGTAAGAGAAAAACACTATTTGAAGCTCTGAGTCTGAAACCTACGCGAGCCAGCTGATGGCATCGACAAAACAAGTAGGCTACTCCACGTAAGATGCATTCTAATTTATAGTTGTCTCACAATCTACAGATTACTGCATAATTCTACACCTTCTGTAATGACACCATGATTAAGATAACGCCCATATACAATATCTATCAATTATCATAGCAGAGTATGCATCATAGGGCCTACATGCATTCACGATCGAGTGTGATAAATTACGAACGGTGAAAACAAACACCCAGTTAGAGGGAATGTTTCTTAGAGGAGATAACCCCCTTACCACCAATTTATTCTCATATTTTATTCACATTAAGCTGTGGATGGCTGTCGTATTTCACACCTCAATGAGAAGAAATGTCCCGATTTTATATACTTATATAGAAGTAAGGCACAAAATTGAATAATTTTTTTTCACCTACTTTAAGATAAGTCTCGCTCCCGCGATCCACAACTATAAGTAGTGCAAATTATTTATTTTGTTTAATTTGAGACGGAACATTTGCAAATCATGAAGTTTAAACACTCATTTTCTTCCCAACAACAGTGATTTAAAAGACTAATGAAGCGGACTAAAAACGACTATAGTCGTGAGAGGGGTAAAGAACGAAGTTGTGATGGAATATACAAAATTCATGGTGAAATAATGTTGCTGAAAATATGACATAATTACAATTAAATAATCTCAAATAAATCAAATAATTCAGCTGCCCCGACAAGATTATAACAAATACACTCACACGCCGTTCATCATCTCCGTGTACGGGAAATCTTTTCTGACGGGAAAAGCCATGTCCTTTGGCATGAAGGTTTCCTTGGCAATGATCAAATCACAGTCTAGCTTTCGAAAAATATCCGCCATAGTTGATTCTATGATAAAAATGAAATCTGTTTCTGTGACAGTGGAGAAGGCTCCCATGATAGACGTCAGTAAATTTGCAGGATCCTCGGCAATTCTCAGCCAGACATCCGCCATCACCCCTGTTTCTGCTCTCTGTGTGACAAACAATATCTACTCTGTGAGATTCTGAGTATTCAAAATATAGCTAAACATGTTTTTATTTAGAAATATTATATATTATTTTTATAAGGCAATAATTATGTTCTGCAAAGTTAAAAGGCATCATCTGCTTACTTGTAAGGTAATAAGTGATAATGCCTACTGCAGAAGATGAGTCCGCAATATCATTGACCACTTTGTACATTTTTCATGCTTTTAACCCAAGCCAAAATAAACACTTAACTGTCCCACTACTGTGGATCTGGTAATTTTCGCGTGTTAAAATTTTCGCGTATTTCTGATTTGGAACTTTTCACGAAATTTAAAATTCGCGAATTTCAATTCTTCTTTAGTAGTGCTAATGTAATTCGCATGATTCTTGAATTTGCAAATATTACCAGATCTACAGTATTTACAACTGTGTTTCCTTCTCGATCCTCTTAATTCTCCCATCACGCAACCACTTATGCTACTGCAATTCCCCTGAAGACAAACTGAATACAAATGTTTATAATCCAATGGCTGAGGTGGGTCATGTGTGCATTTTTAGGTCCCCTAAGTTTCTATTAAAATTCGTTTAGGGGACCACCCCAGGAGTAAAAAAAACTTGGGTAGACATGCTGGATTATGGTAGCAACTCGGGAAAACGATTTTCAAAATGGCCGCCAGAAGTCATTCTGAAAAACTTATATGTCAATATGATTTGAACCAGTTGGCCAATTTTGATGATCAAAATGTCCAGTAGGGGGGTTTTCAGGGTGATGAATCAAATGGAAAGGGTTTTAATATGACCTGAAGTAAGGATCATGCGAAATTCAAAATGACCGCCATTTTTACTTGAGCAAATTATATTTTTATTCATGCTGATTTATAATTGACACAAGTAGTCCATGGACCAGAATTGGTCACCATGCACCCCCCACCACTCTCCATTTTGATCAGGAGCTTTCTGGGAAAGTGATGCTACGAGGAATAACTTTGAGGCGCGATATGGGTTTAGGCCACTTTTTTAAATGGCCGCCGTGAAAATCTAATTTTGGGAATATTTCCACTTTTAAATGACAGAGAATCATAATTTTGGTGGCAGACACGTATGTTTTCAGGTTAAAAAATCGAATGAAACCACTTAGAACGATATTGGGTCATTCCTATATGGCGAATATGGAAAAATTCAAGATGGCAACTGGTGAAAATCATTTGATGACAAAACTTAAATGTTTATATTGAAAACAAAATCTGTTTACATATTAAAATATTACAGTATAGAAGACTGGTAATGTTATAATGGATAGCTTTGTGTCTCTCGTGATCTTGAAGGCCTATATTATGCTATTATCGTCCAGAAATACGTAATATTGATATACTAAGTTGCAATTTAACCAATATATCGATTGACATAGAATTGACATAGAAGCACAATTCTAGTGTCTACACCTATGTCTTATGGGGTCAACGAATCGCGTGAAATCACTTAAAACATACAGGAGCAATACCATAAGGCAAATTTGAAATATTAGGACATTTCTGTATGGTAAATTCGAAAATAGCCGACGTAACTATATTTTTTTGACAAAATCACAATGGCTATACATTGTATGCTGAAAACCAAATTTTTTTGCTGACATTGTATAAAAAAGTATTATAGGACTGAGGACATGCATGGTTATTGAATACTGCTTTTTTTTACTGAACTTGTACATTGCGTGCAGCTACCAGCCTAAAATTCAGAAATGAGTATTAATATCCATGGTCTCGAGTTGCAATTGGAATAGAATCACAATTCTGGTGTCTACACCTATGTTTTAAGGGTTATTGATTTGAATGGAAAAACCCATACTGGAACATTTTTTTGGCGGATTTGAATAAAATTCAAGATGGCCACTGATGAAATGTTCTTTGTTATTGTATTGAAGACATCCACATGGTTAGAAAACACTCCTTCATGTATTTGAACATGTATATGTTACTCCCTTACCAGCCTGTCATAAAATTTGAGTCGTGATACCCAATGTTCACAATCTAATGTGGGCATTACCGAGAGTTTTAATTGACATATAGAATCATATTTGAGCTCACCACGTTACACCTTAGTATCCGGGTCACCGGGAAAAAGAAACCACTAAGTTACATAATAGGATTTTACTTTAAGGCTCAACTACTACAAATGTGGAGCAAACTCTCTGACGAGCTAGATGTTCTAGATGACCATACGCAAAGGAACGCGAAGAACAATACGAATCAATATGAAATACAGTATTTATTCGCGGGGGGGGGGCATCAATTAGAATAGCTCCTGAGATTACATGATGATGGGCTCTTATTAGAGTAATGTTTCAAATAGTCATATAGTGCACACTATCGCAGGTTTTATTAAAAAAAACAGGGATATATGCACACCTCCATATAACCATCTGATATTTGGCACAATCATTATATGTGTAGCAGGGCACATGCGCATAGTGCAACAGTGAACTCAAATCCGCATCTGTTAATGATGCACTTCTCTTTAATGATTTTGATGGCCCAACATCCTATTTTCCGCAAGTATTTGATTATCAGCTTTCAAAAATTATTGAAAGTATAGGCCTGCCTGTGTTGTTACAGTATGTAAACGCTTGCGATTGCAAAGTGTTTGTGAGTACTGTGCTTTGAATTCCTTCGCCAGCTCACTCATACTGTTAAATATGCGTTTTGTTGTCTGTTCTTGTGTGCTGAATATTATTTTTGCTTCTATATGGTGTACATGTACATTCAACAGAAAAAGGAATTATTTATAAGTAACTATTAGGAATAATCATATATCCATACTCTTTTTCTTGGGTAAATTTACAATAAATGATAACCTGTGGTATTGAGGTTTATCTGTTATAGAGTAAGTAGCTGCAAAATATTTTGTTTGATGTGTAGTAACTCATAAAATATATCTTGTGAATATACAAATATTCTATATGGCCGAAAGACGCTGATCAGCTACATATCTTTTGTAGTTGATGTTAGTCATATTGAACGAAAAACAGGGTTGCCAGGGGGAGGGGTGAATTAGTATGAGTGTACTGGATAAAGCCTTCACAGCACAATACTCCACATGACTGGCAGATTTCCATATGTTCGCATACTGTGACACCATCAGTGCATTGAAATGTCAAAACTGCTTTAGCAAATTTACCGTGCTATTTATCAGATGGAAGAGTGTGCATATTTCTGTAATCATGCATGTATGTATTCATTCTTGCTGTAGTTAAATTAGACGCCCCTTCACCAAAATAGTACTCCTTGGTTCACAGAGAGTTATGTTTACCCCACCCCCATTTTGTAACATAGGATAACTAGAGACATGGATCATTTTGATTTTGAACATGCCTCTATATTTGTAACCCCAATAATTCATTTGTACATTCTTTTGTTTTCCCATAAATGGAATGACAATAGCGACATATTATACGATTTCCAGTGTTAGGTATACATGACAGTTTAAATACACGATGCTATGCTCTTATTAACGTACAGACCAGAAAGTCTCAAATGTGGAGTAATTGTCCCGATACCAAAAGGTAACAAAGACCAATCCGACCCAAACAACAGCAGATGTATAACATTACTAAGTACGTTCAGTAAAGTGTACGATAAATTATTATTAAAACGTTACGAACACTGGTATAAAGATAAACTTTCTTCCCTGCAAGGTATAGCAGATGATTGTAGTTCAAGTTTGACCACAGCCCTTATTTTACATGAAGCTATAGCTAATAATAATGGTGCGACGTATGTTGCCCTTCTTGATGTCAAAAAAGCTTTTGATAGTGTTTGGATTAATGGAATGTTATATAAACTTTTACAACTTGGCATGGACCGCCGTTTATGGGCCATTATTTGCGATAGTTACACAGATTTTAGATGTGCAGTTGATATAGATGGAGTTTTATCTGAATGGTTTTCACCGAGACAGGGAGTCCACCAGGGAGATGTTATGTCAATGTATTTATATTGTATTTATAATAATGACCTACTAGAAGAACTGTTAGATGTAGCTTGCCCCTTGAAAATCAATAATCACATATTAACCTGCCCAGCGTTTGCTGATGATGTAGCGATTATATCTAAGTCAAGTGCTTCTTTACAACATAAAGTTGATATAGCCAAATGTCACAGCAGAAAATGGAGATATAATTTGAGTATTCCAAAGATTAGAATTGTTGAATTTAATCCTATTACGAAAGGTCATCCGTGTAAAATAACGCTAGATAATCAATTACTTCAGTGTGTAGATGGTCATTTACATGTAGGTGTACCCCTGCGTGCTTCGGTGGCAGCTGAGCCTTCTGTGATGAAAGGGTTAGACAACACAGAACTTTCTGCTGTATGGTGCAAGGTATTGGTAGTGCAACCCAGGGTATTAATCCAATTACGGCTAGTAAACTCTACTGGGCTGTGGCATTGCCCAGGCTTTTGTACGGGTGCGAAGTTTGGGGGATTAGTGATCAACACATTTCATTGTTCCAAAAAGCTCATGAATGGGCTGCCCGAGCGTTTCAAGGGCTGCCAGGTCATAGCCCTGCTCTGGCAGCCACTGGAATGCTCGGTTGGCTGAGCATTGAGGCCATAATTGACCTCCGCAGGTTGTGTTATGTATATAAACTTATAACATTTAAACATGACTCACTCGTCAGGCAACTATTTGTACACATATTTCTGAAACTACTAGTCAATGAAATCTATCCCGATTATAACAGTCCTATTTCTAGGTTATACGCCACATGTGAGAAATACAATCTACTAGATTTTGTAAATCACTATGTTATCTTCAACTCGACGAAGATAACTAAAGAAAAATGGAAGTGCATTGCTGCACACAGAGTTTCAGAAATGTATCGAAATAGATGGAATATATCACGGTGTATATATACAAATCTACAAATATTTATTAAATGTGTTTGTACTTTTAATGTAGTATGGTTTTGGCAGTCATTGCATCACGGTGTATATATACAAGTCTACAAATATTTAATAAATGTGTTTGTACTTTTAATGTAGTATGGTTTTGGCAGTCATTGCATCACGGTGTATATATACAAGTCTACAAATATTTATTAAATGTGTTTGTACTTTTAATGTAGTATGGTTTTGGCAGTCATTGCATCACGGTGTATATATACAAGTCTACAAATATTTAATAAATGTGTTTGTACTTTTAATGTAGTATGGTTTTGGCAGTCATTGCATCACGGTGTATATATACAAGTCTACAAATATTTAATAAATGTGTTTGTACTTTTAATGTAGTATGGTTTTGGCAGTCATTGCTCACTTTTTTCCTCAAAGGTAATATAATGTTTATACAACATGTACATATGTGATTATCTTTTATTATGTGTGATACTTTTACGATTGTATTTTTTTACCTATATATTCTTGCTATAATTATAATGTGAACTGTATTTTCATTTTGGAGGCAATAAAGACATTCATTCATTTACACGAAGTGATGTTTTTCTAACTATGCATGTCTTCAGTACAACAACGAATATTATATAATATATATTTCCATGACAATGCTAATTGAAAAAAAATCCACCTAGACATTGTGATTCGAAACTGATTGGTTGAAATCCATCGTGGATTCTTTCAAATGCACCTTTTACGGTATTGCTCTAGTAGCCTATGTTTTTAGAGGTTACAGTCGATTCGTTGACCCAAAAACATTAAACCCATTAACACCAGAATGAGATTCAATGTCAATTAGAACTCGAGATAATGGCCCAGCTAAATTTCCATCATAGGATATTAATACGTATTTCTGAACGTTAACGGCATAAAATAGGAGTTCAGAGACACAAAGCTATATTTTATACCATGTTATTATTTGTATAGAATGTTAGCTAATATAATTTTGTTTTCAATATAGAGATCGTGATTTTGTCATAAAATTATTTTTGCTGGCAGCCATCTTGGATTTTTCCGAATTCGCAACATAGGAATGATCCAATCTTTCTATAAGTGGTTTCATTCGATTCTTTGACCATGAAAACATATGCGTAGACAGCAACATTATGATTCTATGTAAATTAGAGCTGGAGATTTTGTCCAAATTAGATTTTCGTTGCGGCATGCAATTTTGAAAAATGGCCGAAGCCCATATCGCGCCCCAATTTTTTTCTGGTAACAACGTTAATATCACTCACAGGAGTCCCCTGATCAAAATGGTACCACTCGTGGAGAGTAATGGGGGTGCACGAGGTCCAATTCTGGCACATGGACTACTATGTGTCAATTATAAATCAAGATAAAAATAAACTTTGATGAAGCATTTTGCCATTTTGAATTTTGCATGATCCTTATTTCAGGTCATTTCAAAACCCCTTCCAATCGATTCAGCACCCTAAAAAACCTCATACTGGACATTTTGATCATCCAAATGGGCCAACTAGTGCAAAAGATATAGATATATAGGTTTTTTCAGAATGGCTTCTGGCGAGCATGATCCTGCATGTCTACCCAAGTTTTTTTGACTCCTGGGGTGGTCCCCTAAACGAATTTTAATAGAAACTTAGGGGACCTAAAAATGCGCACAGGACCCCCCTGAGCAAGAGGACTATTAGATTTTATGCAGTACTTAATAAAAGAATAATATTATATTACCCCTTTAACCCGTCATAATGCACCAAAGCATCATTTTACTATCCTACTTTATACTATCCTTACTTTCCTACAACAAAGGGGTTTTAGAAGGAAATTTTCCATGAATCTGTTCTACTAATACAAGGCGATTTTCTGTATTTTTTCACCAACTTCCAGGCATCTGTATCCACTACTTTATTGCGACAACAATTCACGGCTTCTAGTGGGTGAAGATGACAAAGGCATATTCAAGCTTGAAAGGGTTCGGAACGGTTTTATCGTGATGGATTTTTTTTTTTTTACTCGACGCATTTTATACAAAATGTGCGTGTGGTGCGTAAAATAAATGACAGCTGTTCATATTACGCGGGATAAGGGGGGGGGGGGGGACAAAGCACCGCGCCATATACATCATAAACTACAGTCGGTAATCTGAGTATTTTATCAACGTATCATCATATACATTGTAGGACATGTGTAAAACAATCGTGAGAACTATAAAATTTGTGATGCGATACCTACATTTTTCAGTCGGTAGCCCACGTGATTTTTTTTAATTTTGCAAAGACCGACTGAATTACAATGGGGTATCGCATCCTAAATTTCATATATCTTTTGCTGTAAATTGTTCTGTAGAAACTGCTTTTACACATATAATGTATGTGAGGCTACCTCTGAAAATTTATCAATTTACCGATTTAATTGTGAGCGCATGCCCTTTCCACATTGGACTACGGGCTTAACATGTTTACCCTTTTCAGCGCAAGGACCGTCTTTATATGACAGAATCTGATGTCTGTAGACGTCAGATTCTGAGGTATAAAAACGGTCCTCGTACTGAAAGAATTAAATATTTATAATGGTAGTTGAGCCATAACATTCAAATAAATCAGAGAGAGATAGCTAAGACATTTATGATTATTTCAAATTATATAAAAACCTCTCCATGGTATAATAATTCAGGGGGCGTATTCTCGTACAAGTTACGATATATCGTAGGCTTCCGATTGGTCGAGATCGCCATCTCGACCAATCAGAAGCCTACGATATATCGTAACTTGTACGAGAATACAGGCCCAGCGTTATAAGGGTTACGTTTCTGACATTTGTACTGAGTACAATGGGATAACAAGGTGAGGTTGTGATACATACCTTGAAAATATCTACAGTAGCTGTGCCGTACAGCGTACCGACTTTGTATTGCAGATTATTAGGAATATCTTCAAGGGAGTTGATGGGATAGGATTCTTTGGTGACGGCCAAGAAGGCTATCAAGTTACCCGTGTAGGTGGCCAGAACTATAATGTTTGTAAACCAAATACACCCCAATAATACCCGGGTGGCCAGACCACGGCTTGGCACATCGCCACCTGGTGGACACATGAAACAATGTTATCATTTATGTGAAAACACAATCTGTGAACATTATGACATTGAACTATATCTCACATGAAACAAAGTTAGCATTTCTGTGAAAAGCACAATCTGGCAACATCATCGAGTTAACGTATGAAACAACGTTAGCATTTCTGTGAAACGCACAATCTGGCAACGTCATATCGAACTAAAAGATGAAACAAAATTATTATTTCTGTGAAACAAACAATTTGACAATAATTATCATCAAATTGACACATGAAACAAAGCTATCATTTCTGTGAAACGCTCAATTTCACAACATATCATTGAACTAGCTCAGCAAACAGGAGACGTTAATTCAACGTTGGATCAATGTTGGCCCATCGTCTGCGATGTTGGCCCAAAACTAACAGGACATTGGTTCAGCTTTTCGTGTTTGCTGGGAAACAGCTGAAACAGTCGAGACGTTGACATAATGCTGTTTTATTGTTGGGCCAGCATCGCAGACGGTGGGCCAACATTAAAGCAGCACTGGATCAACCACTGGGTGCCCATATTGTTGTGAATACCTCAGTATCCGATCACCACTGTGCGCCACGATCTGCCGTGCAAAGCCGAAAGGCAGTATCTGCTTACTTCACAAGTAAACAGATACTGCCTTTTGGCTTTGCAGAGCAGTATGGAATGTACACATGTGATTCACGCACTGTATGAATGTACACGTCACAGCAACATGTGGACCCAGTGAATAAAAGTGGTGGTTCACACACGGTGGCCTTTCATAACACAACATATAGTCCAGGGTCATATTTCAGTAAATGTGTTTCCGTGGGAATTGCATGTTAATTCTTGACAACTATGTTCAATTTGAAGAAAAATTAATACCGAACAAAATTATATAGAGTGTCAATTTTTTCTGAAGCTCTGAAGGTCATTTCCGGGGTCTTAAAGGTCATGGCCCTAAAAACACAGGGGATTTTTAAAAAAACGCTTGTATTTCAAGGTGAAATGGTCGTGAAATAAAGCCAATTAAAAGAAAATTGGCACGAAATAGTTAAAATTCATAATTACCAAATATTCGGAAGCTTTAAATGTCTTTTCCGGTCACTGGAGGGTCATAACCCTAAACACACATATAGTCCATAGACCAGAGTTGGTCACCGTGCAAAAATTAGGGACGAAATATATATTTTGACCGCTTCTGTGGAGGTACCCCCAAACCTAAAATCAGGGGTTAGGATTACGCAAACATCTGTCGTTGCAGTTCTAGCTTACCATGCTTACTACACATGCACTATACCATATAAAAGAAAACTAGGCCTAAATTTCCGTTCTACTGATGTATTGCATGATACAGTCTATTAAACAGCTATCTCTACACATACGTTTAAACATTTTTTGTTATTACAAATAATTAAAATCGACAACAAAACAAACTAGTGAACATGGTCAATGGGAATAACTTAATAAAACATAATAATTATTGGTCATATATATATTTGACCTATGTTTTTTAAACCCAGATGTGTATATCCTTAAAACTGACTGGTATTAAGATGTGTACGTTGCATATTGCATATATATTTTAAATAAAATAATATTGCAGACTTTTTTGAAAATGTGTGTATTTATCCTGGTTTGAAATATGAAACATTTACCTTTGCTGTGCAATTAACTCTATATTTTTTCTTCCGCTTGTTTTTATATAATTTGTCTATGCTGAACTCGAATCTGTTGGATACAATTCTATATTTGGTGTCCTTCGCCTTTAGATAGTCAAAACAAAAAAAATATCCTTCAAAACCATATCTTTTCTATATTTGTGTTACAAATTATTGCACGATTTCTGATATTGCGTTGATAATTTTTTGTCTCATGTTTTACAGCCAACACACAAATAGTACAGGAGGAATGGACCCATTTTTGGAGTTGAGTTGACACTTAAATTCCTAGAGATAAAAAATATATCACAGGAAAGTTTTAAGTCTCTAGTTTATGGTGGCGTATTTCGTTTTTGCCGTACGTGGTCTATTTTATTCTCAAACGTACGTTTGTGACGTCATGTCGCTATGGCAATGACGTCATTTTATGAACCAAATTGGCCAGATAAACTACGAAACAGGGGTCTTGTTCAAGCCACTGCTCGGTATTAGTATGAAGTGGTGTTGATTCTTGATGTTTCATCACATACTATACATACCCGGTGGTAGTATATATTCATTATGTCGTAAATTCACATTTAATGACCATAAAATTCCATAAATCTTTGATACAAGTGAATAAATTGTTTTAGAAAAATAATGCACGCGAAATATTGTAGAGAATAAAGTTGTGTGTTATATCTTAAATTCTGATTACGGAGACCCTTGTAATATATCATTGGAAAGGTATTAATCTCTACATTTGAGTGAGCTAGCGTTAGTATCGTCAAAATAATCATATGGTGAATACAGCGCTCTTTTATGACGTCATAGTTTTTTTCGTATTTATCAACCATACCTTTGATTTATCCACTATTTATCACTAGGTGGATCTTCACGACTCGCTCAGCATACCCCAACATACACAGCATATTGACCCAATGTTGCCCTTGTGTTAGACCAGCGACAAAGACGGTGGGTCAACGTTAATGCAACATTGGCTCAACGTCTCCTGTTTGCTGGGTCTGTCACCCATGCCCTCTGTTCAGTGTCCCCGATATAACAAAAAAAGGCCATATTTGGGTCGAAATATGCTCGTGAATGAATCATGTGAAGTCTTAATCAAATTTAACAATTTCTCGAAGACCATGCCTCAGACCCCTCTAGACAGGGAGCAAAGGAGGCTGACTGAGACAGATATATGATAGGCGCCTCCTGTCAGCAGGTCAGTCAAATCTTGGATCCGTCATTTAGTGCAAGATTGTGTTAAGATTAACACGATTTGAAGTCAACAAAAACATAAATTTATTTTCAATTGGCTTTCATACACTAATTTTAATTATCTCATTACTTGTGTATCTATAAGTAATGAATAGAACGGCTGCTATACTCACTCTTGTCCCGCTGTTGTGGGAGAAAATAAGTGCTAAATCGTGTTATTTGAAATTAGCTGAAAAGGATCTTGTTGAAAAAATGAAACCAATGGATTCTGTGATAGATTAAACCAAAAAAATCGAACTTGAGGAAAAGAATGGTTAATTTACGTAACCAAGCCTACTAAAAGCTGTTTTTTTCAAAAATTATACCGGGGCATCTACCCAGACGAATGCCGAAAAATCCTTAAAATCTACCTTGTGTTTGTTTGTAATTCAATATGGCCGCCATAACGCCATTTTTGGTACACCCCATGCACTTCAATACTTTTACAATTTGAAAATAATTTATTGTGTGTTTACCCAGGATTTAAGGTACGAGAAGGAATAATATCAGTTCTTTCCAAGATTATCGCTATATTGTTTGAGTGATATGAATAATATGCCGTAACTATCTCGTTGTTGAACCTAAAATGTCTTTTTGGGAGTATTTTCAAGCCTATGGAGTATAAATGTTATTATATTGTATGTATCAACATAAATATTAATACATACACAATGGTCGCCATTGTAGGTAATTCTACCATTGTGGCTGACGCTTTGGATCGTTTTTAACTGATTTTCCACTAGAAATATTTATTGAGTTTTATGAAATGTACATTCAATTTAAACTATAACACGTCTAATTCAAAAATTAGGCGTATTTTGCATTCATTTGAAGCGGGAATTGCGTCGGCAAAGCCTGCCTCCAATAAATAAACACGCAGCGATTAATGCAAACATATTATGCCAGCATATATATCGATTTTAATATCACTTGAGTGAAATGGGTGAAATCATAAACAGCTTTAGCTACGTTTTCAAAAGAAAGTAACAAAAAGATGCTATTATTGTAACATAATAAAAATGAAATGTACTCGAAAATACATTAAAAATAATAAAATAAAATAGGTCTATTATAGCAGGCGCAATACAAATGTCGTCGATTTGTAATTTAAAACCGCCCAAAAACATGTGTATTTCTACTGGACCATAAACAATTACTGTAGTTTTATCTATCAACTCTCTCCCAACTTCCAAGTAGTTTGTTTAATTATCATTCACCTGGAATTGCAGCCAATCGGACAAAAGTGCACAAAGAGTTAAAGTGTAATTGCAATTTTGTATAGATTGATGCTGAAGATATCGATACGCGGAGATCAACCACACGTTCTAACAAGGTTATTCTGTCACGTGTGATGTCTCTCAAAACAAAACCACATGGGTGGTAGGACTGGAAACCATGTGTTGCTTGTTATGTGATCACCATTCTAGGTCATATTTTTCACATTATCAGTTTGAGTGGATTCGCTCACAAATACCAATAGTATTAATGTCTAAGCATTCCCTTAGAACATGATATTACTATGGTTATACGTTTGAAATCGGCCTTAAAGCGGATGCATTAACATAGGATGGGGTGAATTAACATATTGTAATAATCCTACCGATTTATTGTGACACAGTAGAAGTCCCTGACCAGAATATTGTTATTTATTAGTAAAAATGAGTTTCATGCATGTTATTGTGACACACATATAACATGTCGGTAAAGGTCGCTGGGCATCAGCCATCAACATTCCAATTGCAGTGTTTTACGAATTTTAAACTGTTGTTAGCACAGCCTGACTACTCACATTTTAAAGTGATGAGTCACATAATAACATGTCCTAACGACTATATTCTGACAATAAAATGCCATATTCTGACATTAGGCCTATACTGCCGCATCCCGACATTGTAATACACATCCTGGTCTCAACATAGTCATAGTGTCATGCACCGTGATATAATATTGACGAGAAACTGTTATATCTTGATATTTATAGTGCATATTCAGACTAGTACATATTGTGTCATATCCAGATATTAAAATGACATTTAATGATGCCATGTCCTTATATTGCAATGCTATATTGGCACATTAATATGCCAGATCGTGATATTATAATGCCACATCCTTCTATTATGAGGCCATATAGTGCCATTAGGCTACTGATATTATAATGATATATACTGATATACCACATTATAAAAATATAATGTCCTAGCTTGGTATTAAAATGATTTAAAAAATGGTATAATCTTATGATATAAGGCTATAATATAACATTAAAGTGGTATATCCTGATATTATAATGCCATATCTGACTATATAGTGCAATCTCCTGCAATATTATTGCCATATCGAGACGTTAAAAGGCCATATAACCTGACATTATTATTCCACATAATTGACTTTAAAGGATCATAGACACTGTCTATTAGACAGTCAAATGTGATATCCTGACATTAAAATTAAATATATTTACATTCAAATGTCGTCCCCTGACCATAAACTGCCATGTAATGTAATATGATGACATTATAATGCCACATCCTGACATGAAAGTGTCATTTCTTGACAAAAAACGCCACAGATTGATGTTGTACTGCCATATCATGATATAACAATGCTATATCCTCACATTAATATGCCAGATCGTGATATTATAATGCCACATCCTTTTATTGTGAGGCCATATAGTGCATAAAGCTACCATGTAGGCTACTGATATTATAATGCTATATACTGCCATTATAATACCACATTATGACAATTATAATGTCATAGCTATTTTTGCCATATCGAGACGTTAGGGCCATCACCTGATATTATAATTCCACATTTTGACTTTATAATACCATACAGTCAAATGTGATATCCTGACATTTAAATGTCATATCTTGACATTAAAATGTCATATCCTGACATTAAAATTTCATATCCTGGTATTTCATTGTAATATCATAACATTTCAGTACAATATCTTGTCCATAAAAGGACATATCGTGACATGTTAAAGTGACACAATCAAGCCAAAAATCATCCAAAAGCCAAAATTTTATTTTCGCTTCTTTATATGTCCATAATAATATGTGAACATTAGAATTGTGGAAATCCAAATTTTTGGGTTGCTGTGACAACGTAGCAAGTGTGCTGAAAGCCACAGTTATCACTTATTTTCGTATTTCTTATTTTGGACATGCAAGTCCGAAATTAAATCTCGTCCTTATTTCTCATTTAACTGGTAAACGAGCAATACAAAATGTGAAAGACTTACGTAATTCTAGTCTGTAGACATGTTGACATATTATGGACATATTAAAAAGCCAAAATAAAAATGATGATTTTGTTCTGATTGTGTTGCTTTAAAGTCATAATGTAACGTAGTCCGCGTTTGACGCAAGGTTCGCATGGGTTAGTTTCAGCGCTGGAGAGCCCAGCAAAAGCTTATACATGCATGCTGGTAGCCAGTGTACGCACTGAGATCAACAATTTCATGAAAAATGCCAGGGTAACCCTGTTCAAATGATAAATTCATCGATAAAGACTGGCGTCGAAATTCCCACGTTAAGGAATTATTCTAATCAGATGTAAATCTGTCATTATAAAATACAAATCATTCATCAAACAGTGACGCCTGAATTCATTGCGCAATCGATCGTTCGCGCACCGGATTTTTGGGGCACAACTTTATAGGCGAATAGTATTAGACCTGTAAACAGGCTGAAGGGGAAAAAATATGCCCAAGCTGAATTTCTCAGGATACCTTCCAAATACCATCAGAAACAACATAGCAAAACTCCCCGTGATTCCCGCTGGAGCCTTTTCCTTTATTTAAGATGGCGTCCAAGATGGCCGCCAAAATGTTGAAACCGCTATATCTCGGCTTGTAATCAACATAACTTTATGATTTGAATGTCTACATGTGCCTTTATTGCCATAAGGATTGCATTGAAACAGGTTCTGAGTCACTAAATAGTCGCGCATATAATTTATTTGCAATTTAAGGTATAATAATAATCAAAATAACAAGATTTTGATATATATGACATTTTAAGTACTATTTCAATCATTAACATATCTGAAATTTAAAATAAATGATATATGTGACTATTTCGTGACTAAAAGCTTGTCTCATTGTAGTCCTGTTGTAAAAAAGAACATTTTGATATAAAAAAGATGAAGTTATGTTGATTACAAGCGGAGATATTGGGTTGTCGATGTATGCAAACATCCACTCGAACACCCCGGAAAATTATACCAGAGATGTTTTCCAGTGGTTTTGTCACCAATGAGATGTACTTAATGGCAGGAAAAAAGTTTTCAAAATCTGACTGCCAGAAAAGTGTTAAATCCAAGATGGCCGCCAATGACTCTTGAAGAAGGAAATTGCTATGGCTACTCAAAGTACTAAGTGTCAATGTCAGTGCAGGCACTGATGTTGGCCGTGGTAGCCTTAAACAACCGGCAATATAGTTACCTTCAGCTATTGTTACTCTGGGAACTATCCGACCATAGTCTCTGGACGTATGGACATGTCTGGGAGTGAATCCCCCAAATATGCCCAGAACCACTATATTATCGAGTGAGTGGTTTGTACTGTTTTCTATCATATTACAATGTCACATAAATGACCACTAGTGCCAAAACGTGACGTAAAACAATAATTTACTGGGAATTATGCCATGAATAAGCAGTGAAATTCAAGGAATATATGTACATTGCGCTTACATCATCCATTTTATTCAGTTCTTTTATCAAGCTAAAAACATGTGTTTATATTTTCCACTCCCTCCCCCCTCCCCTGTCATAAAAAGGAACCTTAAATATTATCCTCTTGGTGTACCGCCCATCCCTCTCAATTTCCGGGAAGGGTGAAAACATATAAGCAACAAATTCGACCCATAATACCTTGTATAGGTGTGATTTTGACTGGATAATATAATTCTGCTAGGTTTTTAATGATTAAGCATGCTCAAGGTGAAAAGATCAACTTTACTTTGTGAAAATGTCATTTTAAACAAGGAATTACAAAGATTTACGAGGAATAACAAGGCATTACAAGTGAAAGGGTAGGAGGCAATGGAGAGGCGCTAAAAAGCGACGGAGAGGCGTTAAAGCGCAATGTAAAGGCGTTGAAGGACGACAAAGAGGCGGTAAGGTGCGACTGGGTGTGTTAAAAGGTAGGGGGAGGCAGTACAGAGCGACGAGGAAGCGCTAAATGGCAATGGGAACGCGTTAAAGAGCTATGGGGGAGCGCTAAAGTGCGATGGGGAGGCGTTTAATGACGGCGAGAAGGCGTTAAAGGGCGCTGAAGATGCGGTAAAAGGCAATGGAGAGGCGATGCGTTCAAGTGTGACGGGGTGCAATAAAAGGTAACGAGGAGGAATTAAAGGGCAACGAAAAGGCGTCAAAGGGCATCACAGAGGCATTAAAGGACGGTCGAGAGGCAATAAAGGAAGACAGGGAGGCGTTTAAGGGCAATGGGGAGGCGCTAAAGAATGACAAGGCAGTCCTCAAGCGTGACAGGAGGCAGTAAGGGCAACGGAAAGGTGTAAAAATGGTACTGGTATGCCCTAAAATGCGATGGAGGGGAAACAAAAGGGGATGAGTAAGTGTTAAAGGATGACGGAGAGGGGTTGAATGGCGATTGAAATGTGTTGATGTGCGATATTGGGAGTTAGAGAGCATCTGGTGGCGTTAAAGGGTAACGGAAAAAAACGATAAAAGACGTGCAGGGGAGGCGTTGAAGAACACTTCACTCAGTAGAAAATAGCTAAATAACCTTATACCCATAAATATGACAAATGAAATTAAATGAAGAGAGTTTTAGGCAACGTTTGTGCACATACAGGTTAAACTGGGCCGGACAACCTCCTGAGGATGATGAAACGACACTGCCCTCCAGACACAGGATTCGAAATATGGCATTTAACTATCAACATTGTACTACAAGAAATGCCGTTGAAACCTCATCAAAGATTTGGATTACACTTGTTTCTTTTAATTTGTGTAGAATGTTTTTTGGAATGAGACTTTGGATCAAACTACTACCAGAAAAGGATTTTCTACTCAAAATCAAATTGAAATAAGTTATTACATTGTGTTATTTTAATTTGTTAGAATCATAGTTACACTCACTTGACCTTAAAATTGACATTTCGACTTTGAAGATGACTAAAATAATACCAGAAATGGATCTTCCAGTAAGTTAGGCTAGGTCGGTTACTTCTTTTTACACGAACAATAGGTATTACACTTGTTTTTACTTGACCTTAAAATGTAGGTTTTGACAATAAAGACCTTTAATATTCATTTTTTTACATTTTGACCTTGTATTTTACTTTTTAATCTTGAATAAGTCCTTGTATCAGCAATATAATACCATAAATGGATTATCCAATAAAAATCACCTCGAAAAAAAGTATTACATATGATGTTTTTTGATATTTGTATTTGTTATGAGGGTAACATGTTACATACGCATACATGAGGGACGTCCACTACCAGGATTGGTTTTAGAACATATATAGTCCATCTATTTGCCTAGGCCTATACATGTAGCGTTATCAACGATATCTAAATAAACTGATAACTAAGCATATGAGCGGTTCAAATATTTTGATAGATCCATTGTGTTCATTGGCATATTGACGACACCACGGAAACATATAAAGCACGTCTTATTTCAAACTCGACAAGGCGGGTGGCATATTGTGTGAAAATATTTTTTTTGTGACTTTTCCAGCGGCATATCTTACTTGATCATAAAAAATCAAATGTCCACATAAAAGATTTGCGATATTGTGGGCTATCGTGCCTCTCTTATTCAATTCAGGAAAAAGTGACGTTGCGGCCATGCTGTTGTGATACAGATGCACGTATTATTTATTAGTATGGGATCACGTGCATATCGTACATGAAACTAGGCTTTCCCACGTTTTAAAGATACCCTGATTAACGGTACCAAAAAAATGGTATGGCATCCTGTATATTCTCATAGTGCACATGCTGACAATCTTTGAAAGAAAATGCCAAAATGACGTAGTACACAAAAACGTGACGTCACAAATTTACGTTTTTTGCACAATTCGACCACGTGTCGTAAAAATGAAATATATGACGTGAAACTACAGAACTATACATTTCCAATGATATATTATTTATCTCTGGGGAAAAAAGAGAAATGCTTTCATAATACAAATTGAAAAAATACAATAATGTTTAAATTATTTTATTCAAAAACATATTAAACCGTATAAAACAAAAGTTTCAAGATTGTTGCATAAAATCAATTGATGTCATGTGTAAATAACATGTATGTCATTTTTGTGTGACAACCTGGGCCTATACTCTATAATTTATACAAATGCAGGATATTGAACGTCATCTACATGTGTACATCGCAGTACATAAATGATCCACCTTTAAAATTATCCAGTAGAAATTGGTGAAAAAGTGACGTCACAACCATCACGACATGACGTCACAAATGCACGTTTTATAAAAAACTCGACCACTTTCCACAAAGACCTTTCAAGCTACGTGAAACTAGACGTTTATACCTTTCCAGCGATATATTATTTATCTCTAGGAATTTAAGTGTCAACTAACTCCTTAAGTAACGTCAATTTTCAGATTTCCTCCTCTACTAACATAAAAGCGTTTTCTATGCACGTAAACTATAATATCATCAACAACATTTGTTTAATGAAAATCTAAAAAATAGACTACGTAATACGGCAGATTAGGTTGCAAGGTATTTGAAACTCTGTTTAAGTACAGTATATTCTAACATACTTTGATGTGTTTAGTATTTAGATGACATCATAATTAATTAGTAAATATGCCAAATAACGTCCATCTTGGATTTTACGATAAACTATAGGTCAGACAAAGAACAATGAACACCAGAATTACTTGTTTCGGCCCCCAAGGCATAAAAAATCGATAAATTGAGCAGGTCGAAACACAAATAAATAAAGAGTTTTAATTTACATTTTCTTTCTTGTTTCTATGAAGATAATTTTCGCGGCCATTTTGGATTTTTCTTTTCAAATTTACTCCTCAGTAACGTTTATTCCTAATTCACTATGTTGCCACAAATACGTCATATTATCGTCAACATGTTTACGCTTATAGTAACAGTAAATACATACAAACGGCGGATGTCTTGGATCTAAAGGTCAAATAAAGGTCATTTCTTTCTAATGATACAATAAAAACATTACAATTAAAGATCTTGCAGAAACCCAGTAATTGTGCGTTTATGTGCGACAAACGATAAAAAAATATGGGGTTTTCTTAACATTTTGGTGGCCATGCAATGGGTGATGCAATGGGTGATGTATTATTAGAACGGGAATTAAATTATATGTTATATGGTATATTGCATGTGCAGATTGGTTAACCAGATCATCAATGACAGAATCTTACGTAACCCTACCCCTAATTCCAAACAGGTTTGGGGGTACCCCCATAAAAGCGGTCAAAATATGACATTCGTCACTATTTTTCCACTGTTAACAATTAATTTTTTGTTTTGGACATATCAAAGCTTAAAAAATTGGTTTGGGTGAGTAGTGGGGGGGGGGGTGCATGGTGACCGATTCTGGCACATGGACCTTAAAAAGGCCTCTAGCAGACATCTTAATTACATCATAATCAGTGGCGTCGATATTGATTATTACGTAATTCATTCCGCTTCCACACATTTCACATTTTCTACCTTCTCACTCAACAGAGTAGCCCTTCTAACACTACTTGCAGGGGTGCTAGTAGCAGTCTGAGTGTATCGCGGCAAGACTATAAGGGCCTAGCTTGCGCTTGCTATAAGCTAAATATTTACTTTCATGCACATATATTAGCTATTTGAATCGTTATCAATTTTTTTTTTAAATATCTGTGGCGGGAGTCTGGTACATTACAACAGCGCGGCAAACACGTGACGTTGATCCATTTTTGGCTTAGTGTTGGGCCAGCATCGCAGTTCGACGTTGGCCCAACACTATTCAGACAGCAATATTGAATACATTCAATTTCACTATGATAAAAATTCACCTTGAGCAAAAGCTGCACCAAACGTGTACCACAAACATTTCAAAATTCGTGATATATCTTTTTCGGAGGTCACTACAAATGACCACCACTCGTTTTCCAGTGGATCAAATCTGAAACAACATTTTAATATTAGATATAGAAAATATACATCTAGTCCCCAATGACTGAAAGCAAATAATATTCATTACACACAATATAAATGTATATTCATGGGCTTTTTCAGATAAGAAAAACAATATTAAAGCTAAAGTAGTGACATTTACTAAAACTAGAGGGGAATTGTGACTTTTCAAGTAACAATAATGTTTGAACGAAGTTTTATGAGTTTTTCGACAGCCATCTTTAATTTGTTTTTATTATTATGACAGATTGCTTAGAAATTTATTGAGGGATTTTTTGCCAACCATTTTTAATTTTAGACTTTAGAATTCGGACATCTGTCTTCAAATTTTAGTTATCAGAAGTCCCCACTGAGCTTGTGTACTTTTAAATGAATATGTGTTTGTTTATCAAATGGAATCACCTTCAGGGGGCCCAGTAAATACATTGACGTGCTTCTCTGTTTACTTTATGCTGTATCACTGTCTGCGACGCTGACCCAGCCTTAAAACAACATTGAGTTGACGTTTTGTATTTGAATGGAATTGCAACTGTTATTTTAATTGTCAAATGAAACATTCCAATGTTTTTGGTCCCGCATTTAAACACTACTGAATAAATGAATTTAATTATAAAATGTAAATGGGGCTAAGAGGGTGTCAGTATGTAGTCGCCTATTACAAAAGGCCCACAATGACTGGTCAAAATTTTATTCATACAATGAATGGGGCTTCACCCCACATGTATATTATCTGATTATTGAACCAACATCGATCCACATAGTGATCCAAAAAATGATGAATAGATCCGGTAGAGCATGATGTATGCCTTAGAAAAGTCATAGCACACTTCCTTGTAGACTGAAAGACAGCCCTCTCACTCAGCTCAAGGACTGAATAGTTTGGGGCCTCCTGTGGATAATGGCAGCTTGTCAACTTGAGGTTTTGGCAGGCTGCCCGGTCCATTCAGCGACCAGCTCTTGCGGTATCTAAAAAATGCCGAAACACCCGCCATGGTTTTGATAGAAAGGGAATTCCCACTGACCTGGTTTTTGACCACTGCATTATTATCCAAGCGAGAGACGATGGTTAGCAGTGTCTACACATGGACAGATAACACTGATAGGATGAAAACTCAGGGAGAAATAGCACTCCGAATTTTGGACATAGAAGAATAAAAACGTTAAAGAACCAAAGCAAACTTAATATGTTTGAACTTAAATAGGCATCCCAGAAAACACAAGACTTTGTCCATCGTCTACAACGTTGGCCCTACATCAACTCTTCAACTGCCGAGTTTTTTAACCCTTTCAGCTACAACCATTATGACATGTGCCGTACTGGACCAAAAAAACGCTACCTAGCTACCAATGTTCTATCTAGTTTATGACGTCATAATTTTATGTGCGACTTCTAAAATACAAAGTCAATTTTTTTGGAGGTCGCTCAGGGGAGAGTGGGGAAAGAGGTTATTCTGGGCTGATATAAAAAAAACTATATCCCTTTCACACCCCTTTTTTATTTTCGATATTCAAAGAGGACAGTCTGATGGTTAAAAAAATACATAGGTTTATTTACATTTTACCACTTAAAGAGTGCTGGGAGGTCTGAGTGTATGGGTCATAATACATGTAAGTCTATGGGACGGGTATTATGTGTGGTGAGACGATGAAGCGCTGTATCTCTGGGGAAGATAAAGTTGGTGAAATATGGTCTGAATTGTGACGTCTCCGGCTAAATTTATTACGCCGATAGCTGTTCGAGTGTGTGTTAAAGTATACCCATCATAATAGGCCATAGGTTGCACAAATCCATGACGGGTATACCCGCCATGATAGACCTGAAAGGGTTAATTTTCATTTTCACCCAATTGTTTCTCGCTGACGCGGTTGAAAATTGCAAATGGGTGAAATTTATTCAGATTTGACAAAATGAAGGTTACCGATTTTGAAATCTTGCAGATTGATGTGCTTTTTTATGTTTCGCATGTTTGAAAGCTGGAATTTATTGTGCTGAGAATTTAGAAAAATAGCGGTTAACCCTTTCAGCGCGCAGACCGTCTTTATTCGTTAGAATCTGACGTCTGTATAGAGGTCAGATTCTGATGTATAAAGACGAACCCAGCAGTAAAGGAGTTTACATATTGACAGCCATAGACATACAGGTATTGAAATAAATCGGTAAGAGCTAGCTAAGACATTTATGATGATCTCAAATGATGAGAAAACCCTTTGGTCTCCATGGCTTATACAAAAAGAATTCAGCGTTGTAAGGGTTAAAGGGTTCTACCAACATTGGTTCAACGTCGTGTTTGCTGGACTTTTTGGTGAAATATCACCATACATGTATATAGATTTCTGTTTCATTTGAATACCTATGTTACGGGTCTAAGGCCCTTATAAAAAATTACTCTTTCAGTGCAGTCGCGGGGATCGACTTTAGACCTCAGATTCTGACGTCTAAGGTCAAGAAATAACGTCAATAGACGTCAGATTCTGACGTCTAAAGTCTATCCCCGCGCTAAAAGGGTTAACCTGTCACCAACCTTGATATAAGCCAGAGTCCCAATCCTCCAACAACGATAGCCGCGAAATAACAAACCCATACTAAGAGTTTAAAGGGTCGGAGTAAAACGAAAGGAGACTGTATCGAGACATCCACGGGGCGCCTATAGTAAAACAACAAAAAAATACACAAATTTAAACACAACAACACCATAAACAACAAAAACATCATCAGCAACAACAATTTATTACAACAGCAAACAGCATCAAAAGTATCAGCAGCATCAGCAGAAGAAGCAGCAACAGCTGAAGCAGTATAAGCTGCAGCAAGAAACAAGCAAGAAACAATGTAGCTGCAGGAAATATAGTGCAGTTTCTAAAAAAAAATTTGGCCCGAGCTTCTAAAGCTCTGACGACACAAAAGCGCTTATAATCTCTGCAACAATAATGTATTGCTAATATAAGCCTTATCCTGCTAAGTTAATTTATTTAAATTTTCAACTACTTGAGGTTGTGTCTCGCTACAGCGATATACAACCCCAATTGGTTGAAAATTACTCATAATAATTTAATTTGAGCACAAGTATCGACAAGTATTGTCAATTCATGATGGGTAGATACACATCCCATTCCCAATAACAGCGATTAAGTCGACTAATAAAAAATATTAAAAACGACAAATTATTTAATTGTAATTTTCATCCACTTGAAGTTGTGTCTCGCTGACGCGATCCACAACTTCAAGCAAATGGAAATTATTCAGATTTGACAAAATGGAGGTTAACCATTTTCGAATCTTGCTGATGGCTGTCACGTTTTATCTTAAACGTGTTTAAAAAGTGGTACTTAATGTGCTGTTGAAAAGTGAAAAACCGAGTATAATCGAGACCGGCAGTTAAAGGGTTAATAGACAATAGCAAGTCGCTTGACTTCAAAAAGTCGGGTTATATTGCACATCGATTAAGTTATCGAATTATAAGCCAGACGTTTCCAGCTGAATGATATAATTGCAGATATTGCATAACAACGCTCAGATACTTGACGCGAATACATAATATTCTATAAGGGCCTATATCTATAACACTCAGGCACTGACTTTATGTTAAACCTATACATTCACGTAAATTCAATATCACACCTGACGCTGTATCATAACTTTGAGGCATGGACGTTTTTTTTTTAAATAAAATAAAATACACTTGGATTTTATGCACCATGAATAATAATCTGAATCATTTTGTTTCGTGCATTTGATTGACCCTGGGAGTCCAGCTAAGAGATTGATTGAGATGTTACCTAATATAATTTGTATTTTACCTGTAGCGTTATACTCCAAAACAACATTATCTACCATGACGTTTTTATTTGTATTTCTTTGGAGACATACATGTAGGTATGTGTCCTTTAACTATCAGTCGTCAAGCCTTAGTGTTGCATACATCAGATGCCAAATCGATGACACCGCAGTTGACATTCAAAGCAAGGATTTAAGAATGGCAATGATCACAGACGCTGTGTCACTGCAAACACAAGACGTTCAGCCAATGGTGGTTTAATGTTGGGCCAGCGTCGTAAAGTAACGGTGGCCCAACGATAAATCAACATTGGTTGAACGTCTTTTGTTTATTGGGATTGAGTCTGTTACTACGGACAGTAAATGGCTGTATGTATTGTGGGTGTCCTTTGTTTGTGGTTGTTAAAAGTTCGTCATGTAATCTTTATTTTTCTGTCACGCCCTTGTTGCTGAAGTTATATAGAAAATATTGTATGAGTCAGGAGCATCTGTTCTCTACGTTTATATAATTATTCCTCATATAAACGACATGTTTCTTTAAAAAAATAGTGCCTAAAGTGGAGGTACATGTCATCTTTCCCAAAAGTGTGTTGCATTCCCCAAAAGAGAATCTGTAAAAAAATGTAAAGGTGGGGATCTAGCCTGTCATGGTTTTTCATGTTTAATAATCAGAATAAGAGACCTTTGTCTGGAATATTGGAACTCGTATCGCAACGCTCAGAACGTAACAGCACGACACGCAGCTCTGACCGCTGCGCTATTTGTTTCAATTTTCAGACAGCGATGATAGTATATTATACATATTGTTGTGATGATCCCTAATGGCTGTGATCACCTGTAAATTTATTTACTTACCTGTCAACTTAAAATGTTTGTTTTCTATCAATATGATTATTTGAGGCTATAGTCTTAAATAATCATATTGATAGAAAACAAACATTTTAAGTTGACAACCTTACTTTCGAGTGTATGATGAGCTTAGGACACCACCTATTTTAACTGTGAAGAACCCCCTGACGTATTTTGGTCCACTGTGTTGGCGAACATAGGTCACGCGGTCCTTAGCTCGTCATTCCCAACTTGCCTCCTTCGACATGTTTTATATAGGCCTACCTTCCGTTTTATAAAAGAAAAATATGGTACCATATGCCTATGACGATGCTTACTTGGTTAGCATTAAAAGTCTTAAAATATATAACAGTAGGAATGCAAAGGGTGACGAACTGACACGTACATGTAGGACACCCCACGTTACACCTGAAGAACACGAGACATTGGGCCAATGTTGATTTACAACTGTACTGATACTATGATGCTGGCCCAACATTAAATCAGCAGTGGGTCAACGTGTCGTGGTGTCCGGGGTACATCTGATAAATCTTATGCATGTAACTGAAACCACCTTGATAGAAATCAAATACCGCGCTCTCTCCTACTGTATTCTTCATCCAGCAAGCCCAAGACATCGATCTAGTGCTGATGCAATGTTGGGCTAGCGTCGCAGACGGTGGACCAACATTAAAACAACACCGGGTGTACGTATTCTCTAGATCTCTGCTGGGCAGTCATACCTGTAAACCAGAGCCAATTCTTCTCTGTGGACTGGGAAAAGGAAGTCAACAACTTCAAGTCTCTGAGCCACAACATTTATCGGACCGACTCCAATGTCAGCTTCCTGAAAAAATATTAACACAAGTAAGTAGGTCTAAGCGTAAGCTTGAAATCGCGCAAATTACAAACCTTAAATATGTGCTTTCCACTTTTTCTCCCAACTTTGTTTCTCATATCATGGGGAGATGGGGGGAGCCGTTTCTCCTTTAGAAATTTACTTAATTCTCATAAAGAATGGATACACCACCCTGCCCAGTCAGGTCAGACCGTCAGACTACCAGTCTGACCTTGACAACAGGTGTGTATGAGGCCTGTACGAAATGGAGGGGTTGCGAGCATCATGAATATTCATTATGACGTTTACTGACTGTGGTATGGAGGTCACACTCAGGTCAGATTGTCTGGCCTGCAGGAGTTGGGCAGGGAAGAGGTGGGTTCTAAACTCATAACACATAGACGTGATATCAAGGAGTCTGTCGGTAGCAGACAACTGGAGAGATGAAGATGGGATACACTAGTTCTACCAACCTTATCGCAATTTTATTTAATTGTCTATCCGAACATCTGTCCGTCCGTCCGTCCGAGTGCTGCATCCATCATGACCGGTTATTTGTAGGCCGTATTAAAAATATCAAAACTTATTTTAATAGCTCACCCCGCTGCTGATGAGTCCTATAATTCCAGTCCATGTATCGTTAGGCCCCTTGCTGCCAAATGTTCCTATAGTGGGTTCAATCACCTCATAGCTGATTTGAAAGAAACATGATCAAAGGGTAACTATATATTGATTAGTGATAAACCCCTATCTCCATATCTTGGCAATGCCTTCTGATTGTATTACGAGTAGTAATCATTTACATTATCGAGATATTCAGTGTTTTATTATGACAATGCCATTTACCAGGGTTCCCCACAAAGAAAAAAATCATCTGGTTATTCTCTCAAAAATCCTAACGTAGCGCTCGCCAGCAGCTTAACCCTTACACTGCTGCATAAAATTTGCGGCATTTGTGGTTGCCCACTAAGTAATATCTGGCACGTTTTTTCTTTAAAAAAGGTTCATCTGATGAACAACTGATACTAAAAGCCAATAAATTACAAAATCAGTCACTCTCAGTTATCCATCTTTAAACGCAAATGGTAGGACACCACAAAACGAAACTGGGAAAAAAAAATAAAATATATATTTCTTTTTTTTTAGAATTCATCCGGTCGGGCAGCCGGCATTTCCGGCACTGTGGTGAACCCTGCATTTACCAAGATTCTAATTCTGCTTGTGATATCATCTATATTGTCATGTGATTTTAGCAAACTAATCATATAGAATAATACACTAATAATGACATCCTAATTGATTAATGATAGTTGCAGATGTAACCATAGATATCTTAACCTTTATTAAAATGACATCATTTATCATCATATATATCATAGCCGTTATTAAAATATTGCATAATTCATAGATACTAGTTCGTGGTGTAACCATAGACACCCTAACCTTTTCTAAAATATGACACCATTCATAACTGTTAGATGCTGGTGTATCCATAAATATCCTAAACTTTATTAAAATATACCACTGTTGATAAAAATGATAGTTCCTGGTGTAACCATAGATATCCTAACCGTTATTCAAATATGACATTATTCAGAAATACTTGTTCCGTGTGTAACCATTGATATCCTAACCTTTGTTAGAATTTGAAATCATTGATAAATACTAGTTGTTGGTGTAATCATAGTTATCCAAACATCTATTAAAATATAAGCCATTCATAAATGCTAGATGATGGTGTAACCATAGATATCCTAACATATAATAAAATACATCCCTATGACATCATTGATAGATGCTAGTTGCTGGCGTAACCATCGATATCCTAACCTTTATCAAAATAAATGTATCGGGTAAAATAATGAGCGATAATTAGTGGCATTTAGCTCTGTGACCGAAAATCATCCTTGTCGTGACTCACCGAAATTGAAGAGTTTGAGCGAGAACGTTCAGTATATCAAAGAAGATGCCACCATAATACATTTTGCCATTGACCTCCTGTTTAACCACCACCCCTGTCACCTGTATGAAAAATGAATACTGTCATGCAAAGATACTGCATTTTGGTTTAACCACCACCCCTTTCACCTGTATGAAAAATGAATACTGTCATGCAAAGATACTGCATTTTGGGTGCATTGCATTAAGGCATCTTGGGTCAACGCATTGTGCTCACAATCACCGTTTAAATTAGAAATAGGAATTAAATTAAATTTTATACATCGATGTCCAGTATAATAAATACAGGAATAAAAATAAATCGCATTGGTATTTCTCTTTTAACTAGTAAATGCACAACCCAAAATTAAAAAGACTTACCCAATTTAGTTTTTGAACATTTTGAAAACTTATGAACATAATTTATCAAGGAGAAAAAATATACATGATGATTTTGGCCTGATTGTGTCGCTTCAAATTGTTAAGTAACTCAGAGTGAAATTCTTGTTAAGTCAGCTCTATAATCGCACGTACTGGATAAGTAGCCACAGTGAGTGTTCGTCCGAACAGACCTTGTGCGGTGGGAAACAGATCACGTGCTTGTATCCAGCCAATAGCCTGTTGCCATACACCGGCTTGCAGAAATACCGTTTCACGAGTTGTAAAACTGTACAACTTGATCGGACCGACAAATCCACCACAGCTCTGCAATTATCATAAAAAAACCATGATAAATAAATACATTGATGAACAACAAACTCGTTAGGAGTTGGGATTCCTTACGGCTGCTGGATGAATTGAAATGCCCATGTATCACATGTCATTAGACCGATAATTGTATAATTTTACAATTACCTCAATTTTAGATCTGTGTCTGCCATCAGAATGATACATTTCAATATTTCGATATTTACGTTGTAGAAAAGCAGTTGGAATACGTGCAAAAGATTTGCCTGCGCTGAAAACTGGAAATTTTCATACAGAAAAATTTACCAAATGAATAGTGAAAGACTAATTAAAAAACTTTAGTTTGTCAAATAATTGTATGCATCACGTACCGTTTCTGTGGCACTCAAAAACTGGTATGCATCGATTACTGCTACTTTATCGCCCACTCGGAGCCAGGGAGTGGACTGCAGAGAAGATACTGGAAAATCCAGATTAATGAGAAAGAAAGCGAACGAGGGCTGCATAAGACCTGCCACAGACGCCTGAAAACATGCACATCATGGGCCGTATTCTCGTACAAGTTACGATATATCGTAGGCTTCCGATTGGTCGAGATGGCCATCTCGACCAATCAGAAGCCTACGATATATCGTAACTTGTACGAGAATACAGGCCCATAGGTTAAATATTGAGACGCTGAAATACTTTTATACAAACTATAGAGACCAAAGGGTTTTTTTCAGCCTGAAAATCCTAATAAATGTCTTAGTTGCCTATTTCCGCTTCGTTTGAATACCTATCTTGTTGGTCTACAGCTATTATATTTATTGTAGTTCTTTCCTCGCGGGGATTTACCCGGCTAAGCCAAGCTACTCATATTGCGTGGAGCTCGGCCGCAGTGACTGACATTTTTCCACAGCTGCCCGTGTAAAAAAGACAGTGACTCCGCCTACCGATAAGACGGTAGCGGTGTTGGCCCTAGTCAGCTAGCGCGCTCTGGTGATCACCGTAGAGCCAGGCCCGCTAAAACATGGTGGTCAGTTTGTCAGAGCCTTGCGATGTCATCAGGGTAGCGGGGATTGACTTTAGACGTCAGAATATGACGCTAGACGTCAGAATCTGACGTCTATAGACGTCAAAATCGATCTCGCGCTGTAAGGGTTGAACCTTATCAACTGAAGCACCGAGCACGACTATAATCGTTTTTAATCTGTTTTGTTGGTAGATTAAAACACTGTTATTGGGAACAAAATGCATGTTATATGATTATGTTTTTAAGAGATCCCATGATATAACCCATACAACGCGGGGATAGATTTTTGACGTCAAAATCCGACGTCTGTAGACGTCAGATTCTGACGTCTAAAGTCGATCCCCGCACTGTGAGAGTAGAAATAATAATAATGATCGTAAACACATAACATAGGTATTCAAATGAATCGAGTAGAGCGAACTAAGAGATTTATGATGATTTAAAATTGAAAAAAAACCTTTGGTCTCTTGGTTTTTGTAAAATCTTTCAACGCTTTAAGGGTTTCAGACCTAATTGCTGGGTCAATGCTGGGCCAGCGTCGCAAGCGATAGACTAACATTAAACCAGGATTGGTTTACTGGGATTGTCATTTGTATAGTTTGATGTATTATTATTTATTATGATTTGCGCGGGGGGGTGGAGTGAATTAAAATAATAGTTAAAATAACTTCACTTTGGATACAGGACATTTGTAGTAATAACCAACAACTTTACCACCTAAGTTAGCATCTAAAATTGCAATAAATTATAATATAATTGATATAATTTTTATAAAATATTATTTATAATTATACTTTTGTAATAATTTACGGTCGATTCTTTCCAATATAAATTTGAAATCGGAATTTAAAACAAAATTAGCTGAAGACTTAATTTTCATTTTTCAAAACTGGTGTTTCTATTTTTTAAATAAATAATGAATTATTTATGTTTTACCATGTGTAGAAAATCGTGGCACGCCTGTGCTGAAGCAATGATCACAAAATGTTTAGCGTTAGGCGTAAAAATCAACAGATTCGGCACAGCGACCCCTATCGTGCTCATGTCGAACTCGACGATGTGTTGAGTTATATTTGATTTTATCATAGAGCTGACTACCTTCTCTGCAAATTGCCCTGAAAGCAGTAAAATATTAGCGACACCATTGAAATAATATCACTAAAGCCACATCAATTATGCGTGATCAATTTATGTTGTATATAATAATCATTTTAACTACTGAGATGGTTCATTATTATATTATACAGGCTTACTGATCATCACACTTGGTATAAATACACAGTGTAACATAATTTAAAGCAAGTCAATATTAAGTTCTTCATTTTTCAAATATTTTTTTAGTGGAAATTACATCAAGCTAATAATAGAAAAGGAGGTTCTATCATTTTACCAAGCCCTACGTTAGCCTATAGTTGACTGAGAAATTTGATTTTGAATCCAATAAATGGAACTCGTTGATGCTTTGGCCCGAGTATGGCAATCCTTATTTCAATACAACTAAGTAACGGATCGTGTGATGTGATGTTACAATTTGCGCAGTTTGTTATTCCTGATATTTTAGATTTGCTGAAAATAAAACATTGCCACTCCGGTCCTACTGATTTGTCATTAGGTATGGTTTATTCATTTCCATTTAACGAAATTAGATTTGTTCCTTAGACAAGAAGACATTTGCCAAATTTAATTATTTGATTTACGGAGCACCAGTCTACCGCATCACATATTCAAGTAATTTCAGTGACATATTTTATTTGGTATGAGGCTTTCTTAGGAGCGTATATGTGTGTCTAACACTGCTAAAAGAGATTTCTAATTTTAAAATATTCACCGGGGGTGAAAGTAAACCATGTGGATTTCATGTTTCATAATCAATTATTGTTTTTAAATTATCACTACGAAAAAGTTCTTAAAGTCGATTGAAATTCTTATTTTGTAAATATTATTTTAAGCAGTGCATTCGAGATTCAAGCGCGAAAAAGAGAAGTAAATGTGTTATGAAATGCAGGGGTAGCAGGGGTAGGCAGGAGAAAGGAGACAAGTCGCCACAAACTGCTACTTAGTGGTGCTGAATGGTCAATTTTTAATATTCACATTATACCGGAATTTCGCTGGTTTTATATTTAATAATAAGCAGATCGTTCATAAGAATAAGAAATAATTTTAAGATATTCGTGGCAATTGCGAAAAAACAGCAAAGAGATTACAAATAAAATATGACCAGATATAGAATCTGTAGAACCCAGATTAAATATTTTAAAAAGCGATTTTTTCGCATATTCAGTTTTTTGTATCGTGTGGTCCAGCGTAATCCCTTGCGTCCGGGTATACCATGGCTATTGAAACTATCCGGTTATCCGTATAAATTGTTATTTCTGAAGCAATATTCATGTCATGAAATACGATTTATTGGAATGAAGCTGAGCTGCCAGCCTAGAATGAGTGCAAAAACAGAGCAACAGTGCAAACTAGCCCATCTGCTGCTGAACTGTTTGTTTATATTTTTCATTCATTTAAGCCTGGAATTACTAATGCAATGTTTAGCTTCAAATGCCGAAAAATATTTATATTTATCAAAAATAGACATAGCATAAATTGATGAGCCTAGCATCTATCACAAACATTTTTTTGTCATTTCAGTGGCATTTTATTTGGTTTGCAACCTTTCTTAAGCCACAGGGACATGAGACCCACTGTTGAAATGTAACAGCTCCATAGTCAAAAGAGTCATAATGGGTGGACATGGATTTGGGGACAAATGTACAGAATTTAATTTAATTTAAACTCTATTTTTTTGGACCATTTGCACCAAATGTTGTATAAACACACGCTGTTGTCATTAATATCCAAATATAGTTTCACATTAATAATTGGTGGAAAATGATAACAAATTATCGTCGGCAAACTATCAATGTGGTATCCAACGTTCATATTAGTTTCGTCGAATTATCGCTGAGGTAATGGCATGCAAACTTGTATTATTTAACTCTAATTAGCCCCCGCCGTCACCGTAGGTGAGACGGAGGGAGCTATGGATTCTCCCTCCGTTTTTTTTGCCTCTTCTTTTGCCTATAACTTTGTAAAAAATAAGCTAGGATAACAATTTTTGGTATGTGGGTTACTTCCAGGTGGATAATGGACAGGTTAAAATATTTTTATTCTGAATTCAATATGCAAGGTCGCAGAGGAGAAAATGATGATGTTACGGCGTTGGGCCGTTAGGCCGTTGGGCCGTTGGGCCGTCCGTAAACAATTCGTTTCCGGAGCATATCTCTGAAAGTACTTGTCCGATTGTCTTCAAATTTTACACACAACACCCCTAGGGGGTCTAGTTGTGCCTTTTGGGGTATTTGAACTTTGACCTACTTCTGGTTCAGAACTATGACCTATTTAGACGTTTTGACGCGCACTTCGTTTCCGGAGCAGATCTCGAAAAGTACTGGGCCGATGACAGTCATATTGCACATACATGTTCTCTAAGGTCCCTAGTTGTGCCTTTTCAGGTTTTTGGACCTTGATCTTGAAGTTGACCCAGCACTTTGACCTAATTTATAACATCGGTAAATCCGACTGAAAGATTTTGCGGAATATCATGAAAACCGCTCAAGATAGCTACACCATTACTATAAAACAAATTGTGAGGTTTCAGGAGAGGATGCATCTTGAAAAATTTCAAGTCGATAAAATTAAAAATGGCCGCCTATCGGCCATTATTCACCTCGACAGGCCTGATATTGCGGAATATCATGAAAACCGCTCAAGATAGCTACACCATTAATATCAAATAAATTGTAAGGTTTCAGGAGAGGATGCATCTTGAAAAATTTCAAGTTGATAAAATTCAAAATGGCCGCCTATCGGCCATTATTCACCTCGACAGGCCTGATACAAGTCGCCACAAACTGCTACTTAGTGGTGCTGAATGGTCAATTTTTAATATTCACATTATACCGGAATTTCGCTGGTTTTATATTTAATAATAAGCAGATCGTTCATAAGAATAAGAAATAATTTTAAGATATTCGTGGCAATTGCGAAAAAACAGCAAAGAGATTACAAATAAAATATGACCAGATATAGAATCTGTAGAACCCAGATTAAATATTTTAAAAAGCGATTTTTTCGCATATTCAGTTTTTTGTATCGTGTGGTCCAGCGTAATCCCTTGCGTCCGGGTATACCATGGCTATTGAAACTATCCGGTTATCCGTATAAATTGTTATTTCTGAAGCAATATTCATGTCATGAAATACGATTTATTGGAATGAAGCTGAGCTGCCAGCCTAGAATGAGTGCAAAAACAGAGCAACAGTGCAAACTAGCCCATCTGCTGCTGAACTGTTTGTTTATATTTTTCATTCATTTAAGCCTGGAATTACTAATGCAATGTTTAGCTTCAAATGCCGAAAAATATTTATATTTATCAAAAATAGACATAGCATAAATTGATGAGCCTAGCATCTATCACAAACATTTTTTTGTCATTTCAGTGGCATTTTATTTGGTTTGCAACCTTTCTTAAGCCACAGGGACATGAGACCCACTGTTGAAATGTAACAGCTCCATAGTCAAAAGAGTCATAATGGGTGGACATGGATTTGGGGACAAATGTACAGAATTTAATTTAATTTAAACTCTATTTTTTTGGACCATTTGCACCAAATGTTGTATAAACACACGCTGTTGTCATTAATATCCAAATATAGTTTCACATTAATAATTGGTGGAAAATGATAACAAATTATCGTCGGCAAACTATCAATGTGGTATCCAACGTTCATATTAGTTTCGTCGAATTATCGCTGAGGTAATGGCATGCAAACTTGTATTATTTAACTCTAATTAGCCCCCGCCGTCACCGTAGGTGAGACGGAGGGAGCTATGGATTCTCCCTCCGTTTTTTTTGCCTCTTCTTTTGCCTATAACTTTGTAAAAAATAAGCTAGGATAACAATTTTTGGTATGTGGGTTACTTCCAGGTGGATAATGGACAGGTTAAAATATTTTTATTCTGAATTCAATATGCAAGGTCGCAGAGGAGAAAATGATGATGTTACGGCGTTGGGCCGTTAGGCCGTTGGGCCGTTGGGCCGTCCGTAAACAATTCGTTTCCGGAGCATATCTCTGAAAGTACTTGTCCGATTGTCTTCAAATTTTACACACAACACCCCTAGGGGGTCTAGTTGTGCCTTTTGGGGTATTTGAACTTTGACCTACTTCTGGTTCAGAACTATGACCTATTTAGACGTTTTGACGCGCACTTCGTTTCCGGAGCAGATCTCGAAAAGTACTGGGCCGATGACAGTCATATTGCACATACATGTTCTCTAAGGTCCCTAGTTGTGCCTTTTCAGGTTTTTGGACCTTGATCTTGAAGTTGACCCAGCACTTTGACCTAATTTATAACATCGGTAAATCCGACTGAAAGATTTTGCGGAATATCATGAAAACCGCTCAAGATAGCTACACCATTACTATAAAACAAATTGTGAGGTTTCAGGAGAGGATGCATCTTGAAAAATTTCAAGTCGATAAAATTAAAAATGGCCGCCTATCGGCCATTATTCACCTCGACAGACCTGATATTGCGGAATATCATGAAAACCGCTCAAGATAGCTACACCATTAATATCAAATAAATTGTAAGGTTTCAGGAGAGGATGCATCTTGAAAAATTTCAAGTTGATAAAATTCAAAATGGCCGCCTATCGGCCATTATTCACCTCGACAGGCCTGATATTGTGGAATATCATGAAAACCGCTCAAGATATCTACACCATTACTATAAAACAAATTGTAAGGTTTCAGGAGAGAATGCATTTTGAAAAAAATCAACTCGTTCAAGTTTAAAATGGCCGCCAATCGGCCATTATTCACTTTCCCATGGCCGTTATTTGGTAAACCGTGCTAGATGGCTAGACCATTACTGTAAAACAAAATGTGTGATTTCAGGAGAGGATGCATCTTGAAAAAATTCGACTCGATTGAATTCAAAATAGCCGCTTATCCGCCATTATTTACTTTCACATGGCCGATATTTGGTCAACCGTGCTAGATGGCTAGACCATTACTATAAACGAAATGTGAGATTTCAGATGAGGATGCATCTTGAAAAAATTTGACTTGATCAAATTCAAAATGGCCGCCTTTTCGGCCATTATTCATTTTCACATGGCTGATATTTGGTAAACCGTGCTAGATAGCTGGAAGATTACTATAGAATGAAATGTGAGATTTTAGCTGAGGATGCATCTTGAAAAATTCTGACCCGATCAAATTCAAAATGGCCCCCTATCGGCCATTATTTGCTTTCACATGCCCAATATTTTGCAAACTGTATTAGATTTTAGTCCATTAGTATAAAACAAAATTTGAGGTTTCGGGGGAGGATGCACCCTAAGTTTTTAACTAGTTTATATCGAATTCAAAATGACCGTAAATCAGCTATTAGTTATCTCGATTGGCCTGATATCGGGTAAACTGTGCCAGATAGGTAGACCATTACTGGGATTACTGGATTACTAGGATTACTGATTAGGATCATTAATTTCAATGGAGGTTTGCAATCTCTGACAGACTGTCTAGTTCTTATCTTACTCTTAGACTGGGCTTCTTAGACCTAGTTGTCTTGCGTCTTGATTTTTAATCTAGCCTAGGACTACATTAATAACCCTACACACAATTGCTTAAATCAAATTCTAATTCGGAGCGGGAGCTCCTGGACTTATGTAGTCTTGTTAGAATTGGTTTCTAGCTCGTACGACAATCTGATCAAGGTGGTGGTTACCTTTATAAATTTGTTTGCACTCACCTGGGTAAATGCATAAACATCTCTTTGATCCGCCGACTTACAGTTGGAAAAGGTGACCATTACCTTGACCGGATTTCGACAGGGCGTGTCATTCATGCCCATGTGTTTGAGACATATATACTTGTCAATCTAGCAGCACTTAGGGACAGATATTTAACCAGAAAACAATTTTAATTTAACCAGAAGCCAATTTTAAAATATTAACGAACGATGCACGTGGAGTTTAGCGTGTACTTGTGGTTTTTGTCGTACATAGTACGACAAAAACCACAAGTACACGCTAAACTTTTTTTCTCATACAGTTTTCATACATTCATATCTAATCTTATATTCTCTGGTTTGAATGTGTTCTATGTACTGTTATATATTATGCTATATATTATTGCCGTCTAATATATTATAGTTTAATATATTATTGCCGTCTAATATATTATAGTTTTATCATCTGTTCATAATTCTTTTATACTATATGTAATATATTTTATACTTTTCCGTATCTATTTCTAATATTTTATATTTTATCTTATATACAATTGTTTACATCACAACAATAACGTTTTTATATATATATATATTTTAGCTGTCAAGCATGGTAGAGATCGCATGCGACCTTTTCTTGGCAGCTAAGTACAGTGTTTTATATGTAACTATCACAATCATATTGACTATGTGTGTGTGTACATATATACATATGTATATTCCTACTACATGAAGCTAAATAAATAGATATAAATAAAAAGAAGTTCCAATGTCTTGTTTTGTACTAGGTACTCACTGTAGTTGGAATGATAGACAACCACAACAGTGTGTACTTCTAATGAGTAGATTAGTTCTGTGGTGGCCTCACATATAACCAAGTACTGGCGGTCCATGTGTAAAAGAGCCTCTATGTCATCCGTGGAAAATCCGACGTTATTTATGCCTTTGGTATTATATCCATCAAGAGTGCACATTTCTGAAAAGTACAATATTTTTAACGTGAATGTTCATTTGAAAATGTTTCAATTTATTTATTTATTCATTCAGAAAGTCAAGCTGTCAGGCAGTCAGTCAGTAAGTCAGTCAGTCTGTCCAAAAACACCTGGATCGTTTTTTGCCATAAGAAAATCTTACTAAGCTGGGAAATGGCGAAAAAAATGGTGAAAAACGCATTAAAAAAGTATGTGGAATCCATGCGAGTTTTTTCAGTTCTGTGTGCATAAATCCTAACATTACGCCTAGAAAAAACAATTAAATGTCCAATGTTGATTACCAAATTGTCAAGTATTATTTTTGGTTTGTTTTTAATATTATATAAAGGACATAAATCTGTATGCGTGCGGAGTCTATATATTTTTCGTAGGTGCACCCATGGTAGCGCAGAGTAAATAGCAGACGAAAGTATTGTTGTCGAATGGATTGTATATTTGTTGATGTTTCCGTGACAATTACAAATATCTCTTATATAATGTGCATGATGGCTCCAAGGTGTGAGTGATCGTAAGAAAAAGATTATCTGCTTTACGCTCACATGCTGGTAAATTATTAATGGCGAGTCCTCCATGTGTACCTCCGGGGATGCAATAACCACTGATGACATGAAAACTTGCGTGAACAGATGAGAACACATTTCTGACTTAATCGGACATTGTATATTGTTGTCACCACTTCTAAAAACTGTCGATCATCGATGACGCCTATTAGCATAATATATATTAAAGTTGATAACTCGCTGGGGTCGCCAACTGAAAGAGATTGTGTCAAATGCACAGTGCTTAGATGTCTACACTCTCACAGCCAAAACAAGTAAACTGATAACAGAACATCATTTGAAACGCTTCCAAGTTTAAATGCGAAAAACCGTTTAACATCACACTTGCCATCTGTCATCACAGAATATATATTTTATCGATTACATCTGATCTGAAATAATGAAATGGAATGAATAGGGTATTAGGCCACATTTGTGCACATATAAGCTAAACTGGGCCAGGAGAACCTCCTGAGGATGGTGAGATGAATGAGACGACACCGCCCTCCAGACACGGGATTTTGAAAGTCGAGCCCTGGCGGTCTGAGGCCGAGCACACTACCTTTCGGTCACGAGGCACCCCACAATATTGAATCTTTACAAATGAGCGGAGAAAAAGCATTTTGTTTCTTTTATTTAAAACTTGGAGACCAGAGTGGGGCTCGAACCCGTGATCTCCTACTTTCCAAGTCCTTAAGATTATACCAGTTCGCATGGTGAAATGTATGAATGATCTTGGTGTTTCTGTTGTTCTTGATTTGTTATGTAATACCCTTTTAAATACAGTAGTATGCAAATGTAGCAGAATAAAGGAGATGTTAAAACGTTATGTTTGTTATAAAGCCCCCATAACTGTTACATCTTACTTGTACAGTGTACTTATTTGCAGTAACCTTGAACACTGCTCTACACTTTGGTTTTCATTTAATTTTGTAATGAAATGCAAGCATTAGAATCTATTCAATGGGCACTTACAGCAGCTATTCTGATTTAAAATACAACGAGAGATGTACTCATCCACAGAATATAAAAAGCAGTCAGTCTTTTCATACATGTAGTTTTAAAAGTCGGCTCAAATGTTATTTTAGTAATTTAGTATTTGATTTTGATGTGAATAATATGTGTTCATAGTCGAGGGCATGCAAATGTTACATGTGTATGTTAAACCGGTCATCATTTACCGGGTGATGTGCAAATATGCATTTTTTATATTTCATGTTATTTTATTAAATATTTTATTACATTTAGGTAATCGTACCGTGTATTTACTGTACAATATCTGTTTCTGGTGACCCAGTCATCAATTTTTATTACAACAATGATTTTTACAGATTTAGCTATAATTATGTGATACATATTAGTTGTAATTGTTTTTGTGTTGATGGCAAATAAATAAATAAATGTAGATGGTCCATCATAGACTCGGATGAAAATCCACAAAACACGAACTCTATACTTTGCAATGACCTACAAAAAACAGAAAATGAGCTTATCAAAGCCACTATAGCATAAATAATGCTCAACATAAAGTGATTTTTCTGCGTTCAAGTTGTTTTTTATTGGCTCTAAAAAATACAAACCATTTGAAAAAAAATGAAAAATAGACTACAGACAGGCGCAAAAAATGCTGTATCAATGAAACATTTGGCGGCCATTTTGTTTTTTTATGTCGTTTATTTATTGTAAAATTAATGCCAATCATTTATTCAGCACATTTGCAATAAAATGATGAATAATTATCATGCCCTATGTTTTTTTCTTCGAGAGAGTCGGCCATTTATACCCTGCTAAAGATCGCCTATGAATATCCAGAGTAAACAATTAATTTTGTGTGGCTAGACCAGACCTTATACAAGACCTTGGTACAAAAATATTTTGGCTTAGAATTTGTTTCAGATTTTTTCCTAATTTTCCGTGAGTAGTATCAATAATATCTCTCCTCAGCCAAATAAATACATGTAGCGTTTTGTTTTGCAATTCAGACGTAAAAACAGCCTGTTCAAACAGTTGGTTCTGGATACATACACATTTTCGCCACCTACCTTTGTTTTCGCAAAATCCATAGAGCGAGACGCACGTAAACATTCCAATCCAAACACGCCACGGTGAACACATACTTATGGTGTCCTTTTTTTTCCGGAAAAGCCTATAGATACTGAGCGGATCGGTAAAGGTGTGACACGAGACTGATTGTCGGCAGCTCTGAAGAGGGAGTGGTTTCGATTCGAAGATGCACTAGGCTCTGTAAAAACATATTGTGTAAAAACACAACTCTCTAATTTATTGTTCACAAGTAGCACGCCGCTTGCATTGGCACAGGGCCGGCCTGACTTCGCCAGCCTCGGGCCAGCATCTATTCAGTGTCTTCTTTTAGTGTGAACTAAAAGAAGTGACTGAATTGCAGTCAGCCCAGCAAGCATGATTCGTTGGTCCAACGATAGTTTACGGCTGGCCCAGCGTCTAGGATTCTGGCCCAACTGTAAACCAGCGTTTGGCCAACGTCTCAAGATGCTGGGAGGTGATGTTGAGTATCAGCGGGTGCTTAGCGCGACATTAGTTGTCGCCTGCATAATTATACCGTTTGACCCTGAAAAAATTGCACTAAAAGCTAGGTTTCTCAACGGTTTATAGTAGTATCAGGTGTGTTTAGTAACATATGAAAAGTTTTCCAAAATCTGACAATGCGAAAAGTATCATTTTCAAGATGGCAGTTCAAGATGGCCGTCAAATCCTTAAAATACCTATTATTTGAAATCCAAGAAGGCGGACTAAAATGACCGCCAAACAACAAATATCACACGAATAAATAAGAATCTTTCCATACATTATTCCCTATCTACAATATCACTGCAGGAGCTAGCTAAGGTTGAGTAGGACTGTCGAGGTCGATAAGGCTTGACTTAAAAACTTGATTATATACTGTCTAGATATAAAAAATGACACATGGTCAATTGATCTCAAGATATGGTCAAATGTCATAAAAATCAATACAAATTAAATCGTTGTTATATAGTCATATTTATACTTGAACTGTCGGAAATTAAATACTGATTACTAATATATACATTATATTGCTAAAAATAATATGAACAAAATATAACACAAATACATAGGTCCGAAGATCACAAAAGTCATAGAAATTAGAGCTTGGATGTACATTATTTCCATATACATGCATGGTCAGATTTTGATTTTTTTTGCCATGCTATTATAGGCACACCTGATCAGGCTTGGGGCGAGTACTGGACAAAAGTATTCGAGTACAAGTACAAGTACTTGAAAAAATGACGAGTACAAGTACAAGTACAAGTACTGGATTTTCAAAAGTACTTGAGTACAAGTACAAGTACTTTGAAAAGTACTTGAGTACAAGTACCGAGTACTTTGGTTGTAAACTCTAATCAATTACATGACATTTATTAAATAAATAATTGATTATAATATATGTTACTTCATGTTGATGTATGTGACCCGATCAGGCAACATGAGTTTCAAGTCACACTTTGGCAAACGATTATTAAGATATATATATATATATATTTTTTCTATTTATTTTATTTTAATACAATTTTGTGTTTTTATCTAAAACTGCACAAAATGCCTTTTTGAACTTTAAATGCTATTTTCTCAAAATGACGCAACTCAGACTTCATATTTTTCTGGGTTTGTCGACTTATATTTTCGGAGTTAAACACGCTACAGAGTTGTGTGATATGCCACTTTAAAGGTAATTTTGTGTAGGTGAGGGATATTTTAATAACTCCTATATTTAAATATGCGACTTACGACTCATTTTGCCAGGTCGGGTCACATATAGATATATATGAGTGGTGAAAATAATATTTAATGGGACAGGCCTATTATTGAGATTGCATATCGGATACCATGTCCCAGCCAATAGTATAATATTGTATTTTCCTATCAGTGTACAAAGTGTTGTATGCTCCATGTAGGCCTACTATTTGGCGAATCATAATGCATAAATAAGTACATACTACTATACAAATTGTCTGTGTCTAAAGCTTTACGTTAGCTAAAACACGCTAGCTTAAAAACTTGCAGTTGTCCTAATGATTGTAGAATTTTGGACCAGTGCCGCCTGTAATACACGTTTAAATGAGCCTGAACACACGTTGTGTCATGAAAAAGATCAAGGCTATTAAAGGTACAAGGATCACAATTCTGCCCTGAAATTCCGAAAGACAGTATCTGCTTACTTGTAAAGTAAACAGAAGTGCCTGTTGGCTTTTCAAATCAATCAAATGCTTTACCATAATACATGTATAGCCTTACACGATTCAGCTCAGGTATACGCTGATAAATTAGCCTATTATTAGTTTTGTCCGTCATCACATTTCGGGGACGGAAAGGGTTATAGAAAGCTGCCGTAGGCCTACAATGGACTCATCATGTAACCTCACACCTTTAACCCTTACGCGACACTAACGCGTTCAATTATATGTTTCTCTAATTTGCAGCTATAATTGCTGACTCAAATTCTAGCTTCAAATGACAAACTACATAATCACGATATTAAAAAAATTACAAATCAAAAAGCATTTATTTGACTGACCTGCTGCTTACTGGTGACCTGACACATTGTATATATGTTGTACATTTCAAGATAGTTTAGTTCGCTAGACACCTGACGTCTTGTAAACTTGTGCATAATTTTGTCTACTTTTATTTTTTTTGTTTTTAGTATGTAAAGCGCTCCTATTTTTTTGGATGAACCGCTTTATAATTTTAATGATATATAATAAATAGTCCCGCAGTTAAAGGGCTATGTTCGCCGTCTAATTACTTTTGTCATCTTTGTTTGAACAGTACTGTTACTACATATGGTAATCCTACGTACTTGCTGGTTAAATCTTGGCCCAATGTCTTGGACGTTGGCCCGACATTATAAGGTCACGGTAGATGAGACGTCGCGTTGTCGCCGTCGTGTTTTTTTTGGTACTTACACAACATTGGTACTGAGTTGTATGAGCTATGGCAGTTTTAATATAGCTTAGTCCACATCGAGTCTCAACTGCTTTATAAGAGAACAGTTATAAACTATACTTGTCCACTCAAGTGGCATTATTTATCCGGTGCTGGGGAAATGTCGGCTAAGTGTCTACGCAATTGGGCCAATATTGTGCAAATACCGATCGATCGTCCCAACAAACACGAGAAATGGAACCTATAGTAATATTAATACACAGTCATCAACGTTGGCCCAACATTATACCACCATTGGTTCAATGCCGTGTCTTTCCTGGAGCTTAGCTGCGAAGAACGAGGTGTTGTAAGTGTGATTCTTAAATAGCGCTACATTATTGCTGAAATCACGCCTCCCCCTTTAATGAATACTAGTCCTACCGTATAGTATAGTCACTTGTAAATGTTAGATATCAACATATATTCCTGTTTTCCAAAGAAACGTCTCTAGTCTTTTTTATTAAGAATAGCTATTTAATTATCTTGTGAACTACACGAGGATACTAGTATATACTAGGCAGAACAAACAATTAGCAGCATGATATTGTAAAAAAGGCGCACTTTTGTTAAAAGTTGATGTAAGTAATTAGGACTAGTTTTGGAATAATTTCAAAGTATATATTAAACCATTTTTCAATATAATAGCTAAACGGATGGTAAAAGAATCATTAACTGAATGTTCCATATCCCCCTATAATGATTTATGATTTTTCTGTGAGCTATTTTGCATCAATTTGAGATGATTAGTACTCGTAAAGTACTTGTAAGTACTCGTTAAAATTACTTTTATTTTTAAAAGTACTTGAGTACACGTACGAGTACAAGTACTTTTTAAAAGTACGAGTACTGAGTACCGACGAGTACTGCAAAATCGGTACTCGAGTACCAAAGTACCGAAGTACCGAGTACTTTGGCCCCAAGCCTGCACATGATACTACAATAAACCGTTGAGAAACCTTTTGTAGCATTTTTTTCAGGGTGCGGTGGCTTTTTTCATATATGCAGCCGGCTATAGCTAAACGTCGATGTCATTCTTTTTTTTTATCGGGGGCATGCACTATTTGTCTATTTATCTACAGGATGTGCCCGGACTATACATATGTGGAGACAGATCCATCAATTATTCTGCGTCACGGGAGGTTTCTGTATTCCTTGCAAAGACAATGCGCTTTCTATGCCGTAACGGACGCAATGTTATCTCGCATTGTTAATGTGACTACCCTCACCACATTGTTTCCCATAAAACTTGAACTCTATTATTGTTGTTTCCTGGCTGGGCCAGCATGGTAGACTGAGTTGTTATGCAAATAGCTGAATGAATATAGCTGACAAGTTTAAACTATGATGTTGGGTACAAATACATTTCCATCGACTTCGCGTTAAACCAGACTAGGCACCCTCTGTAGACTTGTCATGCAGATACTCTTTCAAACATGGTGTCATGCGTGATACTCTTTCTAACATGGTGTCCTGCTTAATTTCTAATGAGCCGTCGACAAGTGCATTGGACGAATAGTAATTCACAGTTTTCTCATATTTACATATGCTAAAAGTGTTCAATTTTTTTATAAGATATTTTATGAATAGTTATTGTACCACCCTGCAAACACATGTATGAATTGAAGTGGTGAAATAGACGCCTGCTCAAGAAAAATAGGCATGGAAATTGGCACTTTTGTTGACTTTATTTCAGCATGGATATCAAAAAGTAAAAAAGACAATATTGTTAAAAAACTCATTTGTACCTGAAGCGTGCAGGCAAAACAAACAGAAAATTAAAGAAAACAGATAATGAAACTTATGCTGAATTTGCATACGAGTCTGAATTATTATTTGATCTTTGGTATACATCTGTTGAAGTTGTTACCGATTTTGAAAAAGTGAGACAGCTGATTTTGGCTGAGCAATTCAGAAATTCAGTATCAAGTGACATAAGCGTGTATTTGAATGAAAAAGAGGTATCCAATTTAAGGGGTCAAAGCAGGCGAGTTTGCCTTGATACACAAACGATCAAATGTACATAAAAAGGAATGGCAAAAAAATTCCCCGGTGTGGGAGATTCTAATTCAAAAACATATGACAAATCTGGTGGTTCAAGTAGAAATACACAGAATATGAGAAATTACCATGCTGGTTTTGCATAGTGACTTTGGCATCCATACTTTGGGTGTAAAAAGTGGGAAGAAGCTGTTGGCACTGTGTCATTGTCCGGGTCTCAAGCTCATGAAGTAAATATACTACGTGATACTGGGGCACAACATAGTTTATTGTTATCATGCAGGTTTCAACTAATGAAGGTGTGATTATTCAGGGTGTTGGGGGGGATAATCTCAGTTTACCATTAGTTTGAAAAAAATTACAGTGTGGTCTAGTTAAAGGCAAAGTGCAAGTGGGTGTGACTAAAACTCTTCAAAAAAACGGTTTAATAGAGTTCCTACTTGGCAATGACCTTGCGGGCGGAGAAGTGTCTCCTTTACCGCACATGTGTACAACACGCTTTCAACGAAGGGAAATGCTAAAAGATATTGACAATAAATGATGACCTAGAATTGCCAATGTTATTTGATGATAATGATAAGCACATAATTGCAGGGTATGGGAATAAATCATTAAATGTCAGTGATGATAAAAATGACGTTAATACTGTAACAGCTGATGGGACCTGGGAGCGTAAATAGTGCAGCGGCCAGGAGGGTGAAAAAAAAGTGAGCCCCTCCCCACGGTAGAACAAAGCAAAACCATATTTTTTTGATTCAGTGATATGTCGGGGTACAAAATGGATGGTTGTGAAAAAAATATTTGAGGCGTTGCCATGGTTACGGCGTTATTCCAACATAGTCTCTTTTGCGACATTGACGCCATTTTGCGCACATATTTTCCAAAGCTATGAATGAAGCTGAAGTGATAAAAGACATGTAAGTGGCATCAGCGATTTGGGACGAGCTAAATATGTAGCAGTTATGATCATTAATACATTTCTGCATTAAAAAATATATTTTACTTAAGCATGATTATATTTTATTACGCTCTTATTTCACATAATGTGTGGAATATCCAGTGTGTTTTTGCTTAAAAGTTATATCTTAAACTGGTGGAAATTCAAGAATATGCTGACAAATATTTAGAATATAGGTTAAATAATACTGAGGTAAATATCACAATGTACATTGCCTTATATCACTTGATTGAATACCTGACAAAAGGTAGGTAAAATATAATTTTAATTTTCAAGGTCGTCCAAGGTTAAATACCAGATTGTTATGTAGTATATCTTTTTGATTAGTTCAATTTGGACCTTATCTTTAATCGAACTATTTCTAATGTCGTACAAATATCACAGAAAACGACCTCCCATTTCTGAAATTAATTGGATTATTCAAGGTCATCTTCAAGGTCAAAAGGTCAATTTTAGGGTCAAGTGAGTAAAAATATCATTTTTGAACAAATAAAGCTGGGAGCATGTGTAATACCTCTTTTTCGTGTGATTTTGAGTGGAAAAATCCACTTATAGCCTTATTTTTGTGATTCAAGGTCATCTTCAAAGTCATATGCAAGGGCAATTTCAATTCAAGGTCATGAAAATGTCAATTCCGAGGTCAAAAATGTAAAAGTATGATTTTTAATAAAAACAAATAGCCGTTTTGATATCATCTTGACTGAATAATCTATTTCTGCTACTATTTTGCTGATTAAAGAGGCCATTTTCAAAAGGCCAATGTGTCAATCTGTAGGTCAGGTAATCGAAAATATGATTTTTAACAAATAGATCTAGGTACAAGTCATACATCTTGATGTGATCATTTACGTCAAATGGACAATTCCAAGGCCAAATATGATTTTAACAGACAATACAGTGCATAATAAACTATCTCTTCGAAAATTCGTAAATAATTAGAAATTATTATTTCCTTTTTCGAAATAAAACGAAATTGCTTTATCTTCTTTTTTTCTTTAAAATGGAAAAAAAAAAAAAATGTTTTTGCTTTAAAGAAAATAATTTTCGTTTTTGATAACGAAAAGAAAAATAATTCTTCAATATTCTTTTCTGAGAAAATAATTTTCGTTGTTGGTAACAGAAAGTAGAAAAATGAGAACAAAACCGGAAGATACAAATATGCAGCGACCGCAAACGACTGCCAACGGTCACTTAGTCACACATATCCACCTCATCTTATCCTTGAAAATTCGTTAAAATGACAATTCGTGCAACTAAGTATTCTCGAAAAAGAAAAATGAAGAATTCTTTTTAAAAAAATTTTACGAAATTCTTCACAATTCTTCACAAATTTCGGAGGAAGTCTGTTATGCACTGTAATGTATTTGCTACAAATTGGAACACACATAATACATTGTTTTGGTGTGATTTTGACTGGATAATCACATTTTGGCAGAGTTTTGTTGATTTAACATCATCGAAGTGAAATTGTCAGGCAACGGAAAAGCATTATAGGTCGATGGGGAGGCATTAAAAGGTGAAACTAAGGCATTAAGGGACAATGGGGGGCTTTAGAGCACGGCGCCAAGGCGTTAAGGGGCAAAGAAGAGGCGTTAAAGTGCGACCGGATGCATTAAAAGGTGGTGGGAAGGCATTAAAGGGCTATGGAACGGAGCTACACGTCGACCAGGAAGCGTGAAAGAACAATGGAGGTGTGGTAAAGGTCGATGGGGAGGCGTTAAAGGGTGATGCGTGGAGGTCTAAGGGCGAGGAGAAAGCGTTAAAGACAAATGAGTGTCGCTAAATGGCAACAGAGAAGCGTTAAATATCGCCGGAGAGACACCAAAGGCGACGGATAGGTGTTAAAGGTCTGTGGAGATGCATATAAGAATGACTGAGAGGCGCTAAAAGGCCCCACAGATGCATTAAATGGTCATGGGGAGGCATTAAATTGCGATTACAAGGTGGTAAAAGGCAATTAGGTGTCGTTAAAGGGCGACCATGAAGCATAAAATGACGATTGAAAAGCATAAAGGGCAGGAGTTAAAGGGTGATGTGTAGGCGTTTTGGAGTGGGGAGAAGGCAAGGGTGACGAAGAGGCGTCAAGTGTCGACAATGAGGCATTAAAGGGCGACAGAAAGGCTTTAAATGGTGACTAAGAGGCACTAAGGAGCGACGGGAAGGTGTTAAAGGGCGAAGAAAATAGGATAAAGGTCGACACAAAAGCAATGTTAAAGGTGCCGCTTTGATGTTGAATAGCGATGGGCAGGAATTCAAGGGCGATGGGGAGGTAGTAAAGACCAATGGAGAGGCGTTAAAAGGCGACAGAGAGGCGTTAAGAGACAATGGAGAGGCGTTCAGGGAAAAGATCAGGCGTTAAAGGGTGACGGAGAGGCCTTCAATTGCAACGAAGAGGTGTTAAACTAAAAGCATATTAAAGGCGAAGAAGAGTCCTTGAATAGCGACGGAAATGCACTCAATTACAAAGAATATGTGTTAAACTAAAAGTGCTACAATGATGCAGAAAGAGCGACAAAAAATCGTTAAAGCGTGACAGGACTGTGTTTACAACGCCCTTTAATGCCTCTTCATCCCCTTTAACACATTATTATTGTGAGTTTGTTGTTGCCCTTTAATGCGTCTCCATATCCCCTTAATCCCTCTCCAATCCCCTTATAAAGCATCCAGTCAATCAATCAATAAACACTTCTATATCGCCCAAGTCCTCAGCGAACAGAGCTCAGAGGCGCACAGATCCTCACAATGATATTGTGTTCCGTCAACAGGGCGGCGGGCCACCAAGGGGCTATGACAGGATAACCAAAGCTAAGGGGGAAGCTTTTGACCCAGTCTTAGTTTTAAGGGGAACAAAAAATGTATTGAATTTGTGGAGCAAAAATATTTTGAGCATTTCTACCAAACAAGTAAATCTGTAAGATATCCAGGCTGGTTTTTTCTTGGGGTTCAGAACATTATAATGCATATTTTAAAATGAGTGCAAAATTTGACAGGACGCCAGTGTAATTGTTTTAGAAAAGGAAGAGAAAGATTAAAACGTGATGCTTTGGTTACCACTCTAGCAAGGCAGCTCTGCACACTAGCGATGTCCTTTTCTGAAATGTTGTGAAGGAGCGATTTTCAAATAATCTAATTTGCTACTAACCAGTGCTCTCTGGATGATGCAGATAAATTTGTGCCTTGACCTAGAATTCAGCATGAGAAATTAGTTAAGGATTTTTCTCGCTAAGTTTGGACCCAATGAGAAGCCAGTGTTAAGCTACTGCTTGGATCCTGCCATCCAAGCCGATACACCCATTAAACAATGTTGCGACTTCTCTTAGAGATTCCTTAGATGATAGGGACATATAAATTTGGATATAATCGACATAAAGAAGGCGGTTTATATCTAAACTGGAAACTGTAGCGCTGAGTGCTGTGGTGTATAAGGCAAAACGTGGTCCCACTGCAGAGCCCTGTGAAACTCTATACTATTTGGAGAGTGTAACTTTAATCTGTCAGAGTGTCTGCAATTGTTATCCCCTGCCCGACGAAGTTGGGGCGGGGTAATAACATCACCTCTCATGTCCGTCCGCCGTCTGTCTGCATTTGGTTTCGAATTCCGGAGCAGATCACTGAAATCCATGGGCGTATTTTTTTCATATTGCACACACACATCCCTTAGGGGGTATACAAACGCCTTTTGGGGTATATGAACTTTGACCTACTTAAATTGCCGACCATTAGCCATAATTAACTGCAATATGCTATATCTGACAGCTATCATTCCTGGAGCCACTCTGGGAAACCCGTCATATTGCACACACACATCCCTTACCGTTAGGTGGTGTAGATGTGCTATTTGGGGTTTAAAAACTTCGACCTACTTAAATAGCCAACCATGAGCCAAAATTACCTTTCATATGCCTGATGTCCTGCAAACCGTGCCAGATAGCCAGACCATTACTATAAAACCAAATATGCGGTTTCAGGTAGGGATATGCACTGAACAAGTTCAACTCGATCGAATTCAAATGGCCGACCATCGGCCATAATATTAGCTTTAATATGCTTGATATCTTGCAAATCATGCCAGTTAGCTAAATCATTACTACCTTGCAAATCATGCCAGCTAGCTAAATCATTACTACAATAGAAAATGTGCGGTTTCAGGTAGGTTATGCCCTGACAATTTTTAATTCGATCAAATTCAAAATGGCCGACTCTTGGCCATAATTAACTTTAATAGGCCTGATAATTGGCAAACCCAGACATTAAGTAGGAAACAAAATGATTGTGTGGTTTCAGGTAGAGATATGCCCTGAAAAAGCTCGATCAAGTTTAAAATGATCGACTTGAGGCCGTTATTGACCTTAATATGGGTAATATCGGGAAAACTGTGCCAGATAGCTAGACCATTACTGTAAAACCAAAATGTGTGGTTTCATGGAGTGAAAAGCCCTCAAAAATGTCAACTTTATCTAATTCAAAAATGGCTGACTAGTGATCATTATTGACTTTAATATCTGTAATATGCATGGCATACTGTGCTAAATAGATATACTATTACTGTAAAACAGAATGTGAGTTCAGGGAAGGATGTACCCTCAGAAATGTCTAACACGCGGGCGGGTGGGACTGGGAAATGTGATGGCCGACTGTCCTCTTGGTACCGATTGCTGCCTATTTTTCAAATAAGAAGAAAACCAAATTTGAGTCTGAGCAGACATTCCATACCAATCTGAGAGTCGATTTGTTAATGTAGTATGGTGAACCTTGACGAAAGCAGCGCTGATTCTGTAGAATGATGCTTCGTGTAGACTGATTGTAGTGGATTAGATGTATGGTTATTTTTTAAATAAACTTGTAAACGAATGGCTACTAACTTTATCTAAGATTTTGGAACTAAAACTCGCGTTGGATACATGCCTTTAATTTTTCAGTTCGTTTTTAGAAAGATATGCTTTTAACTGATGGTCCTATATATACGCATCTTCACACCGCAAGGCTCCACTTCTCCCGAGGCCTTGGAAGATGTATATACCCAGTCATTAGTATGTCGAGACAATTTTAGCACGCTTGTAGGAATGGGGTCCAGATCACACAATGTTGGCGATGAGACCAAGAAAGCTTTTCTTTTTCATCTTCTGTCGCACGTTCAAAAACTTTCATTTTTAATTTAATTTCAGTTTTTTTGCACTGATGGAATATATGGCACTTTATCTGAACATTGGGAACGAGCAGTTTCAATTTTATTTACAAAGTATCTCGAGAAATTGTCACAAAGTGATTTTACTGCTGTGAATTCTGGCAGAGCAGGTGGTGGAATTCTAAGCAGAATATTATTTATTATAGAGTTCCATGGCAAGACATTTAGGTGTCAGGAAAATATATGATCGCCTACTTTTTTCTGGCATGGTGCTAAAAAAATTGTTTCCAATCCTTGTAAAACATATTTTACAGATGGCTGGTAAACCACATCAAAACCACCACGAGCGCTATTACAAGCATTCCCTGCATTTAAAGAACCATTTTCCACTTCGATCATTAATTGTGTTGGCCCTTTGCCTAAAACAGGTTTGGGAAAACAGTATATTTTGACTATTATGTGCTCCTCTACTTTTCCTGAAAATTTTCCCTTGTGGACAATGAGGACACCAGGTATATGCGAAGTGATCCAGTCAACACACTTCAAGAAATTATTGAAAGAACTGGGCATTGAACATATTACATTAAGCGCGTACCATCCTCAATCTCAAGGAGCCCTGGAGAGAGGTTCCACTGGACATGCTAAGAGCATCATAATGATTGGGATGTCGGTCTTCCTTTCTTACTAGTTGCAGCCTGTGACAGTGTACAAGAGTCATAGGGATTTAGCCCTAATGAACTCGTTTTTGGGCATATTGTACGAGGCCCACTCAAATTGATCAATGACTATTTAATAAAGAAAATGGTGATTCATGTAATTATGTTATTGACCTGAAAAACAAATTAGCATCTGCATGTAAAAGTCACAGGATGATATGAAACGTCAATATGACAAAAAAAGTGTTCTACGTGAATTTGATGTAGGGGATCAGGTGTTATATTTTGTTACCACTTCCTGGTAGTCCATTAAAAGCAAAGTACCAGGGTCCGCTTCAAGTTGTACAAAAGATAGGTGGCCTAAATTATGTTGTGGCGACTCCAGGTCGTAGAAAAAAGAAATAATTGTGTCCTGTAAACGTAAGTTTCATGATAGAGATAATGACAAATCAGTACATTCTCCTGTTGTTCATGATGAGAAGCAGATTGATTTTTCTGATAAAGGGCATGACTTAAAGTTAGAAAATACTGAGATACCATTATCATGAAATATGAGATACCATTATTATCTGACGTTGCCAAGAAAACGACCAAAATAAAACATGATATTGAACTTCAGTCTAACTGACAAAAATGTAAGCAACACCCTTACAGAGTCGGACCTGTTAAACAAGCTGCTCTAGATAACACAATTCGGAAAATGCTAGACATTGATGTATCGGTAGTTTAAGAGTGTAAAGAGGGTCTTCTTTGTGCATTTTGGTGTCTAAGGCTGATAAGAACTACCGGTTTGTCACCGATTTCAGGCGGGTTAACGATTTCACAAAAACAGATACTTATCCTATTCTCTGAGTAGACGATTGCATAGACAACATGAGAATAGCCTGCAAGCAAATTTGATTTAATGAAGGGATACTAGCAGATTCCGCTCACTGAGAGGGCACAATAAATTTCTACTTTTGTGAAAGCAAAGGGTTTATTTTCATACAAAAATATGCCTTTTAGTTGGAAAAACTTGATTATAAATCAAGTTATTGCTGCTCTGATGAGTACAGGTTGCTCCATTGATGACATTGCGGTATATATTATGTCATTGGAAGCTCATTTCGAGTATCTATAAAGGCATTATTTGAGATATTATTAGAGTTTGGAATGCCATTAAACTACGGTAATGGAGAAGTTACTCCAATTTAATCAAAGATTCAAGGTATATTTGATTTTAAAATTTCATGAAATAAAAAACCCTCATGAGATTCCTAGGCATGGCTTTGTATAGCAAAAACTTCCCAGATTGTAGTACCACTCACTAATCTGCTTAAAAAATGAAACAAGTTTGTATGGACTGAGCCATGTCAGGTTGCATTTGACAAAGTTAAGTAAATGTTATATTCTAGTCCTGTTTTGGCTGCTTCTAATTTTGAAAAAAACACGTTTAAGCTAGCAGTTGAGGCAGGTGATTTTGGGATGGGTGGCGTTTAGCTTCAAGATGATGAACAGGGCTTAGAGCATCCTGTATGTTACTTTTTTTAAAAGTGTGACAGTTTTCAAAGAAATTACAGTACCATTGAAAAAGAAGCTTTTGCTCTCTTATCATCTTTGAGACATTTTGATGTGTATCTCAGGAGTTGTGTATATCCAATTATTGCTTACACTGATCACAACCCATTACCGTTTATAGTCAGAATGAAAAATCACAACATGAGACTGCTTACATGGGCTTCGGTATTGCAAGAATATGACCTAAAGATCGTTCATATTAAAGACCCAGAAAATTTAATAGCTGATACTTTATCGAGATCATAAAATGTATGGTAATAATTTAAACCATATAATGGATGTAACTGTTGATACAAAGATACTTGCTCAGATTTATTTTTGAAGGTATACGTCACCTTCAACTTGGAGGGTGTTACAGCCGCTAATCTGCAACACCGTATCTGGAGAGTGACGGTGTACCGTCGGTGCATTGAGGAACAGTGACTACAACTGAATATGTGCAGGGAACTATTGAATTTACCGATATGGTCCACAAATGAACAGTGTGTGGTCATGTGGGCTGGGGGTGTATAGCACCCCGTTTTGTGAACACGAATCACTTCTTGTTCACTCCGCTAGCGGTAAGATGTTTTAGGACTTTTAGATATTATTGTGAGTTTCGGCTATTTAAATTACAACGTCAACTCATCAGACTTTTTACCTTTTTTGTTTTATCTATTTTTGTTTTGGAATTCATATATTTTATTAAATTCATTACTTCTCTTTCTGAGTGTGTGTTTTTTTTTATACTTCGTTCGCTCCTTGTTCTATGTTCAAACCATGTTATCAACTCTTTAATAATAATTTTATATTGCCATCTCAGCGATAATCATAAATGAGACATGGCATATTAGAAGTGTGATGTGATACCTGACAGTTTTCAGTCGGTTCCTTTGGAAATACAATTAAATCACTTGGACTAACGAATGAAAATGTCCATCACACATTTAAAAGCTCTCTTGTAGAGAATAATGCTGTAGAAACTTCACACATACAAAATTATAGGATGATACCTTGGAAAATTACTCTTAGTAATGACTGGAGTTTGTCTGCATAATAAGATGGCCACATCTGAGTGGGTTCGAAAACATTCCAAAAGGATTTCACATCGTCATTTACCTGCTGAGATTGTATATAGGGCAAGAATATTGGGTTTCGTATCTGAACAAATTCATAACAAGTTGAAAATTTTACAAAATGTTCAGAAAACGACCCCCTACAACATACGTTTGATTAATTAATTAATTAATTAATTAATTAATCAATTAATCAATCAATAAATTAATTAATTAATTAATTAATTAATTAATTAATTAATTAATTAATTAATTAATTAATTAATTAATTAATTAATTAATTGTTTGTTTGTTTGTTTGTTTGTTTGTTTGTTTGTTTGTTTGTTCGTTCGTTCGTTCGTTCGTTCGTTCGTTCGTTCGTTCGTTCGTTCGTTCGTTCGTTCGTTCGTTCGTTCGTTCGTTCGTTCGTTCGTTCGTTCGTTCGTTCGTTCGTTCGTTCGTTCGTTCATTCATTCATTCATTCATTCATTTATTTATTTATTTATTTATTTATTTATTTATTTATTTATTTATTTATTTATTTATTTATTTATTTATTTATTTAGTTATTTAGTTATTTAGTTATTTAGTTATTTAGTTATTTAGTTATTTAGTTATTTATTTATTTATAAATATGCACTGCCTAGAGCTCGCTCGCACCCATGATATAATTATAATATTATATGATATAAATTATAATAGAAAACAATGTTCATAAATATGTGGAAAAAAATCTTGTGGTAGGAAACGTGTTTAATAATCACTGTGTTGTTCGGTATTTTAGAAAATGTTCGTTTGTGTCCTGCATGCTGGGATTCGATCACTGTGTTGTTCAGTGTCTTCCAGACTGTTTGGATATGATATTTGGGTGCGAAATTGCCGATTTTTTTCGTATTCCCCCCAACATGATAGCTTTATTATGGGCGCCCACATTTCCCCACGGAACAGCTTCCGAACGAAAAAAAATATAAGCCTATCATCAAGGATTGATAACACAGAATATACAACTCTTAGCATGGTGATATTTTGATTTTTGCATGTATTTGAAGTACTCTAACTTAGATGTATTCTGACCGATTTTGAATATAAAAACCTCTAATTTCAGATAATTATCTCCACTTTTCACTGGTGGGTACAGTTATATAATATATCCAACACTTTCTCACAAGCAGTCCCGAGGAGCGTACTGGTATATCACTAAAGTCAGTGTTCTGCCTGTACCGCGGCCATGTGTCGAGCGGGTGCTTGCTTTAATTTGAGTTGAATCAGGAATGATTATCATAATATATGGTCTAGCCCTGTCTTATTGGAGCATCAGAACAGGTGATCAGGTTGTCATCCACGTGTACACGAGCGACCACGTGGTCATTCTAGGCGCGGCAATGTGTCTAACTTGAACATACTGATACAGCCCACTGCAGCGGACACAAGACGTTCAATCAATGTTGGTTTAAAGTTGGGCCAACGTCGTAGAAATTGGACCAACGTTGAGGCAACATTGATTCAACGTCTTGTGTCGGCTGGAGGCCCATTTCATATCAAACACAAGACATTGACCCAAAGTCGAATTAATGGCGGAACAGCGTCGCTGATGGTGAACTGACATTACACCAGAGTTGGCGCAATATCTTGGGTTTGCCAGGTTGTCAGTGGAACACCAGTAAAAAAAGGTGAAACAATGTTGGTTTAATGATGATTCGGCGTCATAAACGGTGGGCCAGCATTAAAAATGCATTGTGTTTTCTGCGCTTGCACTGCAGAGAGCTGTACTGGTTACTGTGGCTACATAACCAGATAAACCTGCTGGCACGAGATGCTAACCCAATATTGATTTAATCTTTACTAAAGTAAAACTACAGTGACTCGACATTTTTAATTGCTGGAAGGCTACTCATATATACTTGGAATTATATGCTATTTGAAACCGAAAAATAGTATAATTTGATGCACATATCCTAAAAATGCCATCAACTTAAAAAATAACTGACGTGGAACTAACTTAATTTTGCAATTAAAGGATTATTACATATATTATTAAAGCACATATCTATTAATTCAGGGTTTTTATTATTTCTATTTATTATTTCTACAACATGTTGTAGTTACATTTATAAATTATATCCTTTGGATATTCAACCGAAGTTGAACACAAATTTATACAATCCGCCTTTTCAGATATTAAATTTACTGCCTAAAATTCAAGGAGGTTTATATGTTTGATGCCTCAGCATTTCTCCTACCCTAATACTTTGAGTGAAAACCAACCGATATTAAATATAAATATAATAAAGTGTCCAAACATTACCTGGAGTTTTCAAAAATCGTCCAGGAGTGTGAGGGGCAATAGATTTCACATCTGGTTTTTAAATACATGCATAAAGCCAAACGTGTAATTTGGGATTTAACGGGCTAATACATAATAGTGAACCCCGTATTTGTTAGTGTGGTTATCTTTATATTTTCTCAGTGGCATAATTAGTGTGATTTAAGTTCACTGAGTTGCTGTCACGATGCCAGTGCATAATGAGGAAGTATAGTCTACTAATGCGAGACTTGCTGGTTTAGACCGGGGTCAGCATGAGAGGCATCTTGATAAAAAGGGACTGAGACAGAGAGGAGGCGCAAATCCACGTGAATAACTTTATATTCCAAGCAAATGAAATGAAATAAATGGGGTTTTATGCCACCTATTTGCACATATATAAGCTAAACTGGGCCAGAAGAACTTCTAGAGGCTGGAGGGATGAATGAGATGACACTGCTCTCCAGACCGCAGACTTACATTATACATTGCTATTCCTTGCTTCAGACACAGGATTAGACATCCGAACCCCGCGGTCTGAGGCTGAGCTCCCTACTTCTCGGTCACGGATGCTCCCCACAATATTGATTCATTACGAGTGAGCAGAGAAGAAACATTTTGTTTCTTTGAAGCTTGAATGCCAGAGCGGGTTTCGAATCCGCAATCTCGCGACTTTCCAAGCAGGTAGTTTTACCAACTGCACCAGGGTCCCCGCCCTATAGGCCCTATTCAATTTCCATTGGTATTCGTAGTATATTATCTCCTTTTGAGAGGCCAAAATTATATAGGCTACCTTTAGTCCGAGCTAGAGATGACCTAACCTTGTTTTGTTACATATAGACCCTACAATGTTTTGTTGATGTTTTTCATAGATTTTGTTGTGCTCAATTCAAATCCGATGATTGCCAGCATGAAGTGTTTCGGGCATTTTGGTAAATTCAAGGTCAAAGGTAAATTTCAAGGTCAAATATGATATTTTAACAAATGAAGCTAGGAACAAATGTAACAGTCTCATTTTCATACTACTTTGACCGGGCAATTTCTGAAATTAGTTTGATTATTCAAGGTCATCTTCAAGGTCAAAGGTCAATTTCAGGGTCAAGTAAGAGAAAATATCATTTTTAACAAACACATCTAGGCGCATGTGTAATACCCATTTTCATGGGATTTTGACTGGAAAAATCGATTTATAGTATTGTTTTGGTGATTCAAGGTTATTTTCAAGGTCATCTGCAAGGTCATAAAATGTCAATTTCAAGATCAAAAATGTGAAAATATGACTTTGAACAAACAAAGATTAAGCAGTGTTTCTTGTGAAATGGCTTGGATAAATAATTATTGTAGCTGTTTACTTCTTGTTAGTTATGCGTTCCAAACTCTTTTCTATTTGATTTTCATACTTGCGTAGTTAAGCAGATTGCTTTTTGTTATTTGTATTTAGATCATTTATCGAATAGCCTTACTACGAGGATTTAAAAGGTGGATAGGGTAGTTGGAGGATGATTCTGTTCGCGTTGGTCGATCTTCTAACGAAGATCTGGTGGCAATATTACGAAGTGTATACTATTTTATGGAATTCTTTCTGACCAATCTATTGAATGGCACATTCTTCTCCACAAATGAATCGGGAAGATATCTCACGGCATAAAAAACTGACTTAAATTCGTCTTTTCACACACAAGCACAAAATACATATGACAGCCACAAACTTGTCCATATGTTTATCACTTTTGGCATTGTCCACCCAGTTATTGTCATCTAAGAGACCTTTCATCAACTTTATTACATCTCCAACAAAGAATCACCACCAGGGATCAGCTTCCCCTGTTGCTGTAACTCGTACAATCTGTACAACACTAACAGTAGCTGGTCCACCACGCTGCGGTGCATCGTCTTCCTTAGTACGCGAAACCTCAATTGCATGGTGCTGGGACAACTGACCCCAAACTAGAGACCGCACTTGAAACACGAGAAAGCTGCTATTTACATAAGCTGTTGTGCACAAATCTGGATGTATAATATAATTTTTTCGAGTTCTTATTGTTTGTGAAACTATTAGTGGGGAAGCTTTTGTGCTTAAATAAATTCCCGTGGTATTTTGATGGTTAAAATATGCCACCTATATTAAAATGTTCATTTCATGGCGGCCATCTTGAATTTTGCATGATAATGATGTCGAATAAATGTATCGTTTGTATTATTGTATTTCTTGATTGCGAAAACATACGGTTTGGTGAAATGATCTTGTCTCTATCTAAACTATTAACGACGATATGCTCACTTCAGTTATTTCATGGCGGCCATTTTGAATTCTGCATGCTTATGATGTCAAATAAATGTATCATTTGTTTTATTGCATTCCTTGATATCGAAGACATATGGTTTGGTGAAATAATATTGTCTCTATCTTAATTATTGATGATAAGAGGGTTTTGACACCATTTACGAACTTCATCAAACTTTTTCTTATTTTGTGGTCCATTCTGAACATTCTGGCATATTTTAACCAGTGAATTCCCACGGGGTTACACATGCTCCTGCAATATATATCCATGTCGCACTGTTTGATCAAGATGTCCCTGTTGTATGTAAAATGAGTGGACAAACGAGTCTAACTTATATACAAACCACCCGCAAGTCAATGCCCATTAAACATTAATTCTGGATTATTGTTGGGTCAGCGTTGCAGGAGGTGCGCCAACCCTAAAACATCATTGGGCCAATATGACGCGTTTACTGGGTATTCAACTGCATGCCAGCTGATATAATGTACCCTCATATCAGCCACATTAGATTGACCCAATGCTGGTTTATGGTGGTCCACTAACCGTCGACATTGGCCTAACATCAAAACAGCATTGCATTCCCGGCATGCTTGTGCTGTGAGCTTGCATCTCCTGCTCTTTTACGACAAATTAACTAAAATAGACTTTTTGAAATAAGTTAACAAAAATAAAGTAGTAGGCCGACCGTTATAAGCTGCCACAATGCAAGGGATTCAGTATTGTTTCAAAAGGCATATATCAGTTGTTGTTTTTTTGTTTTTGTTTTCATTTTCTGTAAGTTACTTCTTTACTAAATGAGAGAAAATCTATAAAGCCTTTAAAAGCCGCTCTGAGCGGCTCGTGGGGCTCAAAGAATTAAGTCAATATTGGTTACAATACAGGTTTGGTGGAGGGGGGCATCACGTGATCATCATATTGCGGGTAAGTGGCGGAGAATAACAAAAAACAGCTGCCGAACACAGCGGTTTTGTTTATAAACATAGACCTCATTGGAAATGTACATAATTAGAGACTGTGGCGCGTTCTGGTGGGACATTGTAGTACTGATGGGCGCTGACACATGGCTTTGGAGGTGATGAAAAAAGCTGAGAGTGGTCTACTTTCGGAAGAGCTACACCCTCAGATATATGAGCTACTGGTCAAAACATACGTCCAACATATAGACGAGATGCTAATCTACAAATATATGTTTTTTGTCGCTGTGTGTTCTATAGTTTTTATCACAGACGACATTTAATTTGGTCATTTTACAGCATTTCGAGTTATATATTCTGTGTTATCAATCCTTGGCAGTACGTTTGTGGGCACACACGATGATTGACTTGCTTCTGTAAAGAATGATTCAACTGCAAAACGCGCATGCCTGGGACGGTCAAGTGTAGGCCAACAGTAACCTATTGAGTACAGATTGACGGCATTAATATAGCCACTGAACTGATTACAAGATACTACTTAAACGGGACATTGATCCAATGCTGTTTTAATGCTAGGCCAACGTCTGCGACGCTGGCCCAACATTGAACCAACATTGAATAAATGTACAATGTTTGATAGAAAGTCCTCCTGCCCAGCAAACACAAGACATTTGTATAACATTTATACAACGTCGGCTGGTTCAACATTGCATAAAGTCATACAAATGTTTTGTGTTTACTGGGCATGTCAATACAAGCTTGGGTCAAGCAGTTTCAACATCCCCGCAGTAATACAGTCAGTTTGTTTACAAGCCAGCGACCAAGTAGGGGTAAGGGCCAAGAGCTTTGAATTATAAACTGATAGATGCCGCTCAAGTATATATGAGCTTGCTGTGATTTGAGAACTTGCTCTTAATGAGGCTTTGGGTATGAAACGCATATTTAGTATTATTATGGAATAGGGACTTGGTCTACCCACGGGCACTATTGCCTTCTGGGGGACACTTGCCCGGCGAATTTTGACAGTTGACCACACCTTTTTAATACCAGTATCTAATAAACAAATAAATGTACATGTGTTTTATTTAGAATTTCACTGGTTTCAGCACTGATGAATATTACGTACATTATCTGCAGCATCTGTTTAAACAATGAATGAAGCATCAATTGCGTCAATATTTTTAAATATATGGCAAGCAATACTGCATTTGTCATTGAGTTATCTGAATAATATTTAACTGAATAAATGAATAAATGAATAAATAAATAAATAAATAAATAAATAAATAAATAAATAAATAAATGAACAAATAAATGAATGAATGAATGAATGAATGAATAAATGAATGAATGAATGAATGAATGAATGAATGAATGAATGAATAAATGAAAAAAAAAAAAAATAATAATAATAATGATAAATAAATAAATAAATAAATAAATAAATAAATAAATAAATAAATAAATAAATAAATAAATAAATAAATAAATAAATAAATAAATAAATAAATAAATAAATAAATAAATAAATAAATAAATAAATAAATAAATAAATAAATAAATAAATAAATAAATAAATAAATAAATAAATAGATGGATGGATGGATGGATGGATGGATGGATGGATGGATGGATGGATGGATGGATGGATGGATGGATGGATGGATGGATGGATGGATGGATGGATGGATGGATGGATGGATGGATGGATGGATGAATCAATCAATCAATCAATCAATCAATCAATCAATCAATCAATCAATCAATCAATCAATCAATCAATCAATCAATCAATCAATCAATCAATCAATCAATCAATCAATCAATCAATCAATCAATCAATGAACGAGTGGGCCGGTGAGTGAGTGAGTGAGTGAGTGAGTGAGTGAGTGAGTGAGTGAGTGAGTGAGTGAGTGAGTGGGTGAGTGGGTGAGTGGGTGAGTGGAGTGAGTGAGTGAGTGAGTGAGTGAGTGAGTGAGTGAGTGAGTGAGGAGTGAGTGAGTGAGTGAGTGAGTGAGTGAGTGAGTGAGTGAGTGAGTGAGTGAGTGAGTGAGTGAGTGAGTGAGTGAGTGAGTGAGTGAGTGAGGGAGTGAGGGAGTGAGCGAATGATTTGATTGATTGATTGATTTAATAAATAATTAAGTAATGAGGTAATTAGGTAATTCACTTATTTTAATAATAAAAAAGTGCATTAGATAAATTATTAAAGGAGCGAAACGTTTATGTATTTTCTAACAATAAAAAAACAAAGCAACCAAAAAAATGCTGCAAGGCAGCGAAAACTATTTTTATGAGGGTTCCACGATACACGAATGAATGAATGATGAATGAACAAATGAATGAAAGAATAAATGATGAATGAACAAATAAATGAAACGAATGTGGCTGTGATTCATAGTACAGCCTCAGGCTTAATTATGTATGTCTACAACAAGTAATATCTCAGACGTCAATATATTTATAATTTGCCAAGTGTCTGTTTCACATTAAAAGGTGAGACTTTGTTTTTTACACTTCTGCTGATAATGATCTCACTAAAAAACATCACACCACCACAGAATACTCCGATTACAAGGATCAAGAAAATACCCTACAAATGGAAGGAAACATATATATAAATATCAGTACAATATTTTGAAAATTGTTTAACCTCATTTTTAAAGTACAGCTTTCTGAAGGGAAATAATGTTTTAAATGCATTCACGACGACAATAATACCATTGCTGTTCTAAAAAGTTTCTAGATTAATTTTTTATCTTAAATAGCAAGTGGATCAGTCACAACTCATGACTGAGCCTTCAGGAGTTCAGCTAAAGCTTTACGGGTAACAACTCTAATGCACTACTTCCAGTCGTCTTCTAGAGCCTAAAAAGCCACATAAACATTATAATTTTTATATACTGTATACATCTCTGAGTTGATTTGAGTGTTACAATGTGTTTTTTCAGTGAAATATTTGTAAGATATTTACTTATATAATATATATATATACTAGAATGTAAGTTATGATTTTGTCTTTCACTGTATTATTAGGTCTTTTCAATGACCCAATAATACCTTTTATTAGTTAAGATTGACACTTTTCAAAGTGTTTTCAAACGAACCAATAGTTGCGCATAAAAAAGAAAGACCCGATAATAACGTAGTTCTCTATACCGGCTATTTGAGGGTTCTCAACTTAAAATGGAACAATCTCGATCATGTTGTGTTATAACATTTGTTCTCAATATTTTCAAATATTATTATACTTAATGAGAAAATATTGAATGTTTTTTTTCGAGTTTATATAAAAATTTACCATATTACAAATGATGCTTTATTGGTGTAAATATTCCAGCCTGTCATGTTATTTATACTTAACATAAATAGACAGTCGAAACACGTATGCCAAACCAGCTTTTCACTTTGGTAGATAAATATTTTTTCATATTTGCCCTTGACAAGTCTATTTGACATATTTTTGCATGGCATGTTGTTGTCATACTGGAATACATAGCACCGATAATTTATTTGGTTATGAAATTGCTAACTCGATATGACATTCTTTTAGCACGCAGAAATAAAGAGTCATATGCGTGCACAGATATGTTAATTCTTTTCATAGGCTTTTATTTAAAAGCTGTCGGCAAAACTTAGTATTGTATAACTGAATCAAAAAGTAATCAAAAAGATGAAGATACTGAAATTAATTTGGATGCCCTACGATGAAAAGTAAATTAGTTATAAATATTTTACCACGCTTAAAATACAAAAAAAATTAGCATGTTTATGCATGGAACCCTCAAGTTTTATTATATTGAACTAGCAATTGCTGACAGTTAACACTGTGTATGTCCACTTGATCAGTATCTATTACTTGATAGCCATCCTTTAAAAATAGTGTTGTTTTCCTTTTGTGACGGTACACATTTACTCTGCAATTCCAGTTTGAACTGAGTGTAGAGTCTAAAGTTATTTCATTCAAATCATTTCTCATCTATTCGTGTATACTTATATTTCAGCTGCCAAACATTTTAACAATCATGTTATGATTAACAAGTTGTCGCCTCGGAGCTAAAGGATCCTATCTGACACTCGTCAGAAGCGACGAAGTTGTCTAGATGTTTTTCTTTGTCAGCGACGTTGCCTCTTAAACCCTCATGATGCATCGTAGCATAATTATGCATCACTGAAAAATTTGCGGCTTATAGTGGACACACATTACAATGGTAAATGCTTGTTTGACAGGGTTAATGAGGGTATTTTAATTATAATTTTGTAGAAGACAAATAGATATTCCTGAGTTTGAGGTTACGTTTTTAATATGAATATTCAATAGTGTGAAAACTTGCCTGAAGCCCAGGTAATCCCACGCTTTTAGCTTCTGAGTTTGTATTCCCTAAGCATTTTTCTTCTGGAGGTACAAAATAGTTGCTATACCATTTACGGACAAGCCCGCTCTCCACAAGTTGCATCAATCTACAAAAATATATCAAGAAATATTAACGCAGACCAATCACGTTGACTCCTTTAACTCTTTCACCACTGAAGCCCGTTTTTATGTGCTGAATGCCATAGCATTCAGCACAAAAAAACGGGCTTCAGTGGTGAAAGGGTTAAGCCAGGAACTTGAATTTGAACTCACTTAAGAGTAGTGAGCAGACCAAGCTGGTGTTTATTACCGCATAAGAGAAAAAACACTATTTGACTGCCTGAATCTGAAACCTAAACCAGCCAGCTCATGACATCGAAATAAAAAAAATGGCTACCTCATGAATTAGGCGTGGTAACTATTTTGAACTTGACCTATAGCAGAGTTCCAATACACATGCATTCACGGGTGTGATAAATTACGAACACTGAAAGCAAACACCCAGTTAGAAGGAATGTTTCTTGGAGGACATTGAAACCCCCCCCCCTTAGCACCCTCTTGGAGGAGATTCACCCCCCTTAGCACCCAGCTGTTTATTCTCATTTTTATTCACCTTGAGCTGTAAATTGCTGTCGCAATTTCCAGCTGAAGCTAAATAAATATGCCCCGATTTTATATACATGTAATTTTATTACTTTATGTAATTATATAATTATTTAGACGTATAATATATCCATTAAGAATCGAGGCGCGAAAATAAATAATTTAATTTTTCACTCACTTGAAGATAATTATGTCCCGCTACCGCGACCCACAACTTCAAGTATGTGCAAATTACTTATATGTGTTTAATTTGAGACCATACATTTGCAAATCGTGAACTTTAAACACAAAATTCCTTCCCAATGAGCCTAACATCGATTTTAACCCTTACAGCGCAGGGATCGACGTTAGTCGTCAGAATCAGATGCCAAACATTTGCAAATCTTGAAGTTTAAACACAAAATTCCTTCCCGATAGGCCTAACAACGATTCTAACCCTTGCAACGTAGGGATGGACTTTATAGTAAAATTCACTTTAACTCATTCCAGACGGAGCCCGAGATATCTCGGGCAAGCTACTTCGACGGTACAGGACGGAGCCCGAGATAACTCGTGTTATATGACGTCATAAAAAGTAAGCATTTAAAAAATATCCCGTCCACAGAAACATGTATGTACTGAAAGTGCCGTCTTGAATGAGTTAAATCTGTCACTTTCGCGTTGCATGTTTTTCGCTCATTGCTCAAGCAATTTTCATCCGATTTTCATGAAATTTGACAAGCTTTAGTTTCTAGTATTACGGCATCTGTCGTGAAAATTTCAGGGAAAAATATCATGTAGTTTAAAAGTTAGACCATTTGACATGTAGTTTTTGCGAATTATGACGCTCCTCTATAAACCCATTGCACGCTATCAGCTTCACTCACGAAATTCCACTACTTGTCAAATGGTCTAACTTTTGAAATACTCATTCAAATTTCACTAAATTTTCAGGGTAGGTGCCGGAATAGTTGAAAAGAGTGCTTGCAAAATTTCATGAAAATTGATTCAGAATTGACTAGGAATATAGCGAAAAACACCCAACGCTGGTAGAAGTTGACTGCAACTATAGTCGTCAGATTCTGACGACTAAAGTCGATCGCCGTACTGTAAAAGTAAAAATATTTCTAATCGCCGTAGACCCATAACATAGGTATTCAAATGAATCAGAGATAGCTAACTAAGACATTCATGATGATTTCAAATTGAAAAAAAAATCTTTGGTTGCGATGTTTTTTACAAATTTATTAAGCACTTTAAAGGTGAAAGGCTAAAAAATGAAATAAAAACGACTATAGACATAAAGGGTTAACGCTTAGAACAACGTTCTTGTGATGGAATATACCATTTCATGGTGAATGAATTTCGTTATAAATATGCCATGTGTGGCATAAAAGTCAAATAAATAATTCCGCTTCCCCAACATAACTGATACACACACACTCACACGCCGTTCATCATATCCTTATGCGGGAAATCTTTTCTCACAGGAAAAGCCATGTCCTTTGGCATGAACGTTTCCTTGGCAATGATCAAATCACAGTCCTGCGAGCGAAAAATATCCGCCATGGTTCTTTCAATGATAAAAATGAAATCTGTTTCAGTGACTGTTGAGAAGGCTCCCATAAAAGACGTCAGTAAATTTGCAGGATCTTCAGCAATTCTCAGCCAGACTTCCGCCATCACCCCTGTTTCTGCGTTCTGTGTGACAAACAGTATCTAAACTGTGAGATTATGAGTATTCAAAATAATAGAGAAAAACGAGCTCTTATTCAGAAATAGACTGATAGCTTTACGGGAAGTGCTAGTAATGTAGCAGTCATGCCTTACCGTGATTCTTAGGCATCCACATAAAAAATGGCGATATGTTCTTCACGTCCGAGAAGAAACTAGCCTACCGTTGCTTGATAATAGGCATTTTTTTTTTTTTCACAACGCGATAATTCAAAGCCAAAAGGCTGCATATTATTACTTGTAAAGTAAGCAGATACTATCTTTCGGCTTTGCACGGCAGAATAAGTTTGCCTCTATTTCCTTCTCGTTCCGTGTGAAACTATTTAGTTTCATTTCTATTCACTTTGCCGTGTGAAGTGCCCCGCAAGAGTCACAATGAATAAAAAGTCTTAATTATACGAGATAGCCAATACAGACATAATATTATATTAAATGCAAGTTAAGAGCGGTTTATTGTGATAGATTATTATGTTTTATTCAATGAATTTTATACAAATATGCGTGCGGTGCATAAAATGCGACGAGGGAGCTTAAATGGTTTTGCACTATTACATTGAACCAATGTTGATGCAATGCTGGCCCATCGTCTGCGACGCTGGCCCAGCATTACATCAACATTGGCTCAATGTCTCGTGTTTGTCGGGATGATGGGATGACAAAGTAAGATGGCGATACATACCTTGAGAATATCTACAGTAGCTGTGCCATACAGTGTACCGACTTTGTATTGCAGATTATTAGGAATATCTTCAAGGGAGTTGATGGGATAGGATACTTTGGTGACGGCCAAAAAGGCTATCAAGTTACCCGTGTAGGTGGCCAGAACTATAATGTTTGTAAACCAAATACACCCCAATAATACCCGGGTGGCCAGACCACGGCTTGGCACCTCGCCACCTGGTGAGCACACGAAACAATGTTATTATTTATGTAAAACGCACAATCTGACAACATCATCGAGCTAACACATGAAACAAAGTTATCATTTCTGTGAAAAGCACAATCTGCGAACATTATCGAACTAACATGTGTAACAAAGCTCTCATCTATGTGAAAAGTAAAACCTGTAAACCTCATCGAATTAACACATGAAACCAAATTATCGTTTATATGAAACGCACTATCTGACACCATCATTGAACCAACACATTAAACAAAGTTTTCATTTCAGCGAAACGCACACTCTGACAACATCATCGAACTAGCTCAGCAAACGTTAAGTCAAGACGTTAAATCAACGTTGGAACAATGTTGGTTCATCGACGGTGATGTTGGCCAAAACTAATGAGACATTGGTTCAACTTCTCGTGTTTGCTGGAAAGGGTATAGGTTTGTGATATCAGTAAACACGTGACCTGAAAATATTCATGTTTTAATATTGTGCCAGCGTCGCAGACGGTGAGCGAACATGAGAACAGCAGTGGATCAAACACTGGGCGCACATATTGTTGTTAATAGGCCTACCTCAGTATCCAATCACTACTATTATATGGAGTGTACGTACACGTTTACGTCATATACGGTATGAACATACACATCACGCACAATATGCGAACCCAGTTTCACACGAGTGGCCTTTTATAAAAGAAAATATGTCACAAGTACCACACCAAACCAAACAATCTGAATGAAATCACAAATTCGTGTTTGATTCGGGGTGGTCATTTCGAAAATATGCAAATTTTATGGAATATTTTACGTGCAAAATATGTTGAAGGTTCCAGACAAATAGAGAGAGAGAGAGCGCTCCTTCAAATGAATCTGAGATAAAATTACTAGATATTATGATATATCGTAGCAAAAAAAGACAACTAAAAGAATATAGTACAAGGTACATAAAAGATTCATAAAATATACATGAAAAGATACAGAAATTAACACTACCTTACACATATCATTAGTATTTAAAATCATTACGATCGTGTTTTAAAACATTTACAACGTTACTTGAACGTATTTTTTTTGTAGTATAACATAATTTTAAGCTATATGACTCAAAAGCTAAAAAGCTGTTTTTTATCACAAAGTCGACACCCCTGTATACATATATCCTGGGTTTAGGCGCTGTGTATTATAAGCTAAATATTTACTTTCATACCACATAATCAGATAATAGATATTCGAATCTTTATCGAAAATTTAGTCTGGTGCGTTAAAACAGCCTAGCAAACACGAGACATTGAACCAGTGTTGGTTCAGTGTTGGGCTGGCCCAACACTGAACCAGCACTGGCTCAACGTCTCGTGTCTGCTGGGAAGTTAGGTTCATATAGAAATTATAAAACGTTCGCAGTTATCATCATTTACGCTATCCCGACCGCAATATTGAATGCATTCAATTTCAACATGGTATAAATCAATAATTATGTTTGAAAAATCACCTTGAGCAAAAGCTGCACCAAACGTGTACCACAGACATTTCAAAATTAGTGATGCGTCTTTTTCGGAGGTCACTACAAATGACCACCATTCGTTTTTCAGTGGATCAAATCTGAAACAACCTTTTAATATTAGATATAAAAAAATATACATTTGATCCAAAGCCCGAAGAATATAATTTGCAATACACACGATATGGATGTATTCAAATTTTTGTTCAGTTAAGAAAAGCAATAAAATAAATAAAATGCGTCCCAGAAAACACAAGAACAGTGTTGTTTAAATGTTGGCCCAAAGTCTACAATGTTGGCCCAGCATTAACCCTTGATGTCACTTTTTTATGTATAGCATGTATGAAAGCTGGAATTTATTGTGCAGATAAAAAAATAAAATATAATATAAAGAATATAATCGTGACCGGCGGTTAAAGGGTTTAGCCAACATTGGCTGAACGTTTTGTGATAAGTTTTCGACATACATATAGATCGGCATGATTAACCCTTTCAATCCTCAATTTTCCATAGTCATCTTCATCCACTACAAGCCGCGAATTGCTGCCGCAATTCTCGACTCGTAGTGAATGAAGATGATTCGATGTGGGTGATAAATTGAAGAAAATTACTATGTATTCGTAGAACAATTTCATCAAAAGTTGCCTTCTAAAACCATTAGCTGTGAAAAAATCAAGTATGTTTTCAATGATGTAAAATGATGCTTCAATGCATCGTGAGGGCCCTAAGGGTTAACCCTCAACCCTTTAAACCCCCACGATGCATTAATGCATCAGTTTACATCTCTGAAAAGATACTTGATTTTCCCACAACTAAGGGGTTTAGAAGGGGAATTTCCATGAAACTGTTTTACCAATTTATGGCAATTCTCGTTAATTTGTCACCCACTTCTAGTCATCTTCATCCACTGCAAGTCGAGAATTGCGACAGCAAATCGCGGCTTGTAGTGGATGAAGATGACAATGGGAAATTCAGGCTTCAAAGGGTTGAAGCGCTGAAATTTTTTTAAATAAACAATGAGACTAAAGCGGTTTTTTTCAATCTGAAATTGCTTAGTTAGCTCTTTCCGAGATTAAAAATAGTTTACTCTTTCAGTGCGGGGATCGACTTTAGACGTCAGAATCTGACATCTGTGGACGTCAGATTCTGACGTCTAAAGTCAACCCCGCGCTAAAAGGGTTCATCTATCACCCACCTTGATATAAGCCAGAGTCCCAATCCTCCAACAACGATAGCCGTGAAATAACAAACCCATACTGAGAGTTTAAAGGGTCGGAGTAAAACGAAAGGAGACTGTATCGAGACATCCACGGGGCGCCTGACAATAAAAAGATGATTGTAAATACCCGAATGTAAGCACAACAACAACAAACGAACGACAACAAACAAACATCAGCAGCAGCAGTAGTAGCAGCAACTACAACAAACAACACTAAAAGCATCAGTAGCATCATCAGAAGAAGCAACAGCAGCATAAACAGTAGCAGCAGCAGCAGCAATATCAGTGGCAGCTACCCGGTGTGACTGGGCCGCTTAACTCATTTACTGCGCGAGGCCCAGTCACACTGACCGCCATTTTGTTTCCACAGCCAGCTGTGTAAAAACGACACTCGCGCTGCCTACCAAAAATCTCGGATGTCATGAAATTGAGACGAATATTTTAAAGGCCTATGAAAACTAGGCTATTTTCAGCAGACGTAAACTTTTGATCATATTAGAAGTATAACATTTAAAAATGGAGGTCACTGTGTCAGAGCCTTGCGATGTCATCAGGGTAAGTGGCAGCATGAAACAAGCAAAAACAATGTAGCTACAGGAAAGATAGTGTAGTTTTTAGAAATGATTTGATCCTGAGCTTCTAAAGCTCTGACGATACAAAAGATACAATACGATACAATGATGTATTGTTAATAGACAATAGCAAGTCGCTTGACTTCAACAAAGCTAGGTTTATATTGCACACTGATCAAGCTATTGAATTATAAGCCAGACGTGTCCAACTAAATGATTGCAGATATTGCATATATATTAATGTTCATTATCTGAGATACTTGACGCGAATACATAATCTTCTATATCTATAAAATAACCACTGACCTTATGTTATACTTATACATTACCTTAAATCTATTATAACATCTTAAGCTATATTATAACATTAAGAGCTAGATGGGTTGTCAAAAAAAAGAAATCTACACCTAAGTAATTGTATACACCATAATAATCCGAATAATTTTGTTTTGTGAATTTGTTCGACCCTGATTAGTCTTGCTGAGAGATTGATTGAGACGCTGGCTAATATTTGTATTTTTACTTGTATACTATGATATAGTATCGTTTATTTGACTGACATGTACATTAATCACGCATGACATATTTATTCAAGAAAATACAAACGTACCCAGCCTTCTGGCTTATAATTCTTGTTCAAATTATCATAAAAAAATAGGTATAGGCTACTGTTATGAGTGATATGAGCGATTACTCTCCAAATACAAATTCTTGACGTCTCTTCCATGACTTTTCCAAATAGGCAGCAATAAATTTAAATTGTTTGTTCATTTAAAAAACACATTATTAAAAAACAACATTATTATCGCAACAATTACACAGTCTATTTTCAACAGGTATATTTTAAAATCTCAAGTGACAGTATGCCTGATCGTAATTGAGCTAATGGTGATCGTTTATGTTCGGAAATTTTCTTCAGTCTGTAAAACACTTTTAAATGTAACACACAGTATGTTCCCAATTTTGGTTTGGATAATATATCGGTTTTCCATTACTCATTCGTTTTCTGTGTCAAAAGGTTGCGGACTCCATTGATATTTAATGCTTCAAGAGTTTCAACATTTATTTTATTTATAGACAAAAGGATACTTTTCATGTCAGAAGACCATTTTTTTACACATATTGTTTTGTCCCACAATGCAATTTTGTTTGTTAACATTGTATTATCAATTCAAGTCAACCTGTTCCAAAATCTGATTTTACACAAATGCCTTCTATATCTTGGTATTATACAGTTCACTTCTCCTTGAACACCTGCTAATGGAGCTTTGCTGTGACGCCTAAAATTACACATTGCTCTATTCTGAATACTAGCTGATTTGGTGAAAATCCCCAAAACCCCAGACGCTGGAACAGTAATCAGTAATTGGGACTACCATAGAACGATAAATTTTATTAAAAGTGTCAAAATCTTCGTCTTTAAATGTTTTAAACTTTGCTATAACTGACCCGAGAGATTTACTAGCTGAGCTCGTTAATATGTCTACACATGCATTATGATCTATATGTTCGTAGAAAACCATTCCTAACTACTTATAAGACTTATAGTGTGACATCACAAATATAAAAATAAGATCAGTTTTAGGTGTTGTTGTTTTACGTAAATGAACAATTTGTGTCTTTTCAGTATTTATGCTAAATCTCCATTTATTACACCACAGCTTAACATGTTGAACAAGTTTAGGTAACTTTTCAGAAAAATCTGCGATAAGACCAATATCAGCAGCGTACAGCAGAGCAAATATTTGAGACTCACCAATGTTTATCCCCAAATTCAAACCTCTCAGGTCTTCAACAAGATCATTATTGAAAAAACAATGTGGAAGATAATTCATCTCTCTGAAGTACCCCACTGGTTGTGTTGAAAAAGTCTGTACACATTCTACTAAGTTGAACACAGGATTCAGTATTGGTATACACTTCCATCACAGATTTATAAAGGTGTCCGTCCACTCCAGAGAGTACAATTTTATAAAGTAAACCAGAGTGTCAATAACACAGAAGCTCATCCTTAATTGGGGCAAGTTGATACCGAATTAAAATTTCTGAAATCCGTGAGGCAGTTCCATGCACATGCATGAGCTCTTTCAAATAAACTAAACAAAATTGAAATCGGATAAGAATTGAGGGAGGAGAAACATTTATTGTGAATTGTGGACAGAGTGCCCTGATTAGGTCTTAATTAGGCCATAAGTTCAATAATAGTTAAAATTTATGAAATCAGCGAGGAATTTTAATGCACAGGCACAAGCTCTTTCAAACAAACCAAACAGAATTGAAATCGGTTAGGAATTGAGGGAGGAGAAGCATTTCTTGTTAATTGTGGACAGAGTGCCCTAATTAGGTCTGAATTAAGTCATAAGTTAATTAATAATCAAAATTTCTATAAAAAAAACGTGAAGAAGTTTAATGCACAGGCACAAGCTCTTTCTAACAAACCAAACAGAATTGGAATCGGATAAGAAATGAGGGAGGAGAAGCGTTTCTTGTGAATGCTGGACGGAGTGCCCTAATTAGGTCTTAATTAGGTCAAAAGTTATTGTAATTAAAATTTCTCAAATCCTTGAGGACGTTTAATGCACAGGCACAAGGTCTTTCAAACAAACCAAACCGAATTAATTCGGATAAGAATTGAGGGAGGAGAAGCATTTCTTGTGAATGGGGGACAGAGTGCCCTAATTAGGTTTTAATTAGGTCATAAGTTAATTATTAATAAAAATTTCTCAAATTCGTGAGGAAGTTTAATGCACAGGCACAAGGTCTTGAGGAAGGAGAAGCATTTCTTGTAAAAGGTGGACAGAGTGCCCTAATTAGATCTGTATTAGGTCATAAGTTAATTAATAATTACAATTTCTCAAATCCGAAAGAGCACGAGCTCTTTCAAACAAACCAAACAGAATGGTAATCGGATAAGTATTGAGGGAGGAGAAGCATTTCTTTTGAATGGTGGACAGAGTGCCCTAATTAGATCTTAATTAGGTCATAAGGTGATTAATAATTAAACAAATTCAAATCCGCGAGGAAGTTTAATGCATGGGTACAAGCTCTTTCAAACAAACCAAACGGAATTGAAATCGGATAAGAATTGAGGGGAGAGAATTGTGGACAGACGACATACTCAACATGATGGCATAAGCTCATCTTAGGCCTAAAGGCCGGATGAGCTAGAAATCTCTTTTGTCCCAGTCAAATGCTTTAGCCATGTCGATGAAAGCCCCATATGTTGACTGACCAAAATTTAACCGATTTTTAACAACATAATTTCAACAAATCCATGGACTTCACAAGATCTATCTTTTCTAAATCCATTTCGTTCATCGGCTATAAGATTCAAAAGTTCAAGATACTCAACTAGTTGGTCGTTCAACACAGTAAAATAAAGCTTGCCAAGACATAATAATAATGATATTTCCCTATAATTCATGCACCTTTTGGTATCGGTTTAATTATAGATCTCAACCAAGAGGTAGGCAAGCAACCTGTACTTAATACAAGATTAAATATCTTGTTAAAACAGTAGCAACAGTATCATTTTTTAAAACTTTGTTTGGAATAAAGTCTATACCCACAGTTTTTTTCCTGCTAAGTTTACATATACTTTCATTGATCTTATCAAATGAAAATGAGTCATTCAGAAACGTACACTTTATGTCGTTTAACATGATTGTGTCAAAAACTCCTCAGAATTATCACTCGTAACGTTATTAATATGGTAAAATCGAGATTTATACTCCTGCTCCCACGTATGCTTGCTCTGAAGTCAGAAGATCATTTTTATATACTCTATCTGAAATAAAACATTTATTTCTAACACTCATGTTATTAATTTTGTCCCAAAGATCTGTAGGATTATGTAATCTGTAGATTATTTTTTTTATTAAAATTTCCTTCTGCTTTCTGTAATAAATTATCAAAAGCTCTTTGGGCTACAAAAAATCTTCGCTTAAACTGACATTTTATTTCATGTGTAGCTTTACATCTTCTGACTATTTTTTCATTGTTATGCATATTCCATGCTATAATTAGCTCTTTATTCCAAAATTATGGTTTGTAGCTTTTAAACGTTTTCTTGTTTTTGGTAGATACATTATTATAATCCAGAACGTTATCCATTTCTTGAAAAAAAAAACCACATAGATCTGTATACAATTCGTTAACGGATTCTTTGCTGGAATTAAAAGATTCTATATGCATAATTAAAAACTGCGTGCCTTCAAATATCATTGTTTATAAATTCAGGTAGAATCGATTCATATTTATGCTTTTTATGCTGTAGATTTGTTTGATTTGTTACACAATTTTTATGGGCGGGGGCCCTAGGGTAGTGGTTAGCACCGCTGCCTTTCACGCCAGAGTTCGGGGTTCGGTTCCCGGACTCGGCGGTTTGAAAGAAACAAAAATTGCTTCTTCCCCATCCACGTGTGAAAGTCAGTATTGTGGGGAGCCTCCGTGACCGAGAGGTAGCGTGCTCGGCCTCAGACCGCCAGGGGACGAATTTCGAATCCTGTGTCTGGAGGACAGTGTCATCTCAATCATCTCACCATCCTCAGGAGGTTCTCCTGGCCCAGTTTAGCCTATATGTGCACAAAGGTGGCCTAAAGCCCGATTCATTTCATTTACACAATTTTTATTATTGGAAATGTTTTTCAGTCGATACATCAATATACAGATACTCCAAAAACAGTATCATCTATCATTAAGTTTGTATTTTTTCTACTTTGGAGACATAGGCATGTGTCCTTCAACTTTCAATCGTCAAACCTGTGGCATACATCTGATGCCAAATCGATGACACCGCAGTTGGCATCCAGACAAAGGATTCCAGAGTAGCAATTATTACAGACAATTTATCACTGCAAACACAAGACGTTGAACCAATGTTGGTCTAATTTTAGGTCACGTCGTAGACGGTGGGCCAACATTAAAGCAGCATTGGTTCAACGTCTTGTGTTTGCTGGGAATTAACGAATCTGTTATTGCGGACTAGAAAAGGATACCTGTACATCACGAAACGTTGGCCACGAAAAGTCTGATTTAATGTCGGACCACGTCTACGACGCTAGCCCGACATTAAATCAACATTGGGTGAGCGTCACGTGCTGGTGGCGGCACATCTGACAATCTTTGTGCTTCATAGTGCGTGATACTGAAACACCCACATATAATTAAATACCGCACTCTCTCCTACTGTATTCTTCAATCAGGAAACACAAGACGTCGATCCAGTGCTGCTTTAATGTTGGGCCAGCGTCGCAGACGGTGGACCAACATTAAAGCAACGCTGAATCGACGCCTCGTGTATACTGGCAGTCACCATCATCATACCTGTAAACCAGAGCCGATTCTTCTCTGTGGACTGGGAAAAGGAAGTCCACAACTTCAAGTCTATTAGCCACAACATTTATCGGACCGACGCCAATGTCAGCCTCCTGAAAGAAAAAAACTAAATTTGAGAACAACAAGTAAACGAAACCGTGCAAATCACAAAATTTCAATATTTGACCACCTTTACTTTTGGTTATTACAATGTTGCTACTAAACACATTCCTGTAAACACTGATAAACGTTAAATATAATAATTAGTGGAGCAGCAGCGGAAAAAAGCATAGAAACCAGCAATAAAATTGCAGAAAAATAATTTTTTTGAGACATGCACAGCACTGCGAAATGAGCGTTCGATTCTGACGTCTAAAGAGGGTGTATCCGCACTGACATACGATTATAATGACCGTAGGTCCATAGAATAGGTATTCAATAGAAGCGGAAAGAACTAATATCTTGGTTTATATAAAATACTTTAGCGGTGAATGGGTTAACTTTAACTTTCCGCCGGGCACACGACGTTGTTGCGACGTTGAATCAACGTCAATGACGTTGATTCAACGTCGCAAAAACGTCGTGTGCACAGTGAGTTTCCACTTTTTCTCCCGACTCTTATTTCTCATGTCAGTTCACTGGAGCGCCGTTTTTCCTTCAGAATTGTACCGAATTCTCGCAAACAAAGGGTGGACCATATGTGGACCAGCTCTACCAACCTTGCCGCAAATAATGTATTAAATGGTCTATTCATCCATCCGTCCGAGTACTGCATTCATCATCACCGGTTATTTGTAGGCTATCATATAAATATCAAAACTTATTTTAAAAGCTCACCCCCCTGCTGACCAGTCCTATAATTCCAGTCCATGTATCGTTAGGCCCCTCGCTGCCAAATGTTCCTGTAGTGGGTTCCACCACCTCATAGCTGATACAAAAAACATAACTAGTATATATTAATCAGTGATATCCTAGGTCAAGAAAGGTTAAAATATAGATCGTGTGATATCGATATCCTAACCGTTACCAAAATATGACATCATTGATAAATGTTAGTTGCTGGTGTATCCATAGATATCTGAACCTTTAATAACCCTCTCAAGCCTGAATTTACCATTGTCATCTTCATCCACTACAAGCCGCAAATTATTCTCGGCTTATAGTGGATGAAGATGATTTAATGTAAGTTAAAATAAATAAAAAATGCTATGTATTGGTAAACCAGTTTCATGGAAATTTCCGTTCTAAAACCTCTAGTTGTAGGAAAATTAGGTCTGTTTTCAGGGATGTAATATGATGCTTTAATGCATTGTGAAGGCTTAAAGGGTAAAAAACAACATGTATCATTGAGAAATACCAGTTGTTGGTGTGAACATAGATATCATAACCTTTCTAATAACATGGCATCATTCAATAATACTAGTTACTGGTGTAACCATCGATATCCTAACCTTTATTAACCATTAGAACACTGATGTCGACTACAGTAGACATTCTGTGATTTTCCTAGAACCTGTATAACCCCTAATAACCAGTAAGTAAAAGTGAAATATGCTTTCAATCTTAAAACACTGATATATGTTGGGACTTCAATTTCACAAATAACACACATTTTCGGTCACTTGGAGTTGTGGATCGCGGTAGCGAGACACAACTTCAAGTGGCTGAAAAACTCTTAGTTTTGTGCTCTAAGGGGTAAAATATGACATCATTGATAAATGATACTTGCTGGTACCAGCATCGATATCTTAACCTTTATTAAAATATGACATCATTGATAAATGATACTTGCTGGTGCCAGCATCGATATCTTAACCTTCATTAAAATATGACATCATTGATAAATGATAGTTGCTGGTGCCAGCATCGATATCTTCACCTTTATTAAAATATGGCATCATTGATAAATGATAGTTGCTGGTGCCAGCATCGATATCTTAACCTTTATTAAAATATGGCATCATTGATAAATGATACTTGCTGGTGCCAGCATCGATATCTTAACCTTTATTAAAATATGACATCATTGATAAATGATAGTTGCTGGTGCCAGTATCGATATCTTCACCTTTATTAAAATATGGCATCATTGATAAATGATACTTGCTGGTGCCAGCATCGATATCTTAACCTTTATTAAAATAATTATGGCATCATTGATAAATAATACTTGCTGGTGCCAGCATCGATATCTTAACCTTTAATAAAATATGACATCATTGATAAATGATAGTTGCTGGTGCCAGCATCGATATCTTCACCTTTATTAAAATATGGCATCATTCATAAATGATAGTTATTGGTGTAACCATCGATATCCTAACTACTATTAAGATAAATATATCGGCCCAAGTCTCGTATTCTATCAATATTTCGCCTATAATAATGACCGATAATTACAGGTATTTAGCTCTGTGATAAAGAAGCCATGCTTGTCACGACTCACCGAAATTGCAGAGTTTGAGCGAGAACGTTCAGCATGTCAAAGAAGATGCCACCATAATATATTTTGCCATTGACCTCCTGCTTAACCACCACCCCTGTCACCTGTATGAACAATGGATACTGTCGTGCAAAGCCAAACGACAGTATCTGCTTACTTTACAAGTAGCCAGATACTGCCTTTGAGATTTGCAAAGCAGAATAGTTTATGTACCTGTAGTCTATAACCTGATAACTATATTGTCTTAGGGCAGATTATCATAATACAAAGTGGTAGAATTGCGTTATTTTTTAGCTGAACGTGATCTCCTATCGAGTGAAGTTATAAAAAAGACGAATATTTGACCCATAAATGGAGGAGCGCTGTAGCTATGATACAATTTATCTAATCTACCTGGAATGAAATTCGTTATGGGTCTGTGTTAGTTGGGTCACCGTTGCTTCTGGGTTGAACATCATTCTGATCAGGGGAGACTTGTTTTATTGTTCCCGGGGTTTCTTGCGGGTGGTCATATATCTGGGCATGCGAAATCAAGCAGGATAACCCTAGTATCTGCGAAGCCAAAAGGCAGTACTTGAAAAGTAAGCAGATACTGCCTCTTAGCTTTGCACGTGGGGCTTTGGAGACGAAAAAACACATTGTAAACTGTTTTAGGCCAAATTTAACCCTTTCAAGCCTGAATTTACCGTAGTCATCTTTATCCACTACAAGTCGCGAATTGCTGCCGCAATTCTCAGCTTGTAGTGGATAAAGATGTGATTTTAAAATTAAAGAAAATTACCATCTATTAGTAAACCAGTTTCATGGAAATTCTAGTTGTAAAACCCTTAGTTGTAGGAAAATGAAGTGTGTTTTCAGGGATGTAAAATGATGCTTTAATGCATAGTGAGAGCTTAAAGGGTTAAAATACCGACCATAGACATTGAGATAATTGTGGCCTAATGTTGGGTTACTTTTTATATGTTGAAAGTATATGTATGCCGCTACGACACAAAAATGTGGTAACGAGCTGCATTTGAATTGGCATTTGGTTTTAAGCGTGTTCAGTATGTTTTAATATTGTTATAACCCTGATAACAGAAAGTGTGCCATGTGTACATGCCTGATAAAGAGTGTAGGCTAGTAACATGATTAGACAAATTTATCAATAACTTACAAAAACCCACTTTACACAGGCGGCCATATTTCTCGATATTTGCTTTCCGCATCAGGTCCATTTGTCACGTGTGTGCTCAAGCTGTCTAGAACACTCTCGTTCCAATAATATGCAACCCTTTCAGCGCCAGGACCGTCTTTAGACGTCAGAATCTGTCATATTCTGACGTCTAAAGACGGTCCCCGTACTGCCGCGCTGATAGAATTAAAACAACATAGAGGCCTAATGGCCATAGATCCATAACATACGAATTCAAATAAAGCGGAAAGAGCGAACTAAGACATTTATACGGTGGCTCATACCCACCAATTTTCTTTCCAGAGAAACCCCATATTATTAAGGCGTAATAACGCCTTATTTTAAGGCGTTATTACGCCTTATTAAGGCGTTATTACGCCTTAAATTAAGGCGTTATAACCCCTTATTAAGGCGTTTTAACGCCTCATTAAGTCGTTAGAACGCCTTATTAAGGCGTTATTACGCCTTAAATTAAGACGTTATTACGCCTTATTAAGGCGTTATTACGCCTTATTAATTAGGGGTTTCTCTGGAAAGAAAATTGGCGGGTATGAGCCACCGTACATTTATGATGATTTCAAATTGAAAAAAACATTTGGTCTTTATGGTTTGAATACAAATATTTCAGCGTTCAAAAGGTTAATGGTTGCCAAAGTCGCAGGGTGTGAAATGTGCCTCTCGAACAAAAGCGGTCGTTCACACCGGGCCAGAAAACACGAGACATTGATCCTATACTGATTTCATGCTGGGCCAGCGTCGCACACGACGGACCAATGGTAAAACATCATTGGATCGATGTATCTTGCTTGGCGGGCAGAGATCAAATAGCTCCCTGTATTATATACCGATTGCATTCCCAGTGAGCAAGATGTATGCCGACCCAAAGCTGTCTTAACCCTTTAACCGCCAAATTAGTCAAGCTGAATTTTCACCCACTTGAAGTTGTGTCTCGCTGACGCGATCCACAACTTCAAGTGAGTGAAAATTATTCAGATTTGAGAAAATGTAGGTCAATTGTTTTCAAATATTGCTAATTTATGTCATATTTTATCTTTAACATGTTTAAAAGGTGGTACGTGTAATATAACCAGACGGGCATGGGTTTTAGAAAATCAATCCCAATCGGTTAAAACGTGTGGCTGAGCTGTATAGCGTGATTTAAAATGGAACGAAGAATGAGTTTGTGCAGAGTGGATATGTAAACTTCATGGGAGGGGGGGGGGACACTTGTGATGCCCGAACCGTTAAATGTGTGAGATCCTACACGCGATCCCCACATTAAACCACTATGTACCCAACAAACACGCTACGTTAACCATGTTAAACCAAAGTTGGTTTCATGCTTGGACCACCGCCTACGACACTGGCCCAACATTAAAACAACATTTATTTAACGTCTCCTGTTTTCCGAGTATGTTTGGGTTATAGTTGTGTTTTCTGGGCTTTCAGCACTGCATGTCAGCCCTGAACAATCCCCCCCCCCAACATGAATGCGACACAAAAATACCAACGATATTAAAGCGACACCAACAGGCCAAAATCATTATTTTTATTTCGGCTGCTTGATACGTTTTTACGTTTTCAAAATGTTCAGAGATTTTAGAATTGCGTAAGTCTCTTAAATTTTCAGTTGCGCAGAGACCAGTTAAAATAGAAAAAAGAATCAGATTCAACCCTTTAGCCACCAAATTATTTAATTTGAATTTTTACCCACTTGAAGTCGTGTCTCGCTGACGCGATCCACAACTGCAAGTGAGTGAAAATTATACAGATTTGACAAAATGGATGTGAAAAAATGTCAAGTCTTGCTGATTAATGTTACTTTTCAGGTTTAATAACTGATATGTAATGAGCTAATATAAAATGTAAAAAACGAATGTGAACGGCACCGGCGGTTGAAGGGTTAATTGTGTACATCGACGTCTAAAAAAACAAATACAAGAATAACATCAAACATGTTAAGTCTCATTGTTATTGCTCATTCAAATTGTAAATGCACAATCCAATTCTAGTTTATGGGCATTTTAAAAATTCAAGAACATAATATCACCTAGCAAACACAAAACATCTGCATAACATGTATATAATTCTCGCCCAACGTTCGACGTCGATCCAACATTGTATAAATCTCATATAAATGTTTTGTGTTTACTGGGCAAGGAGACAAAATAAAAATTATGATTTTGGCCCTGGCTGTGTCAGTTCAAATTATTACATTAAATAACTCAAGAGTGAAATTGTTGAGTCAGCTCTATAATCGCACTTACTGGATAAGTAGCCACAGTGAGTGTTCGTCCAAACAGACTTTGTGCTGTGGGAAACAGATCACGTGCTTGCAGCCAGCCAATAGCCTGTTGCCATACACCGGCTTGCAGAAACATCATTTCACGAGTTGTAAAACTGTACAACTTGATCGGACTGACAAATGCGCCACAGCTCTGTAATTATCATAAACAACCATGGTGAAAAATATATGGAAAACAAACTATTTATGAGTTTAATTCCTTTAATCAAACCGTTAACTATATACAATTACATGTACTTTATTTCAGGTATGTACCTGCGATTGGATACATTTTAATCAATATTTACTTTGTAGAAAAGCAGTTAAAATACGTACAAAAGATTTGCCAGCGCTGGAAAATTAAAGTGTTTATTTAATATTTATACAGAAAAAAGCATAATGATGCAAAGAAAAAATACAACTTAAAAATTAATTAATAACCCTAGTTCGTCAAATAATTGTTTAAATAACGTACCGTTTCTGTGGCACTTAGAAACTGGTATGCATCTATTACTGCTACTTTATCGCCCACTCGAAGCCAGGTAGTGGACTGCAGAGAAGATACTGGAAAATCCAAATTAATGAGAAAGAAAGCGAACGAGGGTTGCATCAGACCTGCCACGGACGCCTGAAAAGATACCCATGCATCATGGTTAGATTAAAGCGCCGAAAAACTTTTATACAAATCATAGAGACCAAAGTTATTTTTCAATTTGGAGATCACCATAAATGCCTTATATTAGCTCGCTCTTTAGCCTACGCTTCATTCGAATACCTATCTTATGGGTCTAAAAGCGCAATTTTTTTTATGAAAATCATGGAAACCAAAGGGGTTTTTCAACTTGAAATAATCATAAATGTCTTAGTTAGCTCATTCAGATTCATTTGAATAACTATGTTATGGGTCTACGACAATTAGGAATAATTTTACTCTTACAGCGTGGGGATCGACTCTAGACGTCAGAATCTGACGTCTGCAGAAGTCAGATTTTGACGACTAAAGTCGATCCCCGGGCTGTAAGAGTTAAGTTTAATTTACTTATATTTAATTATAACATAGCCACTTAATTACGAAACACATGGGTGTTCAATTATCTATATGTTTATTATTATTTTATTTGAAAAATGAATAATAACACGAGTAAATTCGTTTCATGGAACCTTACACTTTGCGATGACTGACTGAATTGACAGTATAAATTATTTTTTGTGGTGGATGATTTTTATGGTGTATGACAATGCTCTGAAGTTTATTAAAAAACATCGATCAATCATTTATGAGAGTCAGTCAGCTAGACTAGCAGGTAGAAATAATGCGCGAAAATTAACTTGTTAAAGTTATTATTCATGTTGTCTAATATAATTATTGATGTAGAAATGTTTCGATTTCATGACAACCCATCCAACCCCCAACGCTATTATATAGCTTCAGATGAAATATTAAGTTCAAAATTACCACGTGAATACATAAGCTGAAACTAAATGTGATAATCAAGTCTATATCCTTTGTGAACTTTTTATTTTTACTTAAAGGAAACGGAAATTAAAACTTAATGTTCTAGATCGCCATATGTTTTGATGCAAAATTTATCCGAATTTAAGTTGTGGGTTACGGTAGCGAGACACAACTTCAAGTTTAGCAATTTAAAAGTTAAACTATCACCACACGATATGAACAGGTGTGATTATACGATTATGGTTTTTAAGAGATCCCAGTAAACATGATGTGTCCCTTACATAACAGCGCAAGGAATGGACTTTCGACGTCAGAATCTGACGTATGAAGACATCAGATTATGACGTCTAAAATCGAAGAGAGCTAACTGAGATATTTATGATAACTTCAAATTCAAAAGAAACCTTGGTCTCTTGGTTTATGTACAAATATTTTTAGCGCTTTATTTCAGACCTAATTGCTGGGTCAATGCTGAGCTGGTATTCAACCAGGATTGGTCTAACAGTTTTCACTGGGATTGTTATTTATATTGTCGTTGTTAGAAGGTGTATTTTTAGTATTATTATTTATTATGATTTGCACGGAAGGGGGTATTGAATTGAAATAGTTTAAAATAACTCCGCTTTAGATATAGACCATTTTTCAGAAATAACCAACAACGTTATCATCTATGTTATCATTAGAAAAAATGACATAAATTATCAAATAATTTTACAAAATTATCCAAATATTATTCAGAATAGTTTTACAATAATCTACTGTTGATTTGTTCTAATATAAATTTGAAATCGGCATTTAAAACAAAAGACTGTATTGACATTTTTTTCACTGGTGATACTAATTGTTAAATTAAAAAAATGAATTGATGTTTTACCATGTGAAGAAAATGGTGGCATGCCAGAGCTGAAGCAATGATCACAAAATGTTTAGCGTTAGGCGTAAAAATCAACAGATTCGGCACAGCGACTCCTATCGTGCTCATGTCAAACTCAACGATGTGTTGAGTTATATTTGATTTTAGCATAGCGCTGACTACCTTCTCTGCAAATTGTCCTGAAATCAGCAAAAAATATTAGCAACACTTTTCAAATAATATCACTACAGTCATATAAATTTATGGGTGATCTTTTTATGTTGTACGATACTTTTAATTACTGAAATAATTCGTTCTTCTATTATAAGGGCTTACCAGCAGATGGCCAGTACATATTCTGACAACCACAGCTGGTGGTCAGTATATGTACTCACATCCTGATTACCCCAGACTGTGACTACATATTCAAAGTAATTATACAGTGATTATGCGGTGGGAAAATTTGTGAATCATAAATAAACACCGTAACATAATTCAAAAGAAGTCAATATTAAATTTTTCGCTATTCAAATAACTTTATTTTTAATAGAAACTTCATTAACCCTTTCAAGCCTGAATTTACCTTTGTCATCTTCATCACTACAAGCCGCGAATTGCTGTCGCAATTCTCGACTTGTAGTGGATGAAGATGATTTGATGTGGTTTAAAAATTAAAGAAAATTGCTATGTATTGGTAAACCAGTTTCATAGAAATTTTCATTCTAAAACCCTTGGTTGTAGGAAAATTAGGTCTGTTTTCAGGGATGTAAGATGATGCTTTGATGCATCGTGAGGGCTTAAAGGGTTACATGTAATTAAAGACAAGGCGGTCCACCCATATAACCTCCATGTTATAACTAACTGATAAATTTGCTGTTAAACCCAATAAATATGAATCAATAATGCATTGGCCTAAGTATGTATTCTAATATCTTATTTAAATAACTACTGAATAACGGATGGTGTGATGTGGCTTTACAATTTGCGCTGTTCGTAATCCTGATAACTTAGATTTTCTGTAAACAAAACATTGCCATCCCGGTCCAGCTGATTTGTCATTCAGTATAATTGTTCATTCATTTCCGGTTGTTTCTATTTTTCAGTCAGCTGAAGTTACAATGATCTCTAAATGAAAAAAATAGACATATCGCAAATTGAATTACGTGATGAACCGAGGATCTATCACAAACATTCTATGTCATTTCTGTGGCTTTCTATATGGTTTGCAACCATTTATAATTGTCAGTCAGTCTAGCAGTACCAGGGACAGATATTTAACCAGAAACTCTAGTTTTAGATTCTTGTTTGGACCAGGTACTCACTGTAGTTGGAATGATAGACAACCACAACAGTGTGTACTTCTAATGAGTAGATTAGTTCTGTGGTGGCCTCACATATAACCAAGTACTGACGGTCCATGTGTAAGATAGCCTCTATGTTATCCGTGGAAAATCCGACGTTATTTATGTCTTTGGTATTATATCCATCAAGAGTGCACATTTCTGAAAAGTACAATATATTAGATATAATATTATAGATTTATTTTTAACATAAATTTTCATCTAAAATAATTTAATTGATTAATTAATTAATTGATTAATTAATTAATTAATTAATTAATTAATTAATTAATTAATTAATTAATTAATTAATTAATTAATTAATCAATTAATTAATTAATTAATTAATGAATTAATTAATTAATTAATTAATTAATTAATTAATTAATTCATTCATTCATTTGTTCATTCATTCATTCATTCATTCATTCATTCATTCATTCATTCATTCATTCATTCATTCATTCATTCATTTATTCATTCATTCATTCATTCATTCATTCATTCATTCATTCATTCATTCATTCATTCATTCATTCATTCATTCATTCATTCATTCATTCATTCATTCATTCATTCATTCATTCATTCATTCATTCATTCAGTCATGCATGCATTCATTCATTCCTTCATTCCTTCATTCATTCCTTCATTCATTCATTCATTCATTCATTCATTCATTCATTCATTCATTCATTCATTCATTCATTCATTCATTCATTCATTCATTCATTCATTCATTCAGCCTCAAAGCAGGAAGCAGTCATTTAAACATCTACGTCATTTACAGACCTCCACCTAACAAAAAAAATGGATTGACAGTCGATGACTTCTTGGGGGAGCTTGCCCAAATGTTCGAAGATACCATGCAACAACCTGGAAATCTCGTGGTGATGGGAGATTTCAACTTCCACTGGGACGATACCACAAATAGTCACACACGCCAACTCTGTGACGTCATCGACTCCAATGGCATGACTCAACACGTGAACTGTTTTACTCACAGAAGAGGCCATATCTTAGATCTGGTGATCACTAGAGCATCTGAAAATACGATACAAAGAATACATGTGGAGGATCCGGGACTATCTGACCATTCAGCAATATTTTTTCATATGACTGGAAAACTACCAGCTCATATCCGGAAAACTTTCCAGTACCGGCTCCACCGATCTATTGATACTACCAGCTTCAACAAAGATCTATGTACATCAGATCTCGTGAAAAACCCAGCCACATCTCTAACTGCCCGAGTTGACCAGTATAATACGGTACTGGGAAACCTTCTGGATAAACATGCACCTATAAGGAAAAAGACAGTTATTGTTAGACCAAACACAGAGTGGTACTCTTCTGATATACATGAGGCTAAGACCAAACGCCGGAGACTAGAACAACGATGGAGGAAATCAAAACTTGCAATAGACTACGACCTGTTTGCTAATCAGAGCAAAGTTGTACGGGGGATGGTGACTCAAGCAAAGTCTGATTATTACTCTGAGAAGGTGTGCGCTGCTGAGACTGACCAGAAGGTGCTGTTCCAGATTGTGGATAAACTGCTACATTCATCTCAAGAAACATCTCTACCGACGCATGATTCTCTAAAGCACCTCTGCGACTCTTTTGGCATATTCTTTCAGGACAAAATTTCTAAGATTCGTATAGAGCTGGACAGGCGCGCTGCATTGGCTGCTGACAGTCAGTCATGTCAAGCTGTCAACTCCATAACATCACTTGCTTCGCTCAAACCAGTTCAGCCCAGTGACATTATAAAAATTATTGGAAAATCACCGAACAAGACATGTGGTTTAGACCCTGTGCCCACATGGATAATAAAGAAACTTCCTGGCACAATGGCGCCTATCATCGCTGACATAATCAACAGATCCATCGCACTATCAGCTGTCCCTGCTTCCTTAAAGGAGGCCTGGGTGACTCCAATCTTGAAAAAACCTTCATTGGACCCCGAGAACTTTAAAAATTTCAGGCCTATCTCTAATCTTCCTTTTCTTGCTAAAACACTTGAGAAGGTAGTGTCATACCAACTACAGGATCATGTGAAGACCTACAGCCTTCATGACAAGTTTCAGTCTGCATACAGACCAGCCCATAGCACCGAAACTGCTATGCTACGTATCACGAACGACCTGTTACTTGCTGCGGATGATGGACAAGTCGGATGTCTTGTACTCTTGGACCTTAGCGCCGCGTTCGATACCATCGATCACCGTATCCTCTTGCAGAAGCTGTCATCACGATTACATCTATCGAAGTCTGCAGTCCATTGGTTTGCATCGTACCTAGAAGACCGGTACCAGAAGGTGGTGATCGGAGATGAAACATCAAGTAATTTCAAACTGCAATACGGAGTTCCGCAAGGGTCTGTTCTTGGACCCTTGCTTTTCACACTGTATACAGCTGATTTAGGTGAAATCATCAAGAAACACGGACTAAGTTATCACATGTATGCAGACGACACACAATTGTACATTTCTTTTTCGCTCACAGATGCGGAAACATTCATGCAGCGACTGGAAGCTTGCATTCGTGACATAGATATATGGATGGCAAAAAACAGACTAAAGCAAAATGGGGAGAAGACAGAGGTCCTCTACACATACAAGGCTGGATTTTCGTCCAAACATTCTCTGAGACCATTACAAATTGGTGGAATGAACATTCTTCCTGCAGAGAATGTGAAGAGTCTTGGAGTGACACTAGACAGCTGTCTGACCCTTAATAAACATGTCAGTGCCGTTTGCAGTGCTGCTTCTCTGCACATCAGAAACATTGGAAAGATTCGTCATCTTCTGACTCAATCTACCACTGAAAAGTTGGTACATGCCTTTATCACTGCTCGACTGGACTATTGTAACAGCATCCTGTACGGCCTCCCCAAGAGGCTTATTCAGCGTTTACAGCGTATTCAGAACACCGCAGCACGCCTGGTGACACGCACCAATCGAGATGATCATATAACACCAGTGCTTAAAGGCCTCCATTGGCTACCAGTGCAAGAGCGAATCATGTTCAAGATACTGCTACTCACGTACAAAACTATCCATGGCAGCGCGCCATCATATTTATCTGAGTTAGTTTCAAGCTACACTCCAAGCAGAAGCCTTCGCTCATCATCAAAAAACCTTCTCTGTCGGCGCAAGACTAAACTCTTACAGTACGGAGGCAGAAGTTTTTTCAGTGCAGCGCCAAAGCTGTGGAACGAACTCCCGGATTCAGTGCGGAAGTGCGAATCCTTAGATGTCTTCAAAAGCGCCTTGAAGAAGCATCTTTTCTGTAACGCCTACCTTTAATTGTGTAAAGCGCACAGAGCACTGTATGTGCGCTATAGAAGAACTTATTATTATTATTATTATTATTATTATTCATTCATTCATACATTCATACATACATACATACATACATACATACATACATACATACATACATACATACATACATACATACATACATACATACATACATACATACATACATACATACATACATACATACATACATACATACATACATACATACATACATACATACATACATACATACATACATACATACATACATACATACATACATACATACATACATACATACATACATACATACATACATACATACATACATACATACATACATACATACATACATACATACATACATACATACATACATACATACATACATACATACATACATACATACATACATACATACATACATACATACATACATACATACATACATACATACATACATACATACATACATACATACATACATACATACATACATACATACATACATACATACATACATACATACATACATACATACATACATACATACATACATACATACATACATACATACATACATACATACATACATACATACATACATACATACATACATACATACATACATACATACATACATACATACATACATACATACATACATACATACATACATACATACATACATACATACATACATACATACATACATACATACATACATACATACATACATACATACATACATACATACATACATACATACATACATACATACATACATACATACATACATACATACATACATACATACATACATACATACATACATACATACATACATACATACATACATACATACATACATACATACATACATACATACATACATACATACATACATACATACATACATACATACATACATACATACATACATACATACATACATACATACATACATACATACATACATACATACATACATACATACATACATACATACATACATACATACATACATACATACATACATACATACATACATACATACATACATACATACATACATACATACATACATACATACATACATACATACATACATACATACATACATACATACATACATACATACATACATACATACATACATACATACATACATACATACATACATACATACATACATACATACATACATACATACATACATACATACATACATACATACATACATACATACATACATACATACATACATACATACATACATACATACATACATACATACATACATACATACATACATACATACATACATACATACATACATACATACATACATACATACATACATACATACATACATACATACATACATACATACATACATACATACATACATACATACATACATACATACATACATACATACATACATACATACATACATACATACATACATACATACATACATACATACATACATACATACATACATACATACATACATACATACATACATACATACATACATACATACATACATACATACATACATACATACATACATACATACATACATACATACATACATACATACATACATACATACATACATACATACATACATACATACATACATACATACATACATACATACATACATACATACATACATACATACATACATACATACATACATACATACATACATACATACATACATACATACATACATACATACATACATACATACATACATACATACATACATACATACATACATACATACATACATACATACATACATACATACATACATACATACATACATACATACATACATACATACATACATACATACATACATACATACATACATACATACATACATACATACATACATACATACATACATACATACATACATACATACATACATACATACATACATACATACATACATACATACATACATACATACATACATACATACATACATACATACATACATACATACATACATACATACATACATACATACATACATACATACATACATACATACATACATACATACATACATACATACATACATACATACATACATACATACATACATACATACATACATACATACATACATACATACATACATTCATTCATTCATTCATTCATTCATTGATTTGTTCATTCGTTCATTCATTCATTCATTCATTCATTCATTCATTCATTCATTCATTCATTCATTCATTCATTCATTCATTCATTCATGCATTCATTCATTCATTCATTCATTTATACATTCATACATTTCTCCACCCATGCATTCATTCATTCATTCATTCATTCATTCATTCATTCATTCATTCATTCATTCATTCATTCATTCATTCATTCATTCATTTATTCATTCATTCATTCATTCATTCATTCATTCATTCATACATTCATATATTCACCCATCCGTTCATTCATGTTTATAAATACATTGCTTCATAAATATTCTTTACTTGAGCGAAATATTGAAGTGACGTTATTTGGAGTTTGGAGTTATCAACAGGGCTCATTTCCATTTTGCTAATAAGGAATTCTTAATGGTAATATTTCATGTGTCTAATAACTCAATTTGCACTTCAAGGTACTAGTAAATTAGTTTACAGTATATTTTGAATGATAATACTTGAAGCTATATATATTCACGTAATATGTTCGGATACAATATTATAGCTGAAGCTATCACAACGTTGGGGGCTAGATAGGGTTTGTAAAAAAATCAAATAAAAAAAATCATTTAAAAAATCTCCAGCCATCATTGTCCAATCGGTCAGCTAGAAAAATTGTCATCCTTAATAATATAATTGTTTGTTTCTCCTACTAGCACTTTTTATAAGTTACCCAGCAAACACGAGCCGTTGACCAGTGCTGGCTTTGCATAGGTCCATCGTTATCGACGCTGGCCCAACATTAAACCGATATTGGATCAAAGTATCGTGCTCGCTGGAACGTTTTAATAAAGGTGTTGTAATTAACTTATCAAAACTCACTACGTCCACAGCTACAGGGACGTATCCAAGAGTTATTTTGTAGCGAAGAAAACTCGCCTGTATTAACATTATTTACCTGGCAAGAAAAGGAAAAGTGGTGCGGACCCGAAGGTTAGACAAACATCATACAGACATGTGAATTGATTGCACAGCAGCAAAACACTATGTTAGTCGTCTGCTAAACATGTAATGATCAATGCTTTAGTTGGTGCATGTATAATATTAATATGTTTTATGTCATACCACCATATCACGCTCGATGTGGTTAATTGTCCGTTTTCTAGACAATGAGCCGGTAAACAGGTAAATCCCTCGTCTTGCATAATATAGCCCTGCTCTGCAAAGCCCAAAGACAGTATCTGCTTACTTGTAAAATTAGCAGATACTGTTCTAGCCGCACCACACAAGTACACGAAAATATATTTTCTAAAATGATAGTAGATTCTATACAAATCAATAATATAACTCCACCATCAAACAAATAGCGTTATTTGTTGTAGTTCAGACGTGAAAACAGTCAGTTCAAGCAGTTGATTCCAGATACAACAAGATATTCGTCACCTACCTTTGTTGTCGCAAAATCCATAGAGTGAGACGCATATAATCATTTGAATCCAGCCGCGCCATGGTGAGCACATACTTATGGTGTCCTCTTTTTCACTTTTTCCCGCAGATAACGTGGATCGAAGTCTAATTTGAACGGCTGCCTTTAGACACCGAGCAAATTGGTGAAGGTGTGAGGCGAGACTAATCGTCTGCAACTCTGAAGAGGGAGTGGTTTCGATGGGAAGGTGTAGCCCCAGTTGTTGAAAAGGTTTCAGCCACAGATTGAACCCGTACAAAATCGTGGGACATTTATTTGGACGGTCATATCTCAGACTTGTCCCCGAATACTCGGGTCGAAAATATATTTTTTTGAATCAGTAACATTTCGGTTACATGCCTGCATGCTCAGCTCACAGCCCGCACAGTCATAAAAAAGTTATAACAATTTTTTAACCTTGGGGTCGAGATCGCTCTCAGTCACCGCTATGTCGATTTTTTCGGGTTAAGAAAATACATTAATCCATGGCCTCGGAGAGGACGACACGCCTAGGTAAGATGTACCAGCCCAGTGAACACAAAAGATTTATAAAATGTTGGACCATCGTCGCAGACGATGGGCCGACGTTGTATAAATGTTATACAAATGTTTTGTGATTGCTGGGAGGCTGCCAGCAAGCGCCAACGCTGAATCATCGTGTAAAAACCACTTTCATTTATTGTTCACAAGTAACACACCGCTTGCATCGGCACATCGCCGGCTTGACTTCGCCAACCACTGGCCAGCATCAATCCATTGTCAAGTCTTGTTTTAGTTCACACTTGTGAATGAATTACAGACAGGTGATGCTGAGTATCGGTGGGGGCCCAGCAGAGCGGGCGACAGTAGCTAAACGTCGATGTCGTGCTTTCTTTTGTTTTCTGGGGGCATGCACCATTTGTCTATTTGTCCGCAGGATGTGCCCGGAATATACACGTGTGGAGACAGATCCATCAATTCTTCTGCGTCACAGGAGGTTTCCTTGCCAAGACAATGCGCTTTTCTGTGCCTTAACGGACTCAATATTATCCGGCATTGTCAATGTGACTACCCCGCACCACCTTGCTTCCCAGAAAATGTGTCACAGAAAATTGTTGTTTCATTGCTGGGTCATCATCGAAGACTAGGTTGCTATGCAAAGCGTGGAAAATTGAAGCGGACAGTTTTAACCCTTACAACGCTGAATTATTTTGTATAAGCCCTGGAGACCAAAGAGTTTTTTCAATTCGAAATCATCATAAATGTCTTAGTTAGCTCTTTCAGATTCATTTGAATATCCATGCTATTGGTCTAAGGCCGTTGGATATATTTTAATTCTTTCGCCGCGGGGATCGTCTTTATAGGTCAGAATCTGACGTCTGTCGACGTCAGATTCCGACGTATAAAGATGGGCCTCGCACTGAAAGGGTTAATATGAGTGCATTTGCAGGATGGGAGAATTGTTTTATCGCTTCGTGAGCAGCATAATTTATGCTGATTTTTTTTTAATCGATGCACTTTCGATCTAATAATTATATTCTAAGATTTACTTAGACAAATAAGTAAATAAAATAGAAGAGATGCATTACCTGTTATGATAAGTATCACCATGTGTAGAATATATTATGTACTCATGGCAGGGTTGATTAACCCTTTAACCGCCAAATTATTCAATTTGAATTTTCACCCACTTGAAGTTGTGTCTCGCTGACGCGATCCACAACTTCAAGTGAGTGAAAATTATTCAGATTTGACAAAATGCATATCAACTCTTTTCAAATCTTGCTGGTTGATGTCACATTTTATCTTTAACATATCTAAACAGTGGTGCTAATAAAAAATAAAAACCCAAATATCTGCGGCACCGGCGGTTAAAGGGTTAACCTGGATACGTGTATATCTATTGGCGAGGTCCTGTGTTTATGATGATCGTCATTTCCGTCAATGCGTGACGCGCATGTTCTTTTCATAACACCAGCATTCGTCTCTTCCAGTATCAGCCCTCTCTAGTTGTATTCTCCCTCGGGTCATGGATCTTGTACCGTTGACCTGCCGACCCCCCCCCCCCCCCTTGCTATCATACAAAAATTCGCTCGGGATCTTATTTCGGCTAATATGATCCCTGACTATGAGCGAGGCCTGGCACATCACTTTCAAAAACAAATAAAACCAAGCCATCATTTTGTATATTTCTTCTCATTTATTCACACAATTTCAACAAATATTACAAATAATGGCCATATAAGCAATATCACATTATCATTACCTGATCTATTCTGATGTTTGTTTAAATTATTGTTAATTTATTTCATAGACATTGAAAACAGTCCATCGAAACAAGGAATATCTAATTATTACTAATTATAATTATTCACGTTGGTCTACATTTGAATATTGTTACATACACGTATCATGTTTTTTTCTTAAATTTAGCATATCGACGTGCTGCTATGATTCAATTTTGTGAGAAATGACCTAGAGGTAGCGTGCTCGGCCTCAGACCGCCAGGGCTCAAATTTCGAATCCTGTGTCTGGAGGGCAGTGTCATATATGTGCACAAAGGTGGCCTAAAGCCCCATTCATTTCATTTTTGCTTTGTATAAACATTACACAATACGATACTGTGCTGTATATTACCCAAAATAAATGATTTAATAACACCTGTCATATACTTCTCGGGTAACACGATATATTGGTCCAGTATTGATTTAACGTTGGCACAACGTCTGCGACGCAGGGCTAACATTAAAACACAGCTGGGTCAATGTATCGTGCTTGCTGTGTTAACCGTCACCTGGTGTGTATCTGCTTAAGTACCCTGTGAAAGCAGTGACGTCACCGGAAACCCATTTGAATGGCTACTCGGTGAAATAATGTTATAGACCATAGCCAATATTTCATTGCATTAACCAATCAGCTATCACAATTCAAGGTACATTGCTGTTTTTCATAGATGCAATCTAAAAATTATTCTAAAAACTTATATTGAAAAACAGGCAGATAGTTGACGGAGTGCGGACAGGTGAAATGAATCAATTTGCAGTGAATTCGATGAAACATATCTCATCACCAACAACAACCATATTTTAAAAATGTCTGTGTTGTTAGCGATGAAATATGTGCTAGCTTTCATAAAATATTTGTTGTTGATCAGCTCATAGTTTGTTGAGGGTGGCCTGTTCCAGTGGCGAGTGACAGTTGAAATGAAGGATTGCGGGCGTGCCCTATACTCATACTTGTGGTTTAAAAGAAAAGATTTGGTATTTCTTCAGAAATGAATGTTACATGTGGTGAGACCTTGGTAGCCTCTACAAAAAGTGTGACATATTTGGGAATAGATCTGGACCAGTCTTTGGATGGTAATTATGTTGCGGAACACATTCTTAAGAAAAGCAACTCACGACTCAAATTCTTATGGAGACATGCACAACTTTTAAAGACAAATTCAATGAAACTTTTGGCATCAGCTCTAATTCAATGTCATTTCGATTATGCATGTTCCGGTTTAGTGATCTTCAGAAAATTTACCAACAAAAAATTCAAATTCTTTAAAATAAAACGATCATGCTCCCTAAGTACGCATATTGGTTACAATGAGTACAAAATTATCAATTAGATACCTGCTAAATGGAACGCGTTAAACTAATAAAACTTAACAACATGTTTAGAATAATTCATGGAACAACCCCAAAATACGAGATTCATTATCCATGACGCGTCTATCTGTGCTAACAAACGTTTATGCCAGCCAATTAGCAAAAAACAGCAGCCCAACGTTTATGTGCACTAACATTGAACAAACACTGAACCAGTTTTAATGATTCACATACATGATATATTGCCATGTCTGAGAGAAAAACGATTTATTTCAGAAAATTGTTCTCATCATCTCATAAGAAATATCTAAGTTACTAATAAGTGATAAAGCGATATAATGGAATAATAACTCATGTATAGCTAGGTGATCAGCGATCGCCACTTGGGCACACAGCAGTATAACAGCAGAAGCTAAATGACAAGCATTTTTTTGAAAAACGCGTTTTCACCCATTTTCCCTAACTGAGCCCAATTTTGTATACGAAACTGTACGATGTTCCACCTTTTGGAAACAAACCCCTGTTTTCCAACAGATCTGTCGCTTTGAACCCTTGATGATATAGAAATGAAAATAGCTCAATTTAGTTCATATTTTTCAAGATTTAAATAGCTATGATATTGAAATCAATTGAATACTCATGAAATATCTCTATACATCACGATAATCCTGGGCCAGCCCCGCAATCCCGTTTGATTCGTGTCATACCTGGACAACAATATTCATCAGGTGATTTTAGTCCTATCACTTAAATATCAATCAATTAAGCGTTAACCATTTTTGTCAATAATGATGTTAAAAATAAATAAAATAAATACATAAAAAGACATCGCAATGACTAGTAATATGTTTTGCCATAAAAATCGAATATTAATTGATCTCTATATTCTACGTGGAAATATATGATTGTATGTACAATATAATTTATTTAAAAGTGAATGAGAAATACGACTGACTGAGTTATCAGTAAATTTCATAACGTCAACTATTACAGAAGCATAATGATCAGATGATATCATGAAACATACAACTATTAGCAATTGCGACGGGGCTACTTGTGGATTAATATTTAAACATCTCTTTGTCATTTACTTCTATTTCTCAATATGCTGTTTGGATGAGAGCTACTTTGCACATTTTTATACTTATATGTGTTAGACGATGAATGGTGCATTTATGTGTACAGTGTACATGTATTATTTCTAAGCGGCATTATTGTGTTGCAAGCAAGAATTAATTAAAGGTGTAGTCAACTGTCAAAATTCGCGGGACAAGGGTCCCCCAGAAGGCAATAGTGCCCGTGGGTAAGCCAAGGCCCTATTCCATAATAATACTAAATATGCGTTCATATATACTTGAGCGACATCTATGAGTTAATAATTCAAAGCCCTTGTCTTTTGCCCCTACTTGGTTGCCTACTTGCAAACAAATTGACTGTGTTACTGGGGGGATTTGGAAACTGCTTGACCCCCAAGCTTGTATTGTCAAACGAGACATTGATCCAATGCTGTTTTAATGTTAGGCCAACGTCTGCGACGCTGGCCCAACATTGAACCAACATTAGATAAATGTACAATGTTTGAGAGAAAGTACAAAACATTTGTATGACTTTATGCAATGATGGACCAACGTCGAAGACGTTGGGCCGACATTGCATAAATGTCATACAAATGTCTTGCGTTTGCTGGGCAGGAGGACTTTCTCTCAAACATTGTACATTTATCTAATGTTGGTTCAATGTTAGGCCAGCGTCGCAGACGTTGGCCTAACATTAAATCAGCATTGGATCAATGTCTCGTTTGAGTAGTATCTTGTAATCAGTTCAGTGGCTATATTAATGCCGTCAATCTGTACTCAATAGGCTACTGTTGGCCTACACTTGACCGTCCCAGGCATGCGCGTTTTGAAGCTGAATGATTCTCTAACACAGAATATACAACTCTTAGCATGTTGATATTTCGATTTTTTGCATGTATTTGAAGTACTCTAACCTAGATGTTTTCGGACCGATTTTATGTATTAAAACGTCTAATTTCAGATAATTATCTCTACTTTCCACTGGTGGGTACAGTTGTATAATATATCCAACACTTTCTCACAAGCAGTCTCGAGGATCGTAGTGGTATATCACTGAAGTCAGTGTGCTGCCTGTACCGCGGCCATGTGTCGAGCGGGTGTTTACTTCAATTTGAGTTGAATCAGGAATGATTATCATAATATATGGCCTAGCCCTTTCTTATTGGAGCATCAGAACAGGTGACCAGGTCGTCAACCACGTGTAGACGAGCGACCACGTGGTCATTCTAGGCGCAGCAATGTGTCTATCTGCACACAATTTGAACATACTGATACAGCCCACTACAGCGGACACAAGACGTTCAATCAAAGTTGGACCAACGTTAAGCCAACATTGATTAAACGTCTTGTGTCGGCCTCCTTTCATATCAAATACAAGATATTGACCCAAAGTCGAATTAATGCCGGAACAGCGTCGCTGATGGTGAGCTGGCATTATGCCAGAGTTGGCGCAATTTCTTGGGTTTGCCGGGTGTCAGTGGAACACCAGTAAACAAGAGGTGAAACAATGTTGGTTTAAATATGATTCGGCGTCATAAACGGTGGGACAGCATTAAATCAGCGTTGGTGTCAACTACCACCATATTGGGTTTATTGGCTCAATGTATTGTGTTTTCTGGGCTTGCACTGTAGAGAGCTGTACTGGTTACTGTGGCTACATAACCAGATGAACCTGCTGGCAGACAGACAGACAGACAGATAGCTTTATTCCACCAATATATAATACAATATGGTGAGGGAGGCTCCTTTTAAGACATAAGCACATGTCGCTATCAAAGGAGCCACCCTACAACAATGATAAACAATGAATTACATTATATATATACATATTATATATATACATTATATATGGCACGAGATGCTAACCCAATATTGAAGCAAAAAAATATTATAATTTGATTTTTGAACTTTGTATGCACATATCCTAAAAATGCCATCAACCTAAATAATAACTGACGTGGAACTAACTGAATTTTGCAATTAAAGGATTAATACATATATTATTAAAGCCCATATCTATTAATTTAGGTTTTTTTTTATTTATATAACATATTGTAGTTACATAACTAGTGTCATTTGTGGTTGTACATATACAGTGCTCCAAACTGTTCAAAAGCATGTACAGTGCTGCCTATGGTACTGTGCACTGTAAAGAACCCTTGAAGTTATTCGAAATAAGAGTAGGGCATAGTCCCGGCTTTGGGCTTCCTTCTGTCGCGATATTGCCATGATTGTGCAAAAAGCACTGTAAAGCAATATTTATATTCATATTGATAACTAGTATCATTTAAAAATTATATTCTTTGGATATTTAACTGAAGTTGAACACAAATTTATACATCCCGCCTTTTCAGATATTAAATTTACTGCGTAAAATTCAAGGAGGTTCATATGTTTGATGCCTCAGCATTTCCCCTGCCCCAATATTTTGAGTGAAAACTAGCGTATATTAAATTAATGAAAATATAATAAGGTGTCCAACCATTAACTGGAGTTTTCAAAAATCGTTCAGGAGTGTGAGGGACAATAGATTTCATATCTGGTTTTTAAATACATGCATAACGCAAAACGTGTAATTTGTGATTTGTAATTTTACATATTATAATAGTGAACCCCGTATAATTTGTTAATTTAGTTATCATTATATTCTCAGTGGCATAATTAGTGTGATCTCAGTTCACCGAGCTGCTGTCACGATACCAGTGCATAATGAGGAAGTATAGCCTACTAATGTGAGACTTGCTGGTTTAGTCCCGGGTCAGCATGAGAGGCATCTTGATAAAAAGGGTCTGAGACAGAGAGGAGACACAAATGATCCACATGAATAACTTTATATTCCAAGCAAATCAAATGAAATAAATGTGGTTTTATGCCACCTATTTGCACATATATAAGCTAAACTGGGCCAGAATAACTTCCAGAGAATGGAGGGATGAATGAGATGACTTACATTATACATTGCTATTCCTTGCTCCAGACACAGGATTCGACATCCGAAACCTGAGGTGTGAGGCTGAGCTCGCTAATTCTCTGTCACGGATGCTCCCCACAATATTGATTCATTACGAGTGAGCAGATAAATTTTTTCTTTGAAGTTTGAATGCCAGAGCGGGTTTCGAATCCGCAATCTCCCGACTTTCCAAGCTGGCAGTTTTAACCACTGCACCAGGGTCCCCGCCCTATAGGCCCTATTCAATTTCCAGTGGTATTCGGAGTATATTATCTCCTATTGAGAGGCACAAAATTATATAGGCTACCTTTAGTCCGAGCTAAAGATGACCTACTTTGTTTTGTTACATATAGACCCTAAAATGTTTTGTTGATGTTTTTCATAGATTTTGTTGTGCTCAATTCAAATTCGATGAGTGCCAGCTTGAAATGTTTCGAGAATTTTGATAAATTCAAGGTCAAAGGTAAATTTCAAGGTCAAATAATAATTATGATATTTAAACAAATGCAGCTAGAAACAAACTTGATGTACTAGTCTCATTTTCATGCGAGTTTGACTGGGCAATTTCTGAAATTAGCTGGATTATTCAAGGTCATCTTCAAGGTCAAAGGTCAATTTCATGGTCAAGTAAGAGAAAATACCATTTTTAACAAAAGCATCTAGGCGCATGTGTACTACCCATTTTCATGGGATTTTGACTGAAAAAATCGATTTATAGTATTGTTTTGGTGATTCAAGGTCATTTTCAAGGTCCTCTGCAAGGTTATAAAATGTCAATTTTAAGATCAAAAATGTGAAAATATTACTTTGAACAAACACAAGTAGCAAAATAAGTGAAGTACGTCTTTTGATATACTTTCGATTGAATAATTCATTTACGCTACTATTTTAAAAATTAGGCAGTGCTTCTGGTGAAATGTCTTGGACAAATAATTATTGTAGCTGTTTACTTTTTGTTGGTTATGCGTCCCAAACTTTCTTCTATTTGATTTTCATACTTGCGTAGTTGAGCAGATTGTCTTGTGTTATTTGTATTTAGATTATTTATCGAATAGCCTTACTGGGAGGTCTTAAAATGTGGATAGGGTGGTTGGACGATGATTCTGTTCGCGTTGGTCGATCTTCTAACAAAGATCTGATGGCAATATTACAAAGTGCATACCATTTTATGGAATTCTTACTGACCAATCTATTGAATGGCACATTCTTCTCCACAAATGAATCGAGAAGATATCTCACAGCATAAAAAACTAACTTAAATTCGTCTTTTGACACACCAGCACAAAATACATATGACAGCCCCAAAATTGTCCATACGTTTATCACTTTTGGCATTGTCAACCCAGTTATCGTCATCTAAGAGACCTTTCATCAAATTTATTACATCACCAGGGATCACCACCAGGGATCAGCTTCCCCTGTTGCTGTACAACTGTACAACACTAACAGTAGTTGGTCCACCACGCTGCGTTGCAATGTCTGCCTTAGTACGCGAAACCTTAATTGCATGGTGCTGGGACAACTGACCCCAAACTAGAGACCGCACATGAAACACGACAAAGCTGCTATTTACATAAGCTGTTGTGCACAAATCTGGATGTATAATATACGTTTTGCGATTTCCTATTGTTTGTTAAATTATTAGTGGGGATGCTTTTGTGCTTAAATAAATTCCCGTGGTATTTTGATGGTTAAAATATGCCACCTATATCAAAATGTTCATCCAATGGCGGCCATCTTGAATTTTGCATGATAATGATGTCGAATAAATGTATCGTTTGTTTTATTGCATTCCTTGATTGCGAAAAAATACGGTTTGGTGAAATAATCTTGTCTCTATCTAAATTATTAACGACGATATGCTCACTTCAGTTATTTCATGGCGGCCATTTTGAATTTTGCATGATGTCAAATAAATGTATCGTTTGTTTTATTGCATTCCTTGATATCGAAGACATATTGTTTGGTAAACTAATATTGTTTCTATCTCAATTATTGATGATAAGAGGGTTTTGACACCCATTTGTGAACTCGACCATCAAACTTTTTCTTGTTCTGTGGTCTATGTCTATTCTGAACATTTTCATATAGGTAGCATATTTTAACCAGTGACTTCCCAAGGGATTACACATGCTCCTTCAATATATATCCATGTCGCACCCTTGCATCGAGATGTCCCTGGTCAATGCCCATTACGTACTAATGCTGGATTAATGTTGGGTCAGCGTTGCAGGAGGTGAGCCAACCCTAAAAGATCATTGGGCCAATATGCCGCGTTTACCAGTGTTTAGTTGGTATTCAACTGCATGCCAGCTGATATAATGTACCCTCATATCAGCCACATTAGACTGACCCAATGCTGGTTTAATAGTGGTCCACTCGCCTTCGACATTGGCCTAACATCCAAACAGCATCGCATTCCCGGTATAATTGTGCTGTGAGCTTTCATCACCTGCTCTTTTACCGCAAATTCCTGAAATAGATTTTTTGAAATAAATTAACAAAAATAAAGTAGTAGGCCGACTGTTATAAGCTGCCACAATGCAAGGGGTTCAGTATCGTTTCAAAAGGCATATATCAGTTGTTGTTTATTTGTTTATTTTTTATTTTCTGTAAGTTATTTCTTTACTAAATAAGAGAAAATCTATAAAGCCTCTAAAAGCCGCTCTGAGCGGCTCGTAAAAAAATGAAAAGAAATGAATCGGGCTTTAGGCCAACTTTGTGCACATATAGGCCAAACTGGGCCAGCAGAACCTCCTGAGGATGGTGAGATGAATGAGATGACACTGTCCTCCAGACACAGGATTCGAAATTCGAGCCCTGGCGGTCTGAGGCCGAGCACGCTACCTCTCGGTCACAGAGGCGATGGAGGGGGGCATCACGTGATCATCATATTAAGGGTAAGTGACGGAGAATAACAAAAAACAGCTGCCGGATGCAGCAGTTTTGTTTATAAACATAGACCTCATGTGCATAATTAGAGACTGTGGCGCGACGGTGGGAAATTGTAGTACTGATGGGCGCTCGACACATGGCTTTGAAGGTGATGAAAAAAGCTGAGAGTGGTCTACTTTCGGAAGAGCTACACCCTCAGATATATGAGCTACTGGTACAAACATAAAAGTCCAACATATAGACGAGATGCCAATCTACAAATTAATATGTTTCTTGACGCTTTATGTTCTATAGTTTTTATCACAGGCGACATTTAATTTGGTCATTTTACAGCATTTCGAGTTGTATATTCTGTGTTAATAAATTCTTGAATTAAGTAATGTATGCTAATGTCAGGGGGGACTGGAACAGCCAGATATGACGTCACTGACATGTGTGAGCTAACATGTGGGCTGACATGTGTTGTAGAATATAGTATGACTTCTAAAGAGACACCCATGTTATAATGTTGAACACAGAACAATACAGTGCAAGCCAGAATACAGTAAATCTTTACTTGAAAAGTAAGCAGATGCCATTTGTTTTTGCCGTGGCTAAATTGCATAGTTTGGCGCACCATATACCATGGCCTGTGACGGAAGATGTCACCCCGACTGGAACGGTTTGACCCCATGACCTTAACCCGACCATTATCAAAGTAATTCCAAGAGAAGTTTGTCACCTACTACCGGACGTCGGGTCTGAACCACACCACACCCCGAAAAAAACACAGGGTTGATCTCACTGGCATTGAGAAGTAATCAAGGGATCTGAATCCTAGACCTGGAAGGCCTAAGTCGTAAACCTCCGAATTATTCAGATTTGACGAAATGGAGGTCAACTCTTTTTAAATCTTGCTGGTTGATGTCACATTTTATCTTTAACATATTTAAAATGTGGTACCTAATGTGCTAATAAAAAATGAAAACCCGAATATATGCGGCACCGGCGGTTAAAGAGTTAAATCGTGGGTCTATCAGTGCCATCAGATTCATCCTGATTCAGTGTGGCCTGTATGTCCACATACTCATTGTCACGACGCTCATTCACTCATCGTGGAGCTAAGAATTGCTAAATTATCAACACATTTCTGAAAATAAAATTTAATCATCACTATGACCGAATCAAGTACGTACTAGAAACAGCTTGGTTTCATTTGGTAAAAGTAAAGAAGGCGCCCGCTGCAATATGTTATACATGAGTGAGTGAAAATATTTTGACCTCGCATTTTGCTCATATCATGAGAGAAAGAAGCCATTTAATCAGGGGATAATTCCGCGCTGTTATTATCCTATGGAATACTTGATGTCTGTTAATTTGTAAACCGTGCAAACCAAACAGATAAAATAATATTTATTATAATTATATTTATATTTAACTTTTAATATATAACTTATTATCTGATATTAGGCCTACATAATAATTATACTTATTGTAAGTCAATATCACATTTTAAGCAAATCACCTGTTCGTGACCACCAGGCTAAATAATTATCACAATGAGATCAAAAGCGATAAAAGTTACGACAACAGACACATTTTTTATATAAGATGCCCGCATAAAAAGCTCGTCAGGATTACATTTAAATTTGCAATGAGAGTTTATTACCGATATAAATAACACAGATGTATTGAAAATGAACTAGGTTGGCAATTGTTTACTTGAAATTGTTGGTGTAAAATAACATTTTACACCATCATCAGTTTTGTTAATTACCATAAAGGCCCTGAAGGATTTGTTGGCTGAGAACAACCTTCAACAACATGTGACTAAGCCGACACACAAAGCGGGACATACCCTGGACCTAGTCATCTCACGTGCGTCCAGCTCCATCATATCAACCACGGATGTATATGATGCCAGTATATCTGATCATTTCAGTGTTTTGTTCAACTTGATCATAAGTGATCCTTCTTCTGTGCCCAAAGTCAAACTAGCACGTGATATGCGTAGTCTTAGCTACACAAAATTTGAAGATGATCTATCCATTAAGCTGAACAAGATCCCATTACAGCAGGATCCTAACACCTTACTACAGCATTACGAACTAGCTGTTGGGTCCGCCTTAGACGTTCAGGCTCCAATTAAATCAAGGACCATGAAATATCGGCTACGTCACCCCTGGTACAATGACTCAATTCATTTGGCCAGGGAGATACGACGTGCTAGTGAAAATAAATGGAGATCAACTAAGCTGGAAGTACATCGCCAAATCTATGTTGAACATCGAAAAAACGTGAATGCGATGATCAAGCAGGCCAAAATGGACTATTATGAGTCAGAATTTGCAACTGGAAAACAAGATACATGTTTCCGTGTCATCAAAGAACTGACACAGGTGCCTGGAAGAATGCTTCCTGAGGCCAGCAGTACTAAAAAGCTGTGTGATGACTTCTCAATGTTCTTCTCAGAAAAAAATCAACTAATTCGAGAAAAAATTACGATCCAGTTAGCTGCTATGGATACCACCATCACTGACAAAGTAGTTAATAACTCTATCGTTCATAAATTGGATCAGTTTACACCAACCACTGAAAAGGAACTGGAGCGCATTATAAGGGATTGTCCAGCAAAAACATGCAGTCTGGACCATTGCCCGACCGACGTGCTCAAGAAAACGCTACAGTGCCAGCTCTCATACCTAGTAACTTCAGTCAACAGTAGCTTTGATCATGGGATATTTCCACTCAAGCTGAGGACTGCTGTTGTGAAGCCGCTGTTGAAGAAAGACAACTTAGACCTTAATGTTTTTAAGAACTACCGGCCTGTTTCTAACATACCTTTTATCAGTAAAGTGTTGGAAAAGGTTGCTGTGAAACGTCTGACTAACCATCTAGATATAAATGGGCTGCAGGAAAATTACCAGTCTGCCTATAAACTCATGCATAGCACAGAGACTGCACTACTCAAGGTGAAGCATGATATTTCCAGTGCTTTGGACAGACACAACTCAGTCCTCTTTGTCATGCTTGATCTCTCAGCTGCATTCGATACAATCGATCAAAATCAACTTTTGGGTTTATTGCGAGATGAATACGGGATAACTGGGAAAGCTCTGTCCTGGTTCTCTACCTACCTTGAGGATCGAACCCAAAGAGTGCAGGTTGAAACAACCACATCAGACCATGTGCCTCTGAAGTGTGGTGTACCGCAAAGGTCAGTTCTTGGCCCAGTCATCTTTACACTATACACTGCTCCGATCCAGCGAATAATTCGTAAGCATGGAGTAAAACATCATAAATACGCAGATGATATTCAACTCTATGTGGAATATGATCCAGCAGTACAAGGTGCAAGAGAGGAAGCAATACGGAGGCTTGAAGCCTGCATCAAAGAGATTCGAATTTGGATGTCAATACGAATGCTCAAGTTAAATGATGATAAGACAGAGATGGTTATTTTCTGCTCCAAGCACCATCTGGGGCAGTATGGCCATTGTACCATCAACATTGGTGATAGTTCAATCATACCTGTCAGCCATGTCCGTAACCTTGGTGTGCAAATGGACGACCATCTTTCCATGATAAGTCAAGTCACTGCTATATGCGCGGCGTTTAATTTTCAGCTATACAGGCTATCGTCAGTCCGCCGCTACCTGACTGTTGATGCCACTAAGAATGCAGTCCAGGCGCTGATTACCTCTCGTCTGGACTACTGCAACTCATTGCTCCTGAACCTACCGACATCACAAATAGCACGCCTGCAGCGTATACAGAACAAGGCTGCAAGACTGGTGACTCGGACTTCCATGCGAGAGCATATCACACCGGTGCTAAAAGAACTCCACTGGCTGCCAATAGACAGACGTATTGTGTATAAGGTTCTGGTAATCACTTACAAAGCTCTTCATGGCTTGGCTCCAGTGTACCTGGCAGAACTGCTAGCACCCCGAGGTTTGAATAATTGCCTGCGGGGAGCCAACACATTAACATTACACCAACCCATAGCCCAAAAGAAAGTCGGTGAAGGTGCCTTTGGTTTTGGAGCACCCCACCTATGGAATGGATTACCGAAGGAACTCCGTACATCCGGTTCCCTAAAGCAGTTTAAAAAGTTGCTAAAGACACATATGTTTTGACTCAATGACTGTACAGCGCTCTGATCCACATAGTGGGAGTGGGCGCTGTAAAAGAAACTTTAATAAATAAATAAAAACAAGTACGTACATAGTAATAGGGTAGTTCTAGCTCATTTATCCTCATTTTATAGGCAATATATTATATCATACCTTCTTGATCCAGCTGAGATGCCGATTCCGGGGATAATGAACATACTACGTTTAAAACTTAACATACTTATTATTAATCCATCTCAAATTCCGGTTATACTAATGTAATACTTTTAAATCCACCAGGGGCAGCTGAAGTGTGATGTAGAATACATATAAGAGAGATAACAAATCATATAGGGGAGAACACATATCAATGTGCATATCACAAGCTCGTAGCAGGCATGTTTTCGTGAAAATACACTCTAAACAATATAGGTTCTTTAGAAGGAACCCTTGAGTACTATTACTATGCAACCCCTGGATAACCCTTGTATGGTTCTCCTCGGACAAGATAAAATGTTGATATGAACCACACATGAACTATGTCTAATATCTGGTTGGGAATTAGACGTTTGTGGGCAGAACATTGAAAATGAAAGATATTGAGCATTTACACTGGTGATGAACTCAAAAAGAAAATATGATTACTAGTGCAAGAGCATGTGTCTTCCCGTAAAAATTCAGTAGGTAAAATTTGCGACCTATATGAAAATGTTCAGAATAGACCACATAATAATAAAAAGTATAATGGAGTTTGAAAATGGGTGTCAAAACCCTATTATTTTTCTAGCGTCTGCTGCTGTCACTCCACTCATTAGAAAGACAAAATTTTTATCAAAACGATCTGAAAACTACCGAACAATTTCGCAATTACCTTTAATTTCCAAGGTGTTGGAGAAGATTGTGTCTGGTCAGATGCTGCAGCATATGTCCCTGAACGATTTACACGAGCCACTACAGTCTGCCTATAAGCCTGGACATTCTACGAAAACAGCTATATTGAGAGTGAAGAACGACATGTATTGGTGTAATAATTCGTTCTGACGAAGTTTTATCTATGGGCTAGATGGGGAAAAATTATGCGTGGTGGCATATCTGACAAACTTTGGCCTAATTAAGGGGTCAGCTGCACCATATGAACTGCCATCAATTTGATCAATATGCATACTTTTTTATAACTTAATTATATTATTTGGCCTCATTTTCTTGTTTTCATCGTATAAAACACAGTTTTCTCTAGGGTGAATGATGCTATGGATTTCATTTTGATTGTACGTCTTCTGGATTTGTTGAGTGAGAGCTCGACTGACACCGTTACACAGTCCACATAACCAATGTGTATTGTTGTAAGAATCTGTCGAACATTCATAATCGGTACGTGATTTAAAATACTCCATATATAAGTGGTCATTTTGGTCTAGTTTTGTCAGATATTCAGCTAGTTCTTTGGCGCCATTGAAGTCATCTGCATTGATATATGATCCAGGTGGTAGCATACCCTTATATGGACCACTACCTCGGACAATGGGAACTGTATAAACATTGTCCTGGAACATCTTGTACGCCTTTTCAGTGATATATTCTCTGCAATATGTATTTTCAAAAGACAAATAAAACTTGTATTTGTTAATATTGTCAGTTGCCACATCTGTCAAGTTTTGACCGATATGGACGAAGTGGTCGTTTGGTAATTGGTTCCCGCTACACTTTCCAAAAACATCCACCTTAATATACTTCTGTAGCTGTTTGGTAAACGTCATTCTCAGACTCCTGTCCGTGCAATGACTAACATGCCAAACTGCTAATCCTGTCTTTTTCTTCAAAAAATTTGGCGGCAGGACATACTTTCCCTGTTTGCGAGGCTCACACCTACCATACGGCAGATAAATATCGGCATCTTGCCTGTATGTTGCTGTTAAATTGAAAACATCCCCAGGAAACATGTCATAAATCTCGTCCTCCAAAATCGTGGCTTCGTGATTATAAAGTACCCAATATTGTCCTGGTGGGTGATAATAAGGCAGATTTGCTTTCCCTTTTATGAATGATCCCGCAGCTCTCAAATTAAACACGACTGCATGACTACCATTTGTAAGTGTGCCCTTTTCATATGTAAACTTGCATGAACATTCACCGCAATCACCCAACATAACATCCTTTTCTTCTTTACCTATCATTGTCCTGCTCTTCATTGACGTCCATAATAGAATCTGTATTTGGGGTTTTGTTGTTAATCCTTCGTCTCTAAATAATTCCAATACATATCTGGCTGAAAACATCCCTCTCACATGGTTGTATTCGTAGTTATATTGTATCGATGTGAATGCTATCAGCATTAATACTCCTCCCACGATAATTATCTTTCCAAATTGATTTTTCTGAAAATAATCAGTCACTAAATTAACAAAATTGTGTCACCAAACTTCACATTGTTTTACCATAGCATTTATGTAGACACCTTGATCTTACAAAAAAATGCATACGTAGGCTACTCCAAGATCATAGTGTTTTAATAATTATCCAATGTATCTGAGCTACTATTCACATTGTATATGGAGTCTCTGTAGTGAAAATAAGATACATACATGTGTCGGTATTGACAGTTACTGTTAGTCCCAGGGCACAGGTAGTTTTATGTATGTTACCTCTTCGTTCCACTGAAAGTCAGATATAGGGTGGCCCAATGTAAACTAATTTCTGGAAGTGAAAGCTACCACCACTGTTTTTATAGCATACATCAATTAGTCCATGTACCAGATATAAAGACCCTACAACCCCTCCACACTTGGGGATTTTGGAAAACAATGATTTTTGAACACCTTATTATATTACTATTCAATATTTCCTTGTTTGCACTCAAAATATTGGGGCATGAAAAAATACTGGGTCATCAAACATATTCCCCCCCCCTGAATTTTAAGCGGTAAATTTAATTAATTTTCATAAAATACATGTTTTATATTTTTTTCTCAACTCCAGATATTTATTCCAAGGATTAAGCACTAGTTAAGTTACATGAAAATGCGAAAAGGAAAAAAAGAAAAAACAGTGGGCTTTATAATATATGTAATAGCCCTACAAATAATAAATTACATATCTTGCATGCAATGTATACACGAAAACCTGATATGAAAACCTTCCCCACCCCCTCCCCAGGGGCGAGATTTTTTAAGAAAACAAAGACACATTGTTAGATATCCGTTCAATATCTGCTTGTTAGATATCCGTTCAATATCTGCTTGTTTGCACTCTAAATATTGTGGCACGAGAAAATCAAACTAATTTACCCCATTGATTTTTAGGCGGTAAATTTAATTTACTAAAAGGCATGTTGTATATATTTTTTCAGCACCAGGTATTTATTCCCAGATTAAAACACTAGTTTTGTCATCAGAAGATGTTATGTAAAAAAAATAATAACAAATGTGGAATATATGCAATAACCCTTTAAATTCCAAATTATACGTATTGCGTTCTACGTGTATATGACAATATTGGGACAGGAAAAAAACTGGGTCATAAAAAACCCCTGAATTTTCAGCGATGAATTTAATTTCCCAAAAGGCATGTTGTATATATTTGATCATTGATTATAAATTTAAATCACCCTAGCTATGTTAGTAGAAAATTGCATGTAAATAACAATTACCTTAAAATACCAAATATTGTTTTATTATTACATGTAATGACCCTTTAACCGTCACATTGCACGTCAGTTATATTTAACCGAGATGTGATAAAATAATACTTTCTTCACGTTAGTGGCATTTCGAAGATATCGGCACAAGAATGAGTTGAGAAATCACGAAATGTTTAAATAAATTATAATCGCTTTGATGATTTTTTTGAATCCTATGCGATAGGAATATTGTATGTTTAAAAGTGTGAATAAAATAAAGGTCTTTTAAAAAAATTAGGACATTTTAATAAATTTTTCAAAAATCAACGAAACAAGTTTTACATGATTGTGGATTTCAATACATTGTTGCTTTTATGAGAATCTTATATTATGTATAGATGATTTTCATTAGCCAACCTTTCACAGCAGGGCATTAAAATGCTAAAATATTTTGCATAAACCATGGGAGCCAAAGGGTTTTTTCAATTTGAAATCATCATAAATGTCTTACTCAGCTCTTTCCGCTTCATTTGAATACAATGTAGGGGCCTACCTATGTTACGGCCATTAGAAATATTTCTACAGGCCTACGTCAGATTCAGACGTATAAAGACTGTCCCCGGCGGGCTATTCCCATTGTTGAATCCCCGGGTGATGATGATACATACATTGTGCTATTCATTGCAATAATTACATTTTAACCCCATAGGTCTAGTGTTGATATATAACTATATCAGACCCAGAAAACACGAGACGTTGAGCCAATGCTGATTTAATGTTGGGCCAGCGTCGCAGAACGTATCGTGTTTGCTGGGGAGGTAGCAAACATCTGGGTCTCCGGGCATCGAAATCAAGTAAACAATATGTTAATAAGTGCAAATAATGTTGAAAAATGTGAAATAAGTGCAATATATATGAACAACGACACACATTTGCCTACGGAGTGTTTGAAAACATTGAAAACAAAAGCCGAAATGATGTTTATATGACAAATTTGCGATTGCCCTATGTCCAAATATCTTCTTCAGGATATGCTTTGATATGACACTGCACACAAGGTCATGCTTTTCTCATTAAAGAAAAAAATTGTTATGCCTATTTTCTGGACTAAAAGAGACATATCTGGACATAGGTTTTCAAGAAATTACACACAGGTTTGCATGGTTGAAATCATGCCTGATTGTTCTCTTCAATTTTAAATATTTGCTTAGTTGGAGACATGTGTATTTACAGTTTTTGTTTCAACTGAAAAGAGTTTGGCTGATGTTGGGCCAGCGTCGTATACGATGGGCCAGCGTCAGCCCAACATTGGACCAACGTCTCGTGTTTGCTGGGTATGGGCTCTTTTAAATCCAGCACATTCCGCGAACATAATCAGCCTACAGTTTATATAAAGGGTAGCAACTGTTGAAAAAAGTGTCGGGATTATTTATACTACACGCTCCAGCAAACTACTTCATATTATCTGATTATACATGGTTAATATTAAGCTTGATAAAATGTGATAAGTAGTAAATATTGTCTTACGTTGATCATGGTGTGTGGTTATTACGCCTCTAACAACAGTGACGACTGAGAAGTAACATGGACACAGCTCACTAACGTATACACAGTAATCGTAAGCTGACTGATACAAAACGACCCACCCGGGTAGTGCGTGGTGCAGGGCGGAGGAAGGGTACTTAAGTGTGGCGCAGTTCAACAGGTATGAAGAGGCATACTCATATCACTGAGCAGCCGGGGGTGAACTTGGCCACGGCCAAAAATGTTTGGTGACGATCTTAATCGATGTTTACACGTGCATTGTCACGGTTTAGTTGTTTTTTATTTAATCCCACAAGAAATGCTGAATATATATTATTAGATAATGACACGCAATAACTAGTAAATTTAAGCTCAACAGTTTCATTAAACACTATAAAATGTAGAGATTATAATAATAATAATAATAATAACTTTATTTCAAGAGGGTGAAAAATACATAATACAGGTCAAAAGTACTATTGCATACCCACTGAGCAAAGCTCATCTAGCGTGAGGCCCTCAGGAATAAAAACATTATATACAAAAAGCATGAACAAATTAACCATGTGGCATAGTACATATATAGGCATATGCATAAATATATACATTTTCAAAATTAATCCTTTTGAAAAGTCAAATAAAAGTATGCTGTAATTGATAAAGATAAAATACATGATAGGTCTACGAATATAAATTCATATAATACAATAAAATATAATTTGTGTCTGATATATGAGCTGAGCAACGGTATAGGTGGTACAAATACGCACACCCTTTAATAAGTCACATAATTAACTTCACATTATTTCATACTGAGTATATAATAATAGATAATATAATATATTGAACAATATATATACTTAGACAATACAACATAATAATTTCCATTATGCTTGATAAATGACATTTAACATGTAACTACGTAAAATTTCACATACTGGTGTATTGCATAATAATTGAAACACTTAGTCATATTTATATCAGTAAATATACAAATTGACATTAAGCACAGTAGTAGACATGAAAAGCAAAATATTCGCAAAAAGTGATGATGTGCTTGACGTTTAGCAACCGGAACTACATAAATGGATTTTAATTCTTACGATTGAAGATGAGAAAGAAAATAGATGGATTATTGACTGATTTATTTCTGTTTTTCAGAATGTTGGAAAGCTATATATTATCTTCTAAATTGACCTATTGTCCTAGCGTAGCGTGTTTTATCATTAAGGGAATTCCATGATTATCTGTCCTGTTTTCAAGACATATCTTGAATGTGCATACGAGATTTGAGTGTTTTATGCCTCACACGAGGGTTCGAGCTAGATGGCCACAACAACCAAACTTCTTCTGGTGTGTGCTGAGAAAAGCAATCATCGAAATGGCCGTCCCTATATTCTGGTAGCGATAAAAACAGAGACCTTTTTCATCCTGAAACCAATAAAAAAACTGTCATCACTAAACGGTGACAGTATAGAAAGCTATCATTTAGAAACCGTGGCACTATCGCAAAGTAACCGTGACATTTCCTTTTAACTATTCTGTTGTCTTTTTAATAAATTCAAATGAAATATTACAAATGAAATATGTCCACATGCAGTGGCGAAGATTAATACAAGTCCTTACCATTGTAACAAGTCCAGAATATTTCAAAAGCCAAGATAGTGAAGAAAAACGGATAAAGTGTGTGTGTCTGGTGAAGATATATAGCAACTGAACCGTAACAATACACTTGTAAACATCGATTGAGATCGTCACCAAACATTTTTGGCCGTGACCGAGTTCACCCTCAGTGATACCGTAAGTAATGGATAGTTGTGCACAGTATAGCGATAGTTGTGTTCAGCGCTCGATTCGAATAGATAAGTCGTGAAAAATTGATCATTTTTTTATTCAAACCCTATCAGCCTCTCAAAAGAAATTGGTGGATCAAATGGTCAACATCTTAGCTACCCTCATTCCAACTTAGGGCATGTAAACTGTGACCGAGGTCGTCAAACACTCGCGCCCCGTTTTGGTAGTCGACGTCAAACGCCACCCAGCTATTTATGTCTAATAATCGACCCTTTAACATGCCTGTGATATATTTATTCAAGTAATATTATGAACAGATTCATAATTATATAGATAAATTGTGTTTATAACAAAGACGATACATATTCGCTTGGAAAAATTATAATCAATGTATACTGAAGTGTATTACTATTGCCGAGATAGTTGCGTTGCTATCTAACACAAAATGGTTAGTTGAGCTTAGATCACAAGCCACAAGTTTTTTGGCCTTTATTTATCATGTTTAAATTATGCCGAACGCGCAAATGGTTAATGTAACCCTCAATAATAATAATAATAATAATAATAATAATAATAATAATAATAATAATAATAATAATAATAATAATAATAATAATAATAATAATAATAATAATAATAATAATAATAATAATAATAATAATAATAATAATAATAATAATAATAGTAATAATAATAATAATAATAATAATAATAATAATAATAATAATAATGATGATGATGATGATGATGATGATGATGATGATGATGATGATGATGATGATGATGATGATGATGATGATGATGATGATGATGATGATGATGATGATGATGATGATGATGATGATGATGATGATGATGATGATGATGATGATGATGATGATGATGATGATGATGATGATGATGATGATGATGATGATGATGATGATGATGATGATGATGATGATGATGATGATGATGATGATGATGATGATGATGATGATGATGATGATGATGATGATGATGATGATGATGATGATGATGATGATGATGATGATGATGATGATGATGATGATGATGATGATGATGATGATGATGATGATGATACGAATAATAATAATAATAATAATAAAATTAATAATAATAACAATAACAATAACAATAATAATAATAATAGTAATAATAATAATATTAATAATAATGATAATAATAATAATAATAATATTAATAATAATACAAACAGTATGAATTTATCTTTTCTTAACCGAAGGGTGCTGAGAGTGAGATGATGGCATTAGGGTCTCATGTTAGTGAGTCCTTTTAAGCCTACCAATTACATTCTGTAGTGAAGATGTCTGTATGGCAAGGAGGACTGGAACCTGGAAAGTGATAATTTGGAATTAAATTGACCTTAGGATTCCAAGGGTGGCCTAAAGAAAGAGGTGTTGAAACAAACCATTGCTATCCTCGTATCACTGATCTCAATCACTGTTCTCTGAATATAAAATGCAGGTGAAATGAATTTTACAGCTTAATTAGACTTCAATGTGTTTATGAGTATATAAGAATCGCTTGATGGAGAAAATGGGCTAATGGCCCGACCATTGAAAAGTAAATAATATGAGATTTGTTTTGAGCTGTGTGCACGGTTGGTTAAATCTACTCAGCTTACTGACTTATTACCTGATTACAGCGCGACATTATAAATGTCGACTGTTGCAGTATTGCTTGACGACGGTACTCATTCCTTGCTGCGTTGCTCAATAGTTGATCTATTGCAATCTGATTTGAACCCTGGTGTTGATGCACTTACCAATCCGTTGCCAGCCACATACACTAGCCCGCCAAGTAGAAGCCGAGGGAGTCATGAAAATATTCAAATTGATTGCCAGAGCTCCGAAATCTGTACGGTTTAATTTAGAATAAAAAGGATTTGTGAGTAGCAGCGAATTGACTTAATTTGACAGCCAGAGACTAAGTGAGCCCTAGTACCCGAAGGGTGCTGAGAGTGAGATAAAGGCATCGACGCTGGTATAAATGCTGCTTTTAGCCTTTCCCAATTCTTCATTAGTATATAATACTCATTGCAAAATGTCTGGTTGACAAGGGAGGCAAGGAACCACCTGGAAACAGAAGCATTTTTAAATGTTATCAATTTAGATGCGTCCTCGGCGAACAGAGGGGCGCGGTGATCTAAATGAGGTGTTGAATCAGCCAGTAGTTACCCTATATCTTGTGTTTTATCTCTTGAAATTTGAATGAAGAATAAAAAAAAGGTCGATAAAGTTGTAATTTGGCAGATCATTTAAATTAACATTTCAGACATTTCTTTTATTACCTATGTCGCCCCGTGTGCATATTGGTGCCATCTGGACAGTAGAGCCACTATGCCTCGTTGCTCATTAAATTTTGGATCAAATGTGATCAATTTACCTCGTGTTGTTTGCCTGACTGTCTGTGTACCGTCGCCATACTCCAGCATACCCAGATAAAAACGTCAGAGTTATGTAATTTTGATTGAATTTGAGTGGAATGGTCTACAAGTGTCTGAAGTTCATAATTAGGAGAATAGAAAGTTCCTACAAGCGTCTCATCTTAATTTGTGAAATTAAGAAAGTTTGCTTGTTCTGAATTGTCTCAGGGGCTTTAAACCATTCCATTCATCCATTCAGTCACCACGACAGTCTTCGTGGACATCTTCTTTAAACTCTTTTCATCATCCTTTTAATGTGATAGGCCTATGTGACGCCTTCAATATTTACTTAGGCTGGACATATTTCCATCCTCACTCTTGCCGCTGCCATCTTGCCAACAGGGACCACTGTGGAAATAAGATTTTGTCACTAGACTTCTTTCAGTGTTTTTATCCCTGGTGGCAAGTATGGTGGCACCCTGTATTTATATATGGTGATGTTTAAATGTACTTTTCACTGAATAAAGCTATCTATCTATCTCAATTTTGATCGTAAATTTCGGCATATTCTGATATTAATTTGTCCAGATGTGTGTTATGCCTTCTCTTGATGCTCCTAATTCATTTTGTAGTTTAAAAATATCTGAATGCTCGTGGAGCGAATGAATGAATTTATATGTCAAATCTTGGAATCTTTCTTTGGTCTTAGCAATTTCATGAATATCTTCAGTGTGCGCAAGTGGGTCCAATTTGTAGGCTATTCTGATGGCCTTATTTTGAATTATTTGATGTTTGTTTTCTGGAGCGCCATATTTAGTACTGGATGTATATAGCTTTTATATAGTCTCATTAGTGTTTTGGGTTAGTTGTTTTTGAGCCGCTCTGGAGTTTGGGCAGACCAAGGCGTTGCCTTCCTTCTTGGCGTTTTTATTTATATGACCGTTATAAGTAAGCTTTTTACTTACTTGCTGTACTGCAGTGAGTTTTTCGCCAAAAAGTTATAGTTCTATATATTTTTTAGTTTTAAACATTACAAGCTGCGTTTTCTTGGCATTTAATTTTCTCCTCCATTTGGAGCACCATGCTTCTAAGTCTGATAATATTTTAGGTAGCCTATATTTAATTGTTTTTTTTTTACTTTTAGCAATAGTTCCAAAGCTTAGATCGCCTACGAACTGAGAAACCCCTACTGTATTACTAATAGGATCTATTGGAATATCATTTACATAGATTAAAAATTGAAGTGGGCTGAGAACCGAGCCCTGAGGTGTACCGGCATTAAGTACAATTTTGTCTGAAGCCTTATTATTTATTTTGACTGAAATTTTCCTGTGAGTTATAAATGAAGACATTGATCTGACTATGTATCTGTAGATTTGTATTCCTTAATTTATATCTTTAGTCCGTGGTGCCATACGGAATCAAAGGTCTTTTCTACATCTATAAAAAATGCTGCTCCTTTATGATGACGGCTATGTGCTATTTGCGCATCATCAGCTAGTCTGAGGATGTGTTCCATAGCACATCGTTTATTGTTATATAGCCAATTTGCCATTGATTGAAGATTTTTTTTTCCTTTAATTTACTGCGCATTCTATGAGCAATTATTTTGACAAAAAGTTTGCTTATTCAACTTAGTAAACTAATTAGTCTATAATTAGTTGGATTTTTCTTGTGTTTTTTAGGCTTTGGGAGCATAATTCCTTGAGCTTCCTTCCTTTTATTTATACAAAAAGCTTGTGCGCCTTGTAGTCAAGTCCTTGACGCAAGTGTACTCATCTCTGCCAAAGATGTTATTCATATTTGTAGTAAACTGAAGTGTAATACAGCTTATGGGTATGAGAAAATATATGTTGAAAATTTAAAATATGGTGGGCCCTCATTAATATACCTCATCAGTCGTCTATTTACAAGTATGCATTATCACACTTATCGCCCAAAACAACTTAAAAAGGGAGTAATCGTCCCTATCTCAAAAAAATTGAAAGGATCCGAGTGAACCTACAAATAATAGAGGTATTACATTAATGAGTGTGATAAGCAAAGTCTATGATTCCATATTATTTAAACGTCACGAGAAATGGTTCAAACGAGTGCTATGTGAGACACAGGGTGTCGCGCAGAATATTGGTTCAAGTCTCAACACTGCGCTAATGTTACAAGAAGCCGTTTATGCAAACACCTGTGTGTATGTTGCATTGTTAGATGTAAAGAAAGCTTCTGACTCTGTGTGGATTAATGGGATGCTGTATAAACTTAGGAGTAGATAAAAGACTTTTGAGAATTATAAGTGACAGTTACAATGGCTTCCAATGCACTGTTAAAGTCTGTGGTCTATTTTCTGAGTGGTTTATTCCCAAACAAGGTATTCACCAAGGAAATATTTGTTCTATGTTTTTATATTGTGGTTACAACAATGACTTGCTAAAAGAACTCAGAGATATCCCGTGTGCAGTTAAAATAGGGAATCTTAAGATCAGTGGTATAGGTTTTGCTGACGATATCTCTGTAATGTCTACGTAATTATATACATTACAGCACTTAACTGACGTGTGTGTGAATCATAATAGGAAGTGGAGATATGAATTTGGCCCGAGTAAGATACAGCTCATTATATACGGCGGGCAGGGTGGTCAATTAGTAATTAATAATCATGTAATATATAATGTAGAAGGTGCTAATCATCTCGGGGTCCCTCTGAGCAGTACAAAACACGCTGAAAAAATTGCAACAGATGCAAGAATTCAAATTCATAAGAAAATATCATATATGATACAAAGTATCTGCGCCCGTAATGGTGGAATAAGCCCTATGAGTGCATCAAAGGTGTATCTGTCTGTAGCAATGCCGCGGTTATTGTACGGGTGTCAAGTATGGCCTATAAGTGATGATAATGTTGAGTTAAAGGAGCGGGCACACCAGGATGCGGCTCGTAGACTGCAGGGGTTGCTGCAGCAATGCACTGGTCCAGCAGCTACAGCCCTAATGGGACGGCTCAGTGTACAAGCTACTATAGATATGTATAGACTGATCTACCTACGGACATTATTACGAATTTCTAATTTATTTTAAAAAAAATCTGTCTAACCTTCTAATAGAAACATTCCATATGCCTTACTTAAAGCGTAAAAAAACAGGGCCCTTGTCTACGATTGTTAAAACGTGTAACAAATATAATATACAGGACAAAGTTCTAAGTTTGGTAATTTTAAACCCAAACCATATTAGTCGTGAGCAATGGAAAAAAATAGTAAAGAATGTTATATGGTCACAATACGGAAAAAACTGGTATATGCAGTGTATGCTATTTAAAAGTTTGTCAATGTTTGTAAAAAGTGTAAATGATGTTGCAATGAGTTGGATGTGGCGTTTGTGTAGAGACCGGCCTCAGTCAATTAGATAGTGTAAATGTACTGCTAGATTCGTTGTTAGCTCCGTGAACTATTATATTATGTATACTAAATCCAGTAAGTTGTGTCAGCTCTGTTCAATGTACAGTCGACTACGTCATGAGCACGTATTGTTTGAATGTCCAGCACTTGTCAATGAGCGTGTCAAGCGCTGGACACGTGTCATCGAATCTATGACTGCAGCTTTGATATCTTCAATCGAATGTATGAATACAAGCGAAAAGTTAGTTTTTATTCTGAGTGGATTGAACTGTGAATATATGAGTGAATGGAGAGATATATATGAGGAGATTGTACATTTTATTTTTTATATGAACCATGAATTCAGGCAATTAGCACTATATATAATAATATGTAAACGTTTGTTTTCCTCATCATATCAAAATAATTATTCAATAGGAGATCTAGTATTATTCTCAATAGTATGTATTAAATTTCACTGTAAATATGACTTGTATTGTATAATACCTGATGTTAATTTTTTAATTTGTCATTCTGAGTGTGTTGAATGTTAAACTTTAAACCTTTGTACCTGTATCTTTGCATGCATGCTCTCCAAAGTGGAGGTTAATAAATAAATACATACATACATACATTTGGAAAATACCCTATTTTTAGGCACGAATTATAAATAGTTTTTAAATTCTCAAATACTATTTCTGGACATTTTCTAATTATAGTGTATTTAATTCCGTCTGCTCCTGGAGCAGACCTACCTTTAGTCCTATCTAGCTGTAGTTTAATTTCTTGTATCGAGATATCCCTGAGTAGTATACTATCGTCGCCCTTTTCTACTTTATTTTCTTTTAGAGTTGAAAAATGATGCGATTTTACATTTATAGCGTTGTCTATTGAATCTTTAAAATCATCATCAAATATTTCACCTGTGTGAGTACTATGAATTTTACCCAATGATTTAGCAAAATTGGTTGCTTTCTCTAAGTCGTTTTGAGTTAAATTTCCATATTCTTTAATTAATGGCTTAGATGCGCCGCCTGATTTCTTACCATCAAAATTATTTATAGTTTTCCAACATTATCTAGAGTCTTTAGTTTCGTCTAGTTTTTTAGTTGTTTGATGCCAAAATTCTTCTCTATCTTTGTTTACTTGTTTACTAGCTAAGTTGTTTAATTGGTTATAAATATGCGTATCCTCTGGTTTTTGCGTATTTCTAGCTAAGCGTCGATTTTGTCTCTTCAGTTTAAATAATTTTATTGTTTCATTTGAAATAAAAAGTGCTTTATCTTTACGTCGGGCCTTAGGACACGCTTTACTAGCCCTTCTTCAATTATATTTCGTATTTTTGCGTTAGCCATGTTTAATTCCTCTTATGTTTCAGGTTCAAGTTTATCTATTTATTATTTCTTCATTAAACCTGATCCAATCTGTTTTTTCATATTGTAAAATTTCGCTCTGAAAGTGTTTTTGAATTTGCGGTGAAGCCAAAGTCAAATGAACTGGCAAATGATCTGAACCAATGTCATCGCCTGCATCACATGATTGGATCCGTGATACGTGCGCTAGATCTAGTAAATCGCCGCCAGAGAACGTCCCTGGTCTATAAGTTACAGTGCTGTCGTTAGTAATTAGTAAATCTAATTCTTCAATTATGTTAGGTAGAATGTCTCCGTTAGTATTTTCTACCTTACATCCGAAAGAGTGTGTTTACAATTGAAATCTCCCATGAGAATTGAAAGTGGATATAAATTAATTATAATCCTAAAATTCTCTATGTTTGGTTGAATTTGTGGCGGGTTATAAATAGTTGCTAGTGCTACTGAAGTTTATTGCAAAAAAGTCTTCGTTAAAATCTGAAGTATCTATTTCGTTAAATTTGCTATATTTTCTAATTAAAATAGCTACACCGCCTGCTGCCTGCTGCAGGCGCACATTAGGATTTACTACATTTCTTTCTTTTCTGATAATGTTGTAATTTGGAATTCTGATTCTAGTTTGTTCTTTAAGTCTAGTTTCATTTTAAGTCACAAAATGTGGTTTCTATTCATTTAAATAGTTTATTAATTATGTTCTTCTTTTATATAGTCCGTTAATTTTAGCATGAATAATCTGAACGTATTTAGTTGGTGGTAAACTGTTATCCATTTTCATAAGTACTGTACTGTACTAAGTTCTACTTTAGTTTTTCCTACTTTAGTTAGGTTTTTACTGGTGAGTACTGTACTGTACTTGACCTAGTGAAAACGGCCCTACTTTTTCTACTTTAGGTGAAGGTTGTACTCACAAGTTATCTGGTGGATGGAGTAGGTAATCTCTGAAGATCAATGGGAAGATATTCTTTCTGAAGGCCCAGTTGATCGACTTGCTGGCTATGTGTGGTATGTCGTCTAGCTCCATCGTTCCAGCTTGCATGGCTCTGGCGTACAGGATCGTATGGGCTGAGATAAAAAGACCGAGGCGAGCTAAATCACTGTCAGATAAGTGTAAAAGTGGTAACTCTAGTAACTCACCTCCTGTCGCCTTTTTGGGCTGCTCGGCACGTTTGCTCTGACGCTACTGTTGTTGGTGCTGAGTTGGTGCCGATTTTTGTTGATTGCTTGAGAGCCTCTGTGTCGCTGGCCTTCTTTCTTCTCAGCAATCTTCTTCTTCACCTCGATGGCTCTAGGGCATCTTCCATCGGACGCCAGGTGGTTTTCTGTGCAGTTGGCGCAGCAGCTGGCTCTGGTTGGGCACTCTGCTCTGCTGTTATATGGGCCCGTCTCACATCTCGTGCTCTGCAGGAGTCCTGAGCCTGGTCGAATCTCTGGCATCTGTAGCACTGAATAATCTTCATTTTCTTCCTGTATTCTTCAGTTCTGCAGGAGCGGGCTCCGATGAAGAGACGGCTGTTCCTGGTGGCTGCTCCATCTCTTTCTTCTTTTCGTAAGTGACCTTCACTTTCGGGATGCCATATCTTGAGGCTCTGTTGATGAGTCGGATGACTTTTACCTTCAGGCTTTTTTTATCCAGGATGGCTGCCTCTATTTCTTCCTCTCTCACCCTGGTGTCGACGTCTGTTGCTACCACGCTCAGATAGTCTGTTTCTTTGGCGTTGTACTGGCTCTTTGGCTGTCTGAAGGCTGCTGTAGTTTCTCTCAGTCCGCTGTCTTCTCTCTTCAAGGACTCGTAGATCTTCTTGGAATCCCCTTCAGTCTCAGTGAAGATGAGTAGATCTCCCCCCCCCCCCCCCCCTGTCTTCCTAGTCTCACTGAGCTTGACTTCCATACGTCTCGTCCAGTGTATGAAAGTGAGTGAGTGGATTGGTGCCATGGACTAAACTAGGCAGGCTTACGCCGACTACCGGCTGAACAGCTGCCCTCTTTTTCTTCTTTTCTTCCTTCTTCTTCTCTGCTGCTGCGACAAGACAAGACAAGACAAGAAGTTTATTCTGGGGTTTTAAAAAAACATGCAGAATGCCAGCAGTACACCCGACTTTACATATAACACATTTTTAACTTATTACACATAACTTGTATACATAATGTTATTAAAATACATGTATTTAATATTTTAGAACATGTTGTTGATATAAATGCGAAGTAAAATAATATTAATACTGCGAGGCATCATTTTTAACATAAATATACCCTATTCTAACGTATGCATATTTTTAGATGCATTCAAACAAACACGATACGCCGAACCAATGCCAGCTCAATGTTGGCTCTATGTCAACGACAGTAGCCCAACACTAAAACAACACTGAACCAATGCATCGAGTTCGCCGAGATGTGACAGCAATGTGTCTAATACGCTCAGTACTGCGCACGCAGGCTGCAGACCGAGGTTCATGACACAATGCTGTCACACGATATGGGTTCAATAAACATAACAATCAAATTCAAAGTATAAATATACATTATGATAATTGTGTACATAAATAAATGTACATAGTAAATTTGCAAATCCCAAACAAATTAACTGGTATGTAACTTTACAGTATGTTCATAGCAATTTTGGTAAACAAAGCCAAATTTGTAAGTACATTAATGTTGTTTACATTCATTATCGTATGCATTTTTATTGTGGAAATGTGTTTAAGGTAAAATGTTTGAATGTATTTCTTTCTGTGACTAATAAGATGTTTACAAATGAACAGTCCGAGAGATCTGCATCAGACAAAATCTCTCCTTCTTCTTCATCCGGCAGGGGGGGGGGGGCAAAAACTTCATCGGGTGGAGGAACGACTCTCTTCTCAGGCGACTTCTCAGGCACTGGAGATGTCGTCCTCTGTTTCTTGGCTGGTGAGCCCCCTGAACCTAGTTCTGACTCTGACCTATCTCGGTCTGATCAACAGGTCTAAGTATCTGTGGCCGGCCGTCGGACAGCCTCCTCTTCAGAGTCATCTGTACTGGTGACTCTGATAAGCACTCATACCTACTTCTATTACCTCTGGGTGGAGTTTCAACACCCTTTGCTGCACCTGAGAGTGCTCCAGCAAACGACATCTTAGGTATGCCCCCCACCCCCACCCCCACCGGCTGCTTCAGCTATATGCTTACCTGGCTTGCTGGTCGTTCTAAAACGTTTCCCTTTCTCGAGCTTCTCGTCCTCTATCAGGGCTAATTCCATCAGAGAACCTGATAACTCCTCCTTATCAGCAGGAGGAAGCCCATTGATCACCTCCAAGAGTCTCTTGACAGCAGCACTACTACCCTTGGTAGTGCCACCGTGCACGCCGTGTTGTTTGCCTGACTGTGTGCCGCCGCCATACTCCAGCTTACCCAGTGAAAAAACGTCAGAGTTATGTAATTTTGATTGAATTTGAGTGGAATGGTCTAAGTGTCTGAAGTTGATAATTTGGAAAATGTAAAGTTCCTAGAAGCGTCTCTTTTTAATTTGAGAAATTAAGAAAGTTCGCTTGTTCTGAATTGTCTCTTTTCAGAGCCACCAGGGGCTTTAAACCCTTCCATTCACTCACCACGGCAGTCTTCGCGGGTGGTGACAAGTATGTTGATTATCACCCCTACGTGACGACACGTGGGGGAGTGACAACAGACTGGCGGCTGTTGTTATCGTGTCGAGGTAACTGGCAAACGCTGTAAGTGCTGGCCTGTCAACGCGGCATCGCTGTTATAGCACTTTCGAGTACTGCCAGTGTTGCCAGCTCTTTTGTTTCCTCAGCAGATTTATGTGATCTTTCGTATCTCTTTTTATACTTGTTTGTTATTCTTGTTTGAACTTCCAACAGCTCACGAGAAACTGTCCTATTACCACCTTTCATTTTTCACGACTGTATTATGTACCGTTTACATAGAATGACCTGTTTTGGCCAGCCTATTATTACTGATACTGATAGCGTGAAAACTGACATTCCTGGGCTAGTATTCTGGACAACCTGTGTCTTTTCATTTTTGTAATTATTCTTCTTTTATTGATGACCCTTACTTACTAAATTACTAGCCAAGTGAAGACTGGACCACATAATTGCTATGACTTGTGTAGATGATGACACTGGTGCTATTATGTGTATATTTTCTGAAAAATAAATCTGACAATGTTGCTACAACAGAAAAGTTTCTAGCAGATAACAGTCCTCTTGGAAGAGTTAAACGCTTGAGGACAGGATAATTGGACTAAATTTCCATGTGAAAGTTTCAAATCTTTAATGGTTAAGTCTCAAATTTGCCGTGAGACGTCAGCGCCTTATTCGCCTCACCAAAATGGTACTGCGAAAAGATCTTGACGATCTTTATTTGACATGGCAAGGTGTTTATTATTGGAGTCAAAACTACCAAAGTTTATTTTAGTCGGGGCTGTATATATTTTGGGGCATATTCTTCCAAAGCTACACAATTTGGCACAGATATTGAACATATTATACTCTTTCGATTTGCGATGGATGCCAAGACTGGAATCGCTCAGGGCTGGTGTAATAGCAAAATCCAAGATGGCCGCCATCCAGATTTTAGGTATGCCTTACTCAGGATACCCAAAGGGCTGTGACCACGTGATATATCGCTATGTGTCATAGTTATGGCAAATTTAGCTACTTATGATGTTATTTTATTTAAATAATTGGATTTGTTCACAATTATCGAACGAAAAAGACAATTTTGAAAAAAAAATGCTTGAAAATAATTGGGTTTCATACTAGACCAGAAGTGGCAGGGGTATGGTATCACCCGGAAGAGGGATTTAAACCACTATTACTTTCACATAGCTGGACTACTCAGGGGCCAGAATCAACCTGTTGATCAGGTAACAACCGCTGCTTTACTGGAATATGGTCAAAAATGTACATGACATATGTGCGTTTTTATTTCGATTTTGGGAAATTGAGCGTATTCAAAACTTTTGCCCACTGAGTAGTCAAACTTTGAGCTATATCAATATGTTTAATATCAATACAAAGCTACTGAAACAGGCGTCCCATATTGTGTGTCAGATCATTGACTAATGCGCAAGACAGCTTTCAGCTGGTATTTTAACCCCTTATTTTACCTATTTGTCATACTTTTTCTGTAAATAGTCGAAAATCTTTTCTCTCATCTGATTTGTGTTACATGGTATAAATGTTTATTTTTACCTTAAGCATGTTCTAGAACAATTGTGGACTTGAAATAAACCCATTTGGAATAAAAATAAGGAGTTATGTGAACATATTACATACTTTTTTGATAAGACGTAAAAAATTGCGTGCTGTCCTTCAGGCTCTGAAAAATTGACCATATGTCACATTTGTGCCCAATAAGTAGGCAAATTTTGAGCTATATCAATATATTTGATATCAATGGAAAGCTACTTTCACATGGAAGTGATAGATTTTGTGTTCGATAATTGCCAAATGCACAAGAGAGCTTTATGTTGGTATTATTTTCATATATTTTTCATAATTTTTCAGTCAATAGTCAAAATGCGTTTCGCTCAGCTTATTTTGTAAGTAATAAATGTTTGGTTTTGATTTAAACATGTTCTAGAACTATTGTTGACTCAAAATAACCCATCTGGAATAAAAACAATGAGCAAAAAAACATATCCCACACTTTTTTGGTTGGACTTAAAATTTGCTTGGGAAAATTGACCGTGTTTCACATTTTTGCCCGATAAATACCCAAATTAACAAAATGTATCAACATGTTTGATAGCAGTTGAAAGTCACTATCAAGGGCTTTAAGGTGGATACATACAATTTTATTATTGATAAATATGAAATGCGAAATAAAGCGATACGTTTGTATTTTATCACTCCATTTGAACAATCTACAACGTGTTTTAGTGAATACCAGCAGGACTTCTTCTCGCTTATGTTAACTTTTTATGTTTGTTATGATGTTTACATTTTCTGGAGCCATTTTTCAAAACTGATCTTGACCACCGAAGAAGTGATCACAGACACTTTGAAAATTATCATAACCACTACAAAAGTAATCTTGACCACTAACGAAGTGATCACAGCCACTTAAAAAGTTATCTGAGCCACTACAAATGTGACCTTGGCCACTACAAAATTATCTAAGCCACTACAAAGTGATCTTGGCCACTGAAGAAGAGATCACAGCCACTTAAAAAATATCTAAATTACTACAAAAGTGATCTTAACCACAAAATAAGTGATCACAGCCACTTAAAAGTTCTCTCAGCCACTATAAAAGTGACATTGGTCACTAACAAATTTGGTGTCAGCCACTACAAATGTGATCTTGGCCACTAACAAACTGTTGTCAGCCACTGAAAAAAATTATTTAAGCCACTACAGAGCGATCTTAGCCACTGAAGACGTGATCACAGCCACTTAAAAAGTATCTAAGCCACAACAAAAGTGATCTTAACCACTAAAGAAGTGATCACAACCAATTTGAAAGTTATCTCAGCCAGTACAAAGATGATCTTAGCCACCAACAAACTGGTGTCAGCCACTGAAAAAAATATCAAAGCCACTGGAAAGGTTAACTTGTCCACTGGAGAAGTGATCACAGCTACTTTAAAGGTTATATCGGCCATTACAAATTGGCGTCAGCCACTGAAAAAAATATCCAAGCCACTACAAAGTGATTTTGGCCACTGAAGAAGTGATCACAGCCACTTGAAAAGTTATTTCAGTCGCTAGGAAAGTGAGCTTCGCCACTAAAAATATTATGTTAGCCGTTAACAAGTGATCTTGGCCACTAAAGAAGCTATCACAAACACTTTAAAAGTCATCTCAGCCGCCACAAGGGTGAGCTTGGCCACTAAAAAATGAATTTGTCCACTGAAGAAGTGATCAGAGGAACTTTGTAGTGCCTGATATAACTTTTAAAGTGGCTGTGATCACTTCTTCAGTGGTCTTGATCACTTTTGAAATAATCAACAACATTTCCCGAATTTAAAGTGAGTATTTCAAACGTGAGACCACTGTGACATGCAACACAATTCTGAGAATAAACCACAATGAATTTAACATGGTTAATGGGTTTATAAAGGGGTGTCATAATTTAAAAATGTACTACACGTCAAATGGCCTAGCTTTTGAACTTTACAAAATTTTCAGGATATATTGAAAATGTGTGGTTGCAGCATCGAGAGCCTACACATATAGGCTACATGTTAGAGAAGGATAGTCTTGGAATTATTATAATAATCAAATTTGGATATTGACCATGCTAAACCATATATATTAGCCAATATATATTGGCAACAGGGATCTCTATTTATATTGGCATACAATAAATGTATACAATTATGTCTAAAAATTATTGAAATCTTGCAGTTACTCGACATAATGTGGACGGATCATTCAAGATTTGAGAAAGAAAACATAATCCCCAGCGCCCAGAGCAAAAACTAAACGATACCAGCGTACACTGATCCCACACGGCCTATTCCACTGGCAATGACTGCATGATATAAACTATTTATTTTTAAACTAATTATATTGCCAACACATTATATGTATAATTTATTACACTTTTAATAATACGTAAATAATATTAGTGCTAAATATTTTTACTTCTGCATGCTACGTTGTAATATAATTCAACTATTAGTTGCCAATAAATGTTATTATTATGTATGGCACATGTGCTATAAATACCATTCGATTACATTAAATGTGATATTTTGGGAATAAATCTGCTGAAACGTTGTTTGTTACTAGGGTATAGAACTCAAATTTTGACAATCATGTGTGGAAAACTGCAATAAATTAGGATGACAAGTACTTCCGTATTGTATCATTCCTAATTTCAGGTGTCGTATTAAATTTATTGACGGCAAAGAACAAAATCAATAATGTTCAATAATCAATTTAACTATTTTTCACTGATACTGTTTATTTATTATTGGTGACCCTGGGATCATATAATTGTTGTACTTGTGTGGAAATTATTGAAAAAGTGCAGTTATTTGACATTGGATGAACAGATCATGAAAATTAAGCGTTGTGCCAATAACTCACATAAAAATGTGACATTTTGGGGGGAAATCAATCGAAACTTATGAAAAACATACGGATCATAAATTATGCTTCTCAGTAGCGAGTTTTATTTCGTGTAATTTAAGATTTTAATTATTATATTGCTTAATTCTGATAATTCTGATATCTAGTGGCGGCCATTTTGGATTTAGTCCCTACGGTGGCTAAGGCGATGCCTTTCTTGGCATCCACTCTAAATCGATCAAGTAGGGTTCTGTCGACATCTAGGCCAAATTTGATAGCTGTGGAAAAATTTGCTCCAAACAGCCCATTTATTGCCCTAACAGCTCTGCCTATTTGCATATATGCAGTAATGTCCTCAGCCTATATTCGAAACAGGTGTTATAATGCTCGAGCAGGTAAAATAGCTTATGAGCTAATGACTAGTCAAAAACCTAATTTGTCGAATTTACATGTATTCGGAGGAGTATGTTATGCTTATTTGCAAAATAAATCAAAACTTGATACACGATGCGAAAAGATAATTTTTGCAGGGTATGACAGACATAGTCCTGCATATCTTGTGTATTTTGCAGAAAGTAATAGAGTAGAACAGAAAGTAATACAGAGTTAGATGTGTAAAATATACTCAGATTCAAAAGAATGTTCCTAAAGAAATAAATGAATTGATGTATCTGTTTAAATGATGAAGTTCCCAGAGAGAATGTGATCAGAAATCAAAACGGTAATAAACATTAAAATGTTGATATACTACAGATTAATGAAATTCATGGTGAAAGAGACCATAGACGGCCAAAATATCTTGATGATTATGTTACAGTCACTGATAACTATAAAGAATCACCAGTAGCTTCTTTGTTAAAAAGTATAAATGTGCCTAGAACTTATGATGAAGCTATTTCTTTACCTGAGAGTATTAGATGGCAGACAGCCATGGATGAAGAAATGAATGCACACAATGATAATGACACATATGATTTGACCACGTTACCTCAAGGTCAAAATCATGTGGGGGGGGGGGGGAGTGGGTATATACAGTAAATATTGATTCTGGTGGGGAGGAGGGACCGAAAGCTAGATATGTAGCCAAGGGTTATTCACAGTTGCAAGGTGTTAATTTTAATGAGACTTTTTCACCGACTTCACGATCTACTTCAATTCGCATGTTAATGCAGTTAGCAGCTGAATAAATCTAATGTTATATCAAATGGATGTAAATGCTGCTTATTTAAATGCTCCGGTTGATGTGATCAACAAATGTGATCTTGGCCACTAACAAACTGTTGTCAGCCATTGAAAAAAATTATCTAAGCCACTACAGAGCGATCTTAGCCACTGAAGACGTGATCACAGCCACTTAAAAAGTATCTAAGCCACAACAAAAGTGATCTTAACCACTAAAGACGTGATCACAACCGATTTGAAAGTTATCTCAGCCATTACAAGGGTAATATTGGCCACTAACAAACTGGTGTCAGCCACTGAAAAAGTTATCAAAGCCACTGGAATGGTTAACTTGTCCACTGGAGAAGTGATCACAGCTACTTTAAAGGTTATATCGGCCATTACAAATTGGCGTCAGCCACTGAAAAAAATATCCAAGCCACTACAAAGTGATTTTGGCCACTGAAGAAGTGATCACAGCCACGTGAAAAGTTATTTCAATCGCTAGAAAAGTGAGCTTCGCCACTAAAAATATTATGTTAGCCGTTAACAATTGATCTTGGCCACTAAAGAAGCTATCACAAACACTTTAAAAGTCATCTCAGCCGCCACAAGGGTGAGCTTGGCCACTAAAAAATGAATTTGTCCACTGAAGAAGTGATCAGAGGAACTTTGTAGTGCCTGATATAACTTTTAAAGTGGCTGTGATCACTTCTTCAGTGGTCTTGATCACTTTTGAAATAATCAACAACATTTCCCGAATTTAAAGTGAGTATTTCAAACGTGAGACCACTGTGACATGCAACACAATTCTGAGAATAAACCACAATGAATTTAACATGGTTAATGGGTTTATAAAGGGGTGTCATAATTTAAAAATGTACTACACGTCAAATGGCCTAGCTTTTGAACTTTACAAAATTTTCAGGATATATTGAAAATGTGTGGTAGCAGCATCGAGAGCCTACACATATAGGCTACATGTTAGAGAAGGATAGTCTTGGAATTATTATAATAATCAAATTTGGATATTGACCATGCTAAACCATATATATTAGCCAATATATATTGGCAACAGGGATCTCTATTTATATTGGCATACAATAAATGTATACAATTATGTCTAAAAATTATTGAAATCTTGCAGTTACTCGACATAATGTGGACGGATCATTCAAGATTTGAGAAAGAAAACATAATCCCCAGCGCCCAGAGCAAAAACTAAACGATACCAGCGTACACTGATCCCACATGGCCTATTCCACTGGCAATGACTGCATGATATAAACTATTTATTTTTAAACTAATTATATTGCCAACACATTATATGTATAATTTATTACACTTTTAATAATACGTAAATAATATTAGTGCTAAATATTTTTACTTCTGCATGCTACGTTGTAATATAATTCAACTATTAGTTGCCAATAAATGTTATTATTATGTATGGCACATGTGCTATAAATAACATTCGATTACATTAAATGTGATATTTTGGGAATAAATCTGCTGAAACGTTGTTTGTTACTAGGGTATAGAACTCAAATTTTGACAATCATGTGTGGAAAACTGCAATAAATTAGGATGACAAGTACTTCCGTATTGTATCATTCCTAATTTCAGGTGTCGTATTAAATTTATTGACGGCAAAGTACAAAATCAATAAAGTTCAATAATCAATTTAACTATTTTTCACTGATACTGTTTATTTATTATTGGTGACCCTGGGATCATATAATTGTTGTACTTGTGTGGAAATGATTGAAAAAGTGCAGTTATTTGACATTGGATGAACAGATCATGAAAATTAAGCGTTGTGCCAATAACTCACATAAAAATGTGACATTTTGGGGAGAAATCAATCGAAACTTATGAAAAACATACGGATCATAAATTATGCTTCTCAGTAGCGAGTTTTATTTCGTGTAATTTAGGATTTTAATTATTATATTGCTTAATTCTGATAATTCTGATATCTAGTGGCGGCCATTTTGGATTTAGTCCCTACGGTGGCTAAGGCGATGCCTTTCTTGGCATCCACTCTAAATCGATCAAGTAGGGTTCTGTCGACATCTAGGCCAAATTTGATAGCTGTGGAAAAATTTGCTCCAAACAGCCCATTTATTGCCCTAACAGCTCTGACTATTTGCATATATGCAGTAATGTCCTCAGCCTATATTCGAAACAGGTGTTATAATGCTCGAGCAGGTAAAATAGCTTATGAGCTAATGACTAGTCAAAAACCTAATTTGTCGAATTTACATGTATTCGGAGGAGTATGTTATGCTTATTTGCAAAATAAATCAAAACTTGATACACGATGCGAAAAGATAATTGTTGCAGGGTATGACAGACATAGTCCTGCATATCTTGTGTATTTTGCAGAAAGTAATAGAGTAGAACAGAAAGTAATACAGAGCTAGATGTGTAAAATATACTCAGATTCAAAAGAATGTTCCTAAAGAAATAAATGAATTGATGTATCTGTTTAAATGATGAAGTTCCCAGAGAGAATGTGATCAGAAATCAAAACGGTAATAAACATTAAAATGTTGATATACTACAGATTAATGTTCCTGAATATGAAATTCATGGTGAAAGAGACCGTAGACGGCCAAAATATCTTGATGATTATGTTACAGTCACTGATAACTATAAAGAATCACCAGTGGCTTCTTTGTTAAAAAGTATAAATGTGCCTAGAACTTATGATGAAGCTATTTCTTTACCTGAGAGTATTAGATGGCAGACAGCCATGGATGAAGAAATGAATGCACACAATGATAATGACACATATGATTTGACCACGTTACCTCAAGCTTAAAATCATGTGGGGGGGGGGGGGGGAGGGGGAGTGGGTATATACAGTAAATATTGATTCTGGTGGGGAGGAGGGACCGAAAGCTAGATATGTAGCCAAGGGTTATTCACAGTTGCAAGGTGTTAATTTTAATGAGACTTTTTCACCGACTGCACGATCTACTTCAATTCGCATGTTAATGCAGTTAGCAGCTGAATAAATCTAATGTTATATCAAATGGATGTAAATGCTGCTTATTTAAATGCTCCGGTTGATGTGATCAACAAATGTGATCTTGGCCACTAACAAACTGTTGTCAGCCATTGAAAAAAATTATCTAAGCCACTACAGAGCGATCTTAGCCACTGAAGACGTGATCACAGCCACTTAAAAAGTATCTAAGCCACAACAAAAGTGATCTTAACCACTAAAGAAGTGATCACAACCAATTTGAAAGTTATCTCAGCCAGTACAAAGATGATCTTAGCCACTAACAAACTGGTGTCAGCCACTGAAAAAAATATCAAAGCCACTGGAAAGGTTAACTTGTCCACTGGAGAAGTGATCACAGCTACTTTAAAGGTTATATCGGCCATTACAAATTGGCGTCAGCCACTGAAAAAAATATCCAAGCCACTACAAAGTGATTTTGGCCCTGAAGAAGTGATCACAGCCACTTGAAAAGTTATTTCAGTCGCTAGAAAAGTGAGCTTCGCCACTAAAAATATTATGTTAGCCGTTAACAAGTGATCTTGGCCACTAAAGAAGCTATCACAAACACTTTAAAAGTCATCTCAGCCGCCACAAGGGTGAGCTTGGCCACTAAAAAATGAATTTGTCCACTGAAGAAGTGATCAGAGGAACTTTGTAGTGCCTGATATAACTTTTAAAGTGGCTGTGATCACTTCTTCAGTGGTCTTGATCACTTTTGAAATAATCAACAACATTTCCCGAATTTAAAGTGAGTATTTCAAACGTGAGACCACTGTGACATGCAACACAATTCTGAGAATAAACCACAATGAATTTAACATGGTTAATGGGTTTATAAAGGGGTGGCATAATTTCAAAATGTACCACACGTCAAATGGCCTAGCTTTTGAACTATACACAATTTTCAGGATATATTGAAAATGTGTAGTTGCAGCATCGAGAGCCTACACATATAGGCTACATGTTAGAGAAGGATAGTCTTGGAATTATTATAGGAATCAAATTTGGATATTGACCATGCTAAACCATATATATTAGCCAATATATATTGGTAACAGGGATCTCTATTTATATTGGCATACAATAAATGTATACAATTATGTCTAAAATTTATTGAAATCTTGCAGTTACTCGACATCATGTGGACGGATCATTCAAGATTTGAGAAAGAAAACATAATCCCCAGCGCCCAGAGCAAAAACTAAACGATACCAGCGTACACTGATCCCACATGGCCTATTCCACTGGCAATGACTGCATGATATAAACTATTTATTTTTAAACTAATTATATTGCCATAATATGTATAATTTATTACACTTTTAATAATACGTAAATAATATTAGTGCTAAATATGTTTACTTCTGCATGCTACGTTGTAATATGATTCAACTATTAGTTGCCAATAAATGTTATTATTATGTATGGCACATGTGCTATAAATAACATTCGATTACATTAAATGTGATATTTCGGGAATAAATCTGCTGAAACGTTGTTTGTTACTAGGGTATATAACTTAAATTTTGACAATCATGTGTGGAAAACTGCAATGAATTAGGATGATCGCTTGGTTCCGGTGACAAGGACTTCCGTATTGTATCATTCCTAATTTCAGGTGTCGTATTAAATTTATTGACGGCAAAGTACAAAATCAATAATGTTCAATAATCAATTTAACTATTTTTCACTGATACTGTTTATTTATTATTGGTGACCCTGGGATCATATAATTGTTGTACTTGTGTGGAAATGATTGAAAAAGTGCAGTTATTTGACATTGGATGAACATATCATGAAAATTAAGCGTTGTGCCAATAACTCACATAAAAATGTGACATTTTGGGGAGACATTAATCGAAACTTATGAAAAACATACGGATCATAAATTATGCTTCTCAGTAGCGATTTTTATTTCGTGTAATTTAGGATTTTAATTATTATATTGCTCAATTCTTATATTTCTGATATCTAGTGGCGGCCATTTTGGATTTAGCCCCTACGGTGGCGCAAGGCGATGCCTTTTTTGGCATCCACCCTAAATCGATCAAGTAGGGTTCTGTCGATATCTAGGCCAAATTTGATAGCTGTGGAAAAATTTGCCCCAAACAGCCCATTTATTGCCCTAACAGCTCTGCCTATTTGCATATATGCAGTAATGTCCTCAGCCTTTATTCGAAACAGGTGTTATAATGCTCAAACAGGTAAAATAGCTTATGAGCTAATGACTAGTCAAAAACCTAATTTGTCGAATTTACATATATTCGGAGGAGTATGTTATGCTTATTTGCAAAATAAATCAAAACTTGATACACGATGCGAAAAGATAATTTTTGCAGGGTATGACAGACATAGTCCTGCATATCTTGTGTATTTTGCAGAAAGTAATAGAGTAGAACAGAAAGTAATACAGAGTTAGATGTGTAAAATATACTCAGATTCAAAAGAATGTTCCTAAAGAAATAAATGAATTGATGTATCTGTTTAAATGATGAAGTTCCCCGAGAGAATGTGATCAGAAATCAAAACGGTAATAAACATTAAAATGTTGATATACTACAGATTAATGTTCCTGAATATGAAATTCATGGTGAAAGAGACCGTAGACGGCCAAAATATCTTGATGATTATGTTACAGTCACTGATAACTATAAAGAATCACCAGTGGCTTCTTTGTTAAAAAGTATAAATGTGCCTTGAACTTATGATGAAGCTATTTCTTTACCTGAGAGTATTAGATGGCAGACAGCCATGGATGAAGAAATGAATGCACACAATGATAATGACACATATGATTTGACCACGTTACCTCAAGGTCAAAATCATGTGGGGGGGGGGGGGAGTGGGTATATACAGTAAATATTGATTCTGGTGGGGAGGAGGGACCGAAAGCTAGATATGTAGCCAAGGGTTATTCACAGTTGCAAGGTGTTAATTTTAATGAGACTTTTTCACCGACTGCACGATCTACTTCAATTCGCATGTTAATGCAGTTAGCAGCTGAATAAATCTAATGTTATATCAAATGGATGTAAATGCTGCTTATTTAAATGCTCCGGTTGATTGTGAAACATACATAAAACAGCCAGAAGGCTATGTTAAAGAGAGAGAAGATGGAAATGAGCTTATCTGTAAACTTAAGAAATCTTTGTATGGTCTAAAACAGAGTGGTCGCAATTGAAATAATTTGCTTCCACTCATCTGGCAAATGACCATTTTGGACAATCCTTGACCGATCCATGTGTCTATACCAAAATAACTGATCTCGGAAAAACAATTATCATAATTTGGGTTGATGATATAATTATTGCCACTAGTAATGAAACTGAAATGAGAAGAATAACGGATTCATTATTATGTTACATGGTTTCTTGGATTTGAATTTGAATGTATGAGTGACAGTATTGTTATGAAAATGACAATTTGTTTTATTTAGTTTGTGCTGCTGCCTAGCGACTATTATGTTGGCGTGATTTTTCCCATGATGCTTCACTGTTACTCCCGCCGCTGACTCTGTAGAGCATTGACTGTACTTTCTTGGATGATGGAGTTATAATAAACCATTTTTCACTTTCTTCGCCTGTGATATTGCATTCTGTTACTATAATGGCAAACGAAATAAACATAACATGCTTAATTTTCTCACACTGTCTAACTGACTCCTTACTTTTAAATTCTAACTTCTTATTTCTCACTTCTAATTTCTTACTTATAACTTATCAATTGTTAAATTTTCACTCTTTCTTCTAACTCCTACTTTCTCACTTCTAAATTATTATATTTTACTCCTTACTTCCCATTGTACTGTTTAATTATTATACTACATAACTCAATCAGTGTTTTCAACAAATTTAATAAATATATGTACTGGAATTGTATATTGTATATTGTACCTGATCACATATTCTACCTCACTATGTCGTGTGATACTACAGGATACTATTCTTGATATAATAATTATGTTTAACCCTTTCAATCCTGAATTTACCATTGTCATCTTCATCCACTACAAGCCGCGATGTGCTGTCGCAATTCTCGACTTGTAGTGCATTTTTCTCTGGGGTGAATGATGCTATGGATTTCATTTTGATTGTACGTCTTCTGGATTTGTTGAGTAAGAGCGCGACTGACACCATTACACAGTCTACATAACCAGTGTGTATTTGTTGTAATACACTATCGTGTTTTAAGGGAAGACTTGTCAGGCGAATCTTGTACAACAGATACCTCTGTATCTGTATATTACGTGGCAGTACGCACTATTGTGCTATCGCACCACCGGAGTAACTTAGCAAGGCCTGTTATCATTCATGATATCATTCATAGCCTTAACTACGATACGATACGATACAAATTTTTTATTAACCCTAGCCTAATGATGTCAAGCAATCACTATGATTAGTCAGCAGTCATGAGTGATCGGATGAGGGAGTGTTGGATAATGACGACATCACAGTTCGCTAATATGCATGCAACCCTCTCTATAGAGCTTAACAACTGCTTATAATGGTTCAAGACCTATAATTTAGTATTGGACCAATGTTGTCACAATTTGCCCCACATTGAGCTACCCAGTGCTGTGACACAGGCTGCTGCTTCTCAAGATCTGCATCAGAGAAGATACACTATTATAATATCATAATAGGATATCTAATTGATAGCAATATAACGTGGTAATGTGTGCGGTTTGTGGTAGAGGACCAAAATTGGGCCATTACGCGCAGCCAGGTGTTATTAGTAAGTTATATCCGACATCATTCCAAGAAGAATTTAGACAAATAAACAAAATAATACAAATAATATATATATACGCCGATCCACCTATTGTAACCCTTACAGCGTGGGGATAGACTTTAGTCGTCATAATCTGACGTCTGTAGACGTCAGATTCTGACGTCTAAAGTCAACCCCGCGCTATAAGAGTGAAAATATGTATACTGACCGTAGACCCATAACATAGGTATTCAAATGAATCAGAAAGAGCTAACTAAGACATTTATGATGATTTCAAATTGCTAAACCCTTTGGTCTCCATGTAAATTCAAAAATATTTTAGCGCTATAAGGGTTATTGCTCATTTTTCCTTCAAATGTTCTTGTGTGAAGGTCAAATTAAACGTCTTAATACGGATCTACACTTAACGGGTAATATTAGTATGATAAAGACGATATGCCCCATATCCCAAGAGTAAAACCCCCTCAACACATTTATTTCATGTACTGGGGGTTTTAACAGTTTGGTCCCACGAGTACTGACTATCACACAATATTGGTAGTTCACGTGTAATACGGTTTATTTCACGAACCGTGTGGGTTATCAAGGTTATACGGTATCCCAAATTTAAGATGGCCGCCAATCATCCATATATTCCCGAAAAAAAATGACAAATTTAATTTTTGTCTTCAGTGACCCCAAGTTCAGAAAACAAAACCAAACCAAAAATAAAAAATCTATGTCAATTTTTTATAAAATTACATAACAGAATGCACTTGAGAGAGCTGTAGTCGTCTCGGTGACAACAACAACAGCACCATACTGACAACAATACTACAGACAGTAGGCCTACTGACCACTATATAATAAGATACAAGAAATGAAATGAATCGGGCTTTAGGCCACCTTTTTGCACATAATTAGAATGTTTTATTCCTATTATGGCAGTATTATTATCTCTCTCTGCAAATAATTCGGGTTACATTTAGCTCCGGGGATAATCGACTTACTGTATAAGTATATCATATTAACCCTTTGAGTGCGGGCGACGCTTTTAAGCGCATTCATACTGTTTTTCCACAACCAAAATTTGACAGAAATTGAACAAATATGCATGTATAAATCTTGAGTGAAGCCCCCATTGTGAAATTTAGCAGATGTAATTTTTAAGTGAGGAGGTATTTCCCTTTCATTTGAAGTTGGCAATTGCGTGAGCAATGCCAACTTCAAATGAAAGGAAAATGTTAAGTAGTAATGAAGCACTTGAAGAGTTAACATGGCTGTGGAGCTAGTTTTCACCATAAAGAAAATTCAAAGGATATTTCCCATCTTGGCGCTAGGCATCGGGACGTGTGCCATCTGGACTTGTTCATCTGGACGCTGGGCATCCGGGAGCTTGATACATATAATTAGTCATAATTATTATTATAGATATGTTTCAATCTAAGCACTTCCTATGAGAGTCAGATTACATGTACTTATAATACTAGACCAAAAATTTATCGAGGAGTGTTTTCATCGAGGAGTGATCTTTGATAGTAATGAAAATGTCATGAAAGATGAAGAGCAGGGCGGTTACCATTGTCTATTTAATTTACTATTAAAGCATGCATAACTATATCTGCACAACTGCATCTGCATGTATATTGTATTAAAAAGTACAATTTTGTCGTTGTAATTCCGTATGTATATTTCTGGTTTAAAAAGTTTCGTTTATGTTTAATAAAACTTCTGGAAGCAATGTGAACCTAGCAAACATTTGTATAAGGAAATCAAAAGTACGTTCAAATTTTACAATATCATTCCATAAATTTTATATTTATGAGCGAAACCGGTAAATAGTTGGCAAAAAAATATTACATTGGCAGGTCATTATGTTTTTTTCATAAAGGTATGATCCTTGTTTTATTTCTTTAAACTGTGCTCTTTTTTTTTTTTACTTTCCAGTTGAAAACATGCTAAAAATGGTACAATATCATTATTGTTAATTGAGTAACATGGTAATAACATAATAACATAACAAATAATTCATTTTGCGTAATATCTGGAGAACCGTGTCAGATAGCAGGACCTATCTTATAGAACAAAATGTGCAGTTTTAGGGGGGGGGGGATATACCCTGAAAAAATGCAACTCGATAAACTTAAAATGACCGATTTGCAGCGATTATTGCGTTTAATATGCATACGATTTATTGAAAAAAACATATCTGAAATTTCACGTCTTCATCAGAACGGTAAACAATTCCGGTCAATCCACCTGTCGCTAGAGCTTGAACTGCTTCATCGATTTGTTCCATATTTGGTTTAAAGGAAAGACCTTACCCTGGCCGTGAGCTGAAAAGCTTTTGATGTGATTCTGATAATAAAAACTTTGATTTTTTTACGTTTTAGTATTTCAGCCGATATTTCTGTTTTGCTCACTTTGGCCATCAGCAAAATTTTGTAATATAGCCATACACCCCTACCCGGATTATTTCCAAGTATTTGCAGTATGCAGATTGGCCCTAGGAAATTTGCCCTGTAAATTTTTTTGTGTGTTTTTCAGCTTCTTCAACAAAATCCAAGATGGCCGCCAAAATTCTATGTCGCTCTCTAGAGCTTGAACCGCTTTATGGATTTGTTTCATGTTTGGTTTAACGGAAAGACCCTACTCTGCACATGTTCTGATTATTTTTTGGTGTGATTCTGATAATAAAAACTATAATTCTTTTACATTTCAGAAGTTCAGCGGATATTTCAGTTTTGTTCATTTTGGCTATCATCAATATTTGGTAATATAGCTATACACCCCTGCTCAGATTATTTCTAAATATTTGCAGTATGCATATTGGCCCGGGGAATTTGCCCGGTAAATTTTGTAGGCGTTTTTCAGCTTTTTCAACAAAATTCAAGATGGCCGCCAAAATCCTATGTCACTATCTGGAGCTTGAACTGCTTTATAATTTGTTTCATGTTTGATTCAAAGGAATAACCCTACCCTGGATGTGTGCTGATTATTTTTTTGTGTGATTTTGATAATAAAAACTTATATTTTTTTATTATTTAGGATTTTAGCTGATATTTCAATTTTGCTCATTTTAGCTATTATTAAAATTTGGTAATATGGTCATACAGCTCAAATTTTATCTTTTGTGTATGTTCAGTGGCCCTGAGAAAAATGTCAGGAAAATTGTTTTTTTTCATTTATTCAACAAAATTCAAGATGGCCGACGAATCACATGTTACTCTGAAGAGCTTGAACTGCTCCACCGATTTGTTTCCAGGAAGCAACTTACCCTGGCCATTTATTGGTTAGATTCTGGTGCGATTCTGACATCACATTTTCACGTGGTTTACATAAAAATTTGGTGACAGTACTGTATTTCTCTATAATTAATGTACTCTGTGGGGCGGGTGGAGACGCAAGCTTTGCCTCTCATAGTCAGGAAGCTAAATCCGATTTTTGTACTTTTCGTGTGCATGCAATATGTATTTGCATATGTGGTATCACTGGAAAGGTAAAACTCTTCAGATTATGAATCTGCCTGTTGTAGATTTTTAAAATGCGCCTTTTTCACCGAATTTTCCCCCTGAAGTTTCCCATAATGCACCAGCGCGTTATATATTCATACAGCTCTTTCAAGTGTCCACTGTCATCAACATGGACGGAGTATGATCATAATCACTCGTGGCATCCTCATTTTTTATTTTTAACATAACTAATATAAGGGGACTCGATTTCTAAAACGGATGAATAAAAACATAGTATGAGCGTTACCATGGCAACGGTATCCCTATCAACAATACACATATACCACCGTGATGCGTAGCGTTCATTGGTTTCATAAAAAATACCGGCATCACTCTGATTTTATCTTTTCACTTTATAATGTTTTAGAATACAATACGTTATATATAGTATTATTATGTATAGGTAACTCGTTGTGGGAGGTTACTGGTTTTTTCCATGGTAACAAGCATTAATTTGCCCCTGACATGTTATATCAATCCATACCTTGACTTGGAATACACAATCGGTATCATATCTGCATATGAATAGCCTACATATACACTCCCACAGGACTTCCAACATTTTCTTATCTACATGGATTCATATTTTTCATGCTTTGAAATATAAAATCTTACAAGCCCACGTCCAAATAAGGTTAATTTGCAATAATAAAAAATGCCTACCAAGTCATTCATTAAAAACTGCTTATATCCCCTTTACTTTCTATGTAACTGAGGTAAAAACTTTAATTATAATGGTCTATTTGCCCCGTCACGGGGCACACAAGACAGGAAAAGTGCGTTGGATTACCCGTGACGGGGCAAATAACAGTTAAATCCTCTTCCATGTCCCGTGACGGGGCGTGGAACCGCTAATTTTGTGCCTTCGATACACCGTGGCGGACGAAATAAAGGAAAATTAGAGTTATGCAACCCGCTGTGGTGTATGCAAGATAATTAAAGTGTCCTTGGGCACCCCGTGAATGATGTAACGAGGTTTCTTATTGGTTTTCAAAAGAAGCATTCCACTGGGTCCATTCGACTAGCACAATATATATGTTCGCATTTCTAATTTTCAAAAACAACTACATTGATGAGTGGGGTATGTTCCATCTGGCACTCCGGGGCCAGGTGACGTTGGGAGCATTCATTGTACCAGTATCACCTAATCCATGACAGATGAAGTTTGCCCAGTGTGCAGCGAGCCCTTCATCCCTTTCAAGAATGAGGTTTAGCGATTGTGCAGTGGGCCCCTCATCCCTCCTGAGAGATGAGGTTTACCCAGTGTGCAACCAGCCCCTCATCCATCATAAGGATGAGGTTTAGCCAGTGTTCAGTGGGCCCCTCATCCCTCCTAAGAGATGACGTGTACCTATAGTGTGCAGTAGTCCCTCATCCCTGACTGAACCTGAAAGATGAAGTTTACCTTTTGTGCAACCAGCCCCTCATCCCTGAGAGATGAAGTTTACCAGTGTGCAACCAGCCCCTCATCCCTCCTGAGAGATGAGGTTTATCCAGTGTGCAACCACCCCTCATCCCCCCCTGAGAGACGAAGTTTACCCAGTGTGCAACCAGCCCCTCATCCCCGTGAGATGAAGTTTACAAGTGTGCAACCAGCCCCTCATCCCTCCTAAGGATGAGGTTTACCTACTGTGCAGTGGGCCCCTCATCCCTTCTGAGAGATAAGGGTTTAGCCAGTGCGCAGCGAGCCCCTCATCCCTCCTAAGGATTAGGTTTGGCCAGTGTGCAGTGGGCCCCTCATCCCTCCTGAGAAATGAGGTTTACCTAGTGTGCAGTGGGCCCCTCATCCCTCCTAAGAAATGGGGTTTACCAAGTGTGCAGTGGGCCCCTCATCCCTCCTGAGAGATGAGGTTTATCGATTGTGCAGCGAGCCCCTCATCCCTGACTCTGCCTGATAGATGAGGTTTACCCAGTGTGCAGTACGTGGGCCCCTCATCTCTGACTCTGCCTCAGAGATGAGGTGAACCAATAACCCAGTGTGCAGTGGGCCCCTCATCCCTAACTTTGCCTGAAAGATGAGGTTTACCCAGTGTGCAACCAGCCCTTCATCTATCCTGAGAGATAAGGTTTATCTAGTGTGCAGTGGGCCCCTCATCCCTCCTGAGAGATGAGTTTTATTGATTGTGCAATGATCCCCTCATCCCTAACTCTGCCTGATAGATGAGGTTTACCTAGTGTGCAGTACGTGGGCCCCTCATCTCTGACTCTGCCTCAGAGATGAGATGAACCAATAACCCAGTGTGCAGTGGGCCCCTCATCCCTAACTTTGCCTGAAAGATGAGGTTTACCCAGTGTGCAACCAGCCCTTCATCTATCCTGAGAGATGAGGTTTATCTAGTGTGCAGTGGGCCCCTCATCCCTCCTGAGAGATGAGTTTTATTGATTGTGCAATGATCCCCTCATCCCTAACTCTGCCTGATAGATGAGGTTTACCTAGTGTCCAGTGGGCTCCTCATCCCTTCTGAGAGATGAGGTTTACCCAGTGTGCAGCGAGCCCTTCATCCCTAACACTGCCTGAGAGATGAGGGTTACCCAGTGTGCAGTGGGCCCCTCATCCCTAACTGGCCCTGAAAGATGAGGTTTACCCAGTGTGCAACCAGCCCCTCATCTATCCTAAGAATGAGGTTTAGCCAGTCTGCAGTGGGCTCATCATCCCTCCTAACAGATGAGGTGTACCTAGTGTGCAGTGGGCCCCTCATCCCTTCTGATAGATAAGGGTTTAGTCAGTGTGCAGCGAGCCCTCATCCCTCCTGAAGATGAAGTTTAGCCGGAAGTGTGCAGTGGGCCCCTCATCCATAACTGGGCCTGAAAGATAGGGTTCACCCAGTGTGTAGCGAGCCTTTCACTATCTCAGGGTGGAGTTTACACAGAGAGAGGAGGTTTACCAATGTGCAGTGGACCCTTCATCCCTCTTGAGAGAGGAGGATTACCCAGTGTGCAGTGGGCCCTTCATCCCTCTTTAGAGAGGAGGTTTATCCAGTGTACAGTGGGCCCCTCATCCCTCCTGAGAGAGGAGGTTTATCCAGTGTGCAGTGGGCCCATCATCCCTACCTGGCCCTGCAAGATGAGGTTTACCCAGTGTGCAGTGAGGCCCTCATCCATCCTGGGGATAAGGTTTGGTCAATGTCCAGTGGGCCCCTCATCCATAACTAGGCTGAAAGATGTGAGTTCACCCAGTGTGTGGCGAGCCCTTCAATCTCCCAGGGTGAAGTTTACACAATGTGCAGCTGAGCCCCTCATCCCCAAGAGATGAGATTATCAGATTTTTCCTATATTAACATTCACATATCTTATGTATTAGCACTCTCCATTCTAGAGTATCACATGTATTAACTCTCTGGGGTCTAGCGCATGACATGTCTCATGTATTAACCCTCTGTGGACTAGACTACCATATTTTATCAATGTTAACATTCTGATGTCTAGAGTATCACATGTCTTATTTATTAGGCCTGTGTGGACTAAAGTATCACACTTATTAACCCTCTGTGGTCTAGAGTATCACGTTTCTAATGTGTTAGCCCTCTGTGGACTACACTATCATATTTAACTTATTTTAACCTACTGATGCCTCATAAATGTTAGTTAATAACCTTCTATAGGCTAGAGTTTGACATGTATTAACCCTCTGAGGTCCAGAGAGTAGATAGTATCACGTCTCTCTAATATTACTCTAGTATCACATTTCTTATTTATCAACCCTCTGTTGACTAGACTATCGCAAGTATTAACCCTCTGTGGTCTAGAGTATCACGTTTCTTATGTCTTAACCCTTTGTAGACTACACTATCATGTTTATCTTATTTCACCTACTCATGCCTAGAGCTTCATAGATGTTATTTATCAACCCTCTATAGGCTACAGTTTGATGTGTATTAACCCCCTGAGGTCCAGAGGGTCGATAGCATCACGTGTGTCTCGTGTATTACCGATCTGTGGACAAGATTACCATATTTCTTCTATATTAACCTTCTCATACCTAGAGTTTCAGATGTTTTATTTATTAATCCTTTCCGGACTAGTGTAACACATGTATTAATACTGTGGGGTCTCTGATATCGAGTGTCTCAAATATTAATCTTCTGCGACTAGACTATTACATTACATGCATGTCTGAAATTAAATTGCGTATTTACTTCTCGCTTAACTGATAAATGCGCAACACAAAATTTCAAAAACGTACGCAATACTAGTCTATGGACATGTTTACATATTATGGCCATATTAAGAAGCCAAAATAAAATTAAGGATTTTTTATGCTTTTTTAGCCTGATTGTGTCGCTTTAACTGTCTGGAGGCTGGAGTATCAAGTGTTTTAACCATCTGGAGTCTATAGTATCACGTGTCTCAAACCTCTGTGAACTAGAGTATCATATTTCTCCTATATTAACCTTCTGATGCCTAGAATCATATGTTTCATATAATAATCTTCTGGTGGCTAGAGTATGAAATTGCTCCCATATTACCCATGTTAACCATCTGGTGCCACACTTGTGTATGATATATTTTCTTCTGTAGCTAGACCCAGCAAATGCTACAAATTGAAATATATTTTACAGATGAATTTTCGAAGCTGATATTTATGAAACTTAGGCCTAACGTTATCTAGGCTAGAAAAGCTAGGTGGATAAATGGGAGTTAGAGAGAAAATTAGCAAAATACCTTGATAGTAATCTAAGTTTTAAAGATCATTGTTTTATTACGGTGTTAATATTGCACACTGAAAAAACCTTATCTCTCAGGAGGGATGAGAGACTGGTTGCACACTGATAAGCTTCATCTCAGGGAGAAGTGGGGGCTGTAGGTGGGGCTGGTTGCAGATTGGGTGAACTTCATCTCTCAGGCAGAGTCCGGGATGAGGGGCCCACTGTACACTAGGTAAACCTCAACACTCTACACTAGGAATGGTAAGCCTTATATATCGGAAGGGATGAGGGGCCCACTGCACAGAAGGTAAATCTCATCTCCCAGGGGGGGGGGGGGGACTCATTGTACACTGGCTATACCTAATCCTTAAAAGGGACTGGTTGCACACTGGTAAACTTCATCTCTCAGGGATGAGGGGCCCACTGCACACTTTGTAAACATCATCTCTGAGGCAGTGTCAGGGATGAGGGGCCGACTGCACACTATGTAAACCTCATATAGTAGGAGGGGTGAGGGGCCCATTCCTCACTGGCTAAACCTCATCATTATCCATCGTAATTAGGATGGATGAGTAGCTGGTTGCACACTGGGCAAACCTCATATAGGCTTAGCTCAGGACGAGGAGCCCACTGCACACTGGGTAATCTTCATCTCTCAGGGATGAGAAGACGGGGCTTGTTACACACTGAATATGTTTATTTCGAATTAAATACGTCTACACTAAGGGCCGTATGCCCAAAGTGGTTTAGCTAACACGAAGTTTAGGCTTAACACAGTGTTAAGTAAAACAGTGTTTTAAAAATAATCAGCCCGTATGACAAAAGCAAGGTTAGCATCGTGGTGATAAACCATAAGGTTCAATCCTAAACCAGTGTTGCAACGCCGTGAAGCATACAATTTGTGTACACTTGCAGTGATTCCCCTCAGCGCCGACAATGGGCACGTCCAACAAACACGATACATTCCACCAATGCTGCTTTATTGTTCCTGCCAACGTCGAAGACCACGGCACAACATTCAACGGCGCAAAGTGTCGTGTTTTCCGGGAGCAATATATGAGGATGGGCGTACAAGAGGACTGTTGCTTGGGGATTCCGGGTACCCATGCTTGCTGTACCTCACGCCAATGTTTAGGTCAACAACAGATAATAAACGGCATTAGGGGGCTACCATTTAATATCCAGGGGGGGGGGGCAGGGATATTGGGATGGACCAAAATATTTTTTTCAATATGATCCAGCTCATGGTTATTTTTTTCAAGCTGTACGGTTAACAAATTATTTATTTCAACCACTTTTGGAACGACTTTCATAAATTGCCAATGTATTATTTATTAAGGCTATATAATATGATATTAGCCTAATATTTGCAATGTGAGAAACTGAATATCTCCGGAAACTTCATAATTTAATCGACTAGAAAATAGTTTAGGCTTGCCATAAATTATTTATTTCAAATGGGATCGACATCAAATTATTTATTTCACCTTCTCCCTGCCTTTAATTATTTATTTCGAAAATATCCCTGCCCCCCCCCCCCCCTGGATATTGAATGGTTGCCCCCTTACAATCGGTCTCATATAATGACCCGAAACATTATTGAGAGATTGTTTGGCGTTTTAATACAATTTTTAAGACGATTTGCATGTTTGCACTTTGGCTTCCGCACCAAATTAAGCACCAGATTGATTATAATAATTGTGGCTTGCTGTGTTTTGCACAACATAGCAAGAAGACACAGGGAAATTCATATTCGTTGTTGAGTTGGATGACGACGATTACATTGATGATGATATCATTGATCCTAATATGCTGTCATCCGTCAACCCACGAGGCAATTTTGTGAGGCCAACAGATTATTGGTCCAACAGATTTTGTGAGTAGGCCCTACATAAGATACATTCATAATAATAATATTAAAATCAATACTGCGCAATAAAATTTGAGAGAATAAATGATGAATTAATATTTACTTTTGATGACGCACAGTAACATCTGAGATAATAAATGATGTATTAACCCTTTCAGCACGGGGACCGTCTGTAGACGTCTGAATCTAACCAGAAATTCATAATGCATTTTTGATCTAACGTATATGGGCCTAAACGTCAGACGTCTAAAGGCGGTCCCTGCGAGGAAAGAATTAAAAATGAAGCAAGTAAAGCAGAAAAAGCTAATGAAAATATTTATGATTATTTCAAATTGAAAAAATGATTAATGTCTTGGTTACATAGTTCTGCTTCATTTGGGTAGGCTACCTATGTTATGGGTGTAGGGCAATTATAATTTGTTTAAGTTCTTTTAACGCGTGAACCGTCTATAGACGTCTGAATTTGACGTCTACAGACGTTAGAATCAGGCGTCTTAGCGTCAACAGACGGTCCCCGTGCTGAAAGGGTTAATACATTTTGTATTATCTCAGATGGTATTGTACATCATAAAAAGTATATATTAAGTCATCATTTATTATCTCATATTTTATACGAAATTTATTTTAGCGTTGTAAAGGCTAATATTTCATTGTCATATGTATGTACAATAAAATCTGAGATAAGAACATATTTCATTAATTCGATTGGTATATTATATTTAATTGCGATAGGCATGCATAAATGTGTGTATAATTTTGTTTGGTACATCACTGATTTGAAAATATAGAAGTTGATACCTGCAATGTCTTAAAAAGTATTTTGATTTGCATTTCCATCAAATATAACAAAAATATGTTAACGGTGATTTTTTTTCTAATGACTCCACACAATTATGAGTGTCGTCTATTAGTATTCCATGGATAATTATGATAATTCAGCTATTTTTCAGGATTTGATTTCAAGTTGCTATTGCCATCAACTTCCTTAACCTAATGCTAAATGGTTAACTTCTGGCAACATAACACACCGGTTTATCATCGTGTTAAAGCAGCTCCTTGGGATGACATCAATTTTCGTTTTTTAGTTTTGTAATGAAGTAGTGTATCCCTCAGATCATGAATTTAATTTTTTCAGAGTTTTTAGATTGAAAAAAAAATTGTTAACATTTCTATGAATGCGCTTAAAACCCAAACAAACTTTTTGTATACCTAAACACTTGCTAAAGGACGGTTGAATGTTCCTACAGCATTGGACCACATGGTGATCATGGTGATGCTGTCGGCCCAGCGTTGGGCAGACAATCAGTGCTGCAGGTGTACCCCCCTATGTCCTGACTATAAGACACCAATTAGCGGCGATTGATCTGATCTTACCGTCCAAGACGTGGGAATATGTGCTGTAAAATGCAGTATATTGCTGACTTGTTTTGTTTACATGGCAATATACGACCTGGAAATATAACTTCACTGTATTTCACTCTTTTTCGGTGCTTTAAAATTGTTTTTTGACTTTTTTGTATTTTTAGTTAAGATCAGTAGGCTATATAGCTTCAAATATATACAATTTTCAAAATTGACAGCATTGAAAATGTCTCATCCCAAGGGGTCCCTTTAAGCCAAAACCAGCTTCTGGCATACCGGTTAGCGTTAAACTGTTAAACTGAAGGTTACAACACTGTTATAGCTGAACTCACACTAACCTAGCTTCGGGCATACGGAGAGCAGAATGACCTCATGTTACATTAATATTTATATGTGGGCTATGCCCAAATATATTTAGTTTTCAACGGAGCTTTAAATTTATTATTCTTGGCACGTTTTTGTAAGACGATATTTCTCCCTGAGTTTTAATCTAATCAACTTGAAATTCAGACACAACATTCCCAGAGTAGTCAGGGGGGTGCTATGACTTTTCTAAGTCATCCAACATGTTCTTCTGGATTTATCCATGATTTCCTGGATCATTATACTCTTGAATGGCAAAAGGCAGTTTCTGCTTACTTGTAAAGTGAGCAGATATTGCACTATGCTGCTCTTCAAATTCAAAAGGCAGTATCTGCTCACTGGTAAAGTGAGCAGATACTGCCTTTTGGATTGCACGGCAGTAGGCCTATGATAGGGTCCAATGTTGGTTCAATAGTGTACACGTCGGGTGATTCTCCATTCATTGCCAGAAGGGATTAACAGGGTGCCCTTATGTCCAGACTGACTCCACCCTTTAGTCTCTAGATTTGATAATAAAAATACAATTATCCAATGGTTTAATTCCGGGCCAGCGACGCAGACAGTGGCCCAGTATTAAACCAATATTGTGTATTAGGTATGGACAGTTGAAACCTTAAAATAACAGTCGCAATTCTATTCAAACACAAAAAGTTGAAACAATGTTGTTTTAATTTTGGGCTAACGTCTAGGATGGTGATACAACATTAAGTCAACAAAGAGACAAGTCAATGTGTGTACTGGGCACTCTGAATGCGATTCCTTTTGACAAACAAATATATATCTATTTACAAGTGCAAAAGCTCAGTGGGGACTTCTAAGTCTGAAGTCTGAAGTCTGAAGTCTAAAATTCCAGTTCAGAATGGCTGCCAAAAAACTCATACGCGAAATTCCAATCAATCTGTCATAGTAAAAATAACCCAACAAAAATTAAAATGGCCGCCACAAAAACTCATAAAACCTAGCTCAAATATTATTGTTACTTGAAAAGTCACAATTGCAATCTAGTATAATTTACTACTTTTCAAATATTTTTAAAGGTGCGTCAACACTGGTTAAGGGTCTATGTCCGAGCCCAATGGGGTATGTAGGGTATAAGACATAAATTTAAGTTAATTGTTTGAGTGTCAATTGACCCAGGCCTAGTCATATACGTTATTACTACTCATCATTTCAGAATACAAACATTGATAATTTCACCATCGTTATGTGTCAATGACATTTGACACATAGTATCGCGTATGTACAGTCATCATTGAAACAGTCAACACCAACCCAAACACCAATGATATATCAAACGCTATATTATAATTATACACATCTGAATTACCTCACAGTTATCTTACTAAGGGCATTTAGCAATTATTCATTCACTGTCATTCATTCACCTTTTAAGCGCTAACCATGACCATGAATTGTTTTTAGATTACGGTTATAATCAGATTATATTTGTGGCAAGTGATATTAAGGTTGTAGTCCCAACAAACAAAATAGGTTCGGCTCATGTTTTTTAATGTTGGCTTACTATCTGCGACGCTGGCCCGGCATCAAACCAACATGGGATGAGCGCCCCATGTTTGTGCCACGACTTGCCTGTGGGAAACACTGGGTACCGTCTCGCGGCCGAAGTGAATCGACAGCACTCGGAGTGTGTGTGTATATAAGACTTTATATACACACAAACTCCGAGGGCTGCCGATTCACTTCGCTCGCGAGACGGTACCCAGTGGTAGGAAAGGTCAGGCTGCCTCTTCGATGATTGAACCCTCTATGTGTCGATGACAACTATATTATTTGTACAAATATTTCAATAGTAGGCATACGTTTTCAAGGTGAATTCTGTCTTCAATTCACAGAAAGATTTAAACATGACTGTTTGACAAATCTGTAAAAAAAAACAGAAATACAAATGTTCTCTCATCTGAAGCTGTGTATCGCGTCAAGAAGACACAGCTTCAAGTGAGAGAAACTTTCTCAATTAAATCACTTAATGGGTTAAGTAAGATGACGTGTCAGGTAATTATAATGTACGGAACACTGATATTCAATATACATGATATAGTTTGCAGTCTTCAGAACCTGTTTCAGAAGCAGTGGAGTGTGCGGCAAAACATGTAAACCACACCACAGTCTTCTACCGTGCTGTAGGCCTATGTACGCGAGGTCAACATTGTGACAGCACTGCACATCAATTAATTGTGCAATGACAGCCTAATGCTAGACTGTTCCTACCAACAATAAAAAGCATTACAAATGGAATGATTTTTGTAGTTGAATAGAATTTTGTAAATGGATGGGTGAAACCGATGGAAAATACAAGTGCAGAACAATAGGTTACTGTATACCGATCATCGACGACTATGATCTATTGTTCAAGCGATTATTTCTGCCAACGCAAATTCCAGCTCCAAGTCAGGAAAAATATATTCATTTATGAAAAATAGACATTTCACAAAGTGAATCATCTGATTAATTTAGCATAAAGATCTACTAAATAATATTTTATCAATTTAAATGTTTGGCACATGCTTGAAAGCGTATGTATCCGGTCCCAGCATCACAAGGGTTAACACGAGGTCCTAGCAGAACAAGGGTTAAGACGAGGCCCTAGCAGCACAATGCTTAACACGAGGTCCCAGCATCACAAGGGTTAACACGAGGTCCCAGCAGCACAATAGGTTAGCATGATGCCAATAATTTATGAATAATTTGCATAATGCTGCTCTCACACATAAGCGAATATGCTAGCGAATATAGCGAATATGTATCTTTGAAATTCGCAGTGAATTCGCCTAAAAAATTGTGAACAGAAAGCGAATATTTTCACCTCAGTCATCTCTCGACCTCTCCTTACGAATATATTGTAAATGCACTGCGAATGCTTGCCAATGCCTTACGAATTGCTAGCAATCGTTGCGAATGGTGCAAATGGTCTTAAGAATAAATGCTGCGACTGCCTTGCGAATGTTATGAATGCTTGCGAGTGCTTACAAAAGGGCTTGAAAACGTTACAAACGTACTTATGAATGATACGAATGTCTTACCAACGTTGCCATTGTCTTGCCATTTTCTTACGAATAATGCGAATATTTGATGACGAGGCTGTGATTGGTATAAATACGGAGTGAATATGAGGCTGGGCTCATTGTTTTCTTGAATTTAACAGTGGTAAGACATTCGCAAGGAATGGGAAATGGCGAACGTTACAAACGCCTTGCAAATGCCTTACGAACGTTGCAAGTGCTTCCGAATGCCTTACCAACGTTACCAATGGCTTGCGAATGCTTACGAATATTGACGGCGAATGACAGTATTCGCAACATTCGCTGAAATTTAGGAGACGCTTCCTAAACTGGCCAATATTCGTAAGCAGGTGGAGAATGACATGCGAACGTTCCGAATTTGTTACAAACGCTTACAAATACTCGGCGAGTGTTGCGAATTTTGAGCAAATGTCAAATCATTTTATTCGTAAGCACATTCGCAAGCATATTCGCCTATGTGTGTATGTGTGAGAGCAGCATTAGTAAATTAGTAAGTTAGTAAATTCCATCGCTCCCATAAAAAAAATGTTTAGTATTTTTCAATCGGTTTATTTTATGTTCTTCGCCTCAGCAAATTTTATGTTCTTCGCCTCAGCCTTTTTTAATTATCTTGATTCCCCATGGTTTGTCCGCAATTCGTCTCTTTTCCTGCAGAGTGTATAGAATAAAATGGTCGACTTGCGAATTCTGTGAAAATCAATGACCTTAACCTCCTCACCGAGTGACGTCACTGCGTTTCACAGAGTTCTGTGAAACGCAGTGACGTTATCGGAAACCCTTTTGAACGGATACTCGGTGAAAAAATGTTATATAATACCCCCTCCCCCATACATTATGTATCAGATAGCTCAGTGAAAACACTGCAGGTCAAAGCTATTGAGTTTCACAAAAGTTCACCCTTGTCCAGTGTATTTTGACAGTTGTCTATACCTTTAACAAAACTTCAGAATGCCGTTAAAACCGGCTGGTTTTACAGTTTGATCGACGTTCATGCACACAAATGATGGTTACCCACATCCAAAATGCATACAATTTGTGTACACAGCATACACAATTTAATACTCTGGTTAAAAGCGTGTTCCCGATAACACGATACGTCAATACAATGTTGGTTTAACGTTGGGCCCGTGTTGCAGACAGCGGTACATCATTAATCCAACAGTGGGCTAAGGTCTATTGTTTACTGGGTCGAAGAAATAGATCATTTGCCCCTTTATAAAGCCTGTAATCAATATCATATAGAAGATAATTATTCTGCTATTGTTTTAATGCATTATTACTGACATATGTTTGTGTCAAATTATAATTACACATGTTGCTCAGAATTCAAATATCCGTTGTATAAAATATTAAGCACAACTTTCCGATAATAATCATTGTTAAAGTTGTAGGCCAACAGTAGCCTATTGAGTACAGATTGACGGCATTAATATAGCCACTGAGCTGATTACAAGATACTACTCAAACGAAACATTGATCCAATGCTGTTTTAATGTTAGGCCAACGTCTGCGACGCTGCCCAACATTGAACCAACATTAGATAAATGTACAATGTTTGAGAGAAAGTCCTCCTGCCCAGCAAACACAAGACATTTGTATAGCATTTATGCAATGTCGGCCCAACGTCTTCGACGTTGGTCCAACATTGCATAAAGTCATACAAATGTTTTGTGTTTATTGGGTGACAATACAAGCTTGGGGGTCAAGCAGTTTCCAAATCCCCGCAGTAATACAGTCAGTTTGTTTGCAAGCCAGCGACCAAGTAGGGGAAAAGGTCTAGGGCTTTGAATTATTAACTCATAGATGTCGCTCAAGTATATATGAACTTGCTGTGATTTGAGAACTTGCTCTTAATGAGGCTTTGGGTATGAAACGCATATTTAGTATCATTATGGAATAGGGCCTGTGGCCTACCCAAGGGCACTATTGCCTTCTGGGGGACCCTTGTCCTGCGAATTTTGACAGTTGACTACACCTTTAATCCGACAGGGCGGGTGCCCTGGTGCAGTGGTTAAAGCTACCTGCTTGGAAAGTTGGAAATCGCGGGTTCGAACCCCACTCTGGCCTTCAAGCTAGAAAAAAACAAAATGTTTCTTCCCCGCTCACTCGTAAAAATTCAATATGTGTCTCAGTCTCTGTCTGTCTCTGTCTATGGCTCTGACTCTGGCTCTGGTTCTGTCTCTGCCTGTTTCTGGCTCTGGCTATGTCTCTGGCTCTGTCTCTGCCTCTGTCTATGGCTCTGTCTCTGCCTCTGTCTCTGGCTCTGTCTGTCTCTGGCTCTGTATCTGGTTCTGTCTGTCTCTGGCTCTGCCTCTGTCTGTCTCTGTCTATGGCTCTGTCTCAGGCTATGTCTCTGTCTGACTCTGTCCCTGTCTGTCTCTGTCTGTCTCTGGCTCTGTCTCAGTCTGTCTCTGGTTCTTGCTCTGTCTCTAGCTCTGTCTCTTGCTCTGACTCCGTCTGTCTTTGGCTCTGGCTCTGTCTCTGGCTATTGCTCTGTCTCTGGCTCGCTCTCGCGCTCCTTCAGAAACAATGGCCCCGTTCAAACTCACTAGCACGTTAGTGGTAGTTCCTTCTAGTTTTGGCCTTTATACCGCTATGGTGGGGACGCTCGGAGCTTATATTTTACTGTGATACTTTCCCTAAATTATTTTGAACCCTTTCAGCGCGGGGACCGTCATTAAACGTAAACGACTCCCGCACTGAAAGGAATTAGCGAATTGTTATGATCGTAGATCCATAACATAGATATTCAAATGAAGCAGAAAGAGCTAACAAAGCTCTTTGTGATGATTTCAAATTGGAACAACTCTTTGGTCCCCATGGTTGATACGCAAATATTTCAGCATTGTGTGAATATTTTTAATCAGTTAGGTGAAACGTCTGACTTGTTTTTAACTAGGCAATGTTGATGTGTTGAATCAGATTTGAGTTCTAAAGTATATTTTTTATACCACTCCATGACGGAGACTTATTCCTGAGGTCACATAGTGAGCGCACGATATTACTGCAATACATGTTTCAAATTACTGTTATCATTACATTGTATTACATTTAGCTATAAACAAAAAAAATACATATTTGTGAATTAATTTATACTATTCGCCTTCTGTTTTGTGAGTAGGTCCATGGTTTATCCTCTTCCAGTCTGTGACGACTATGCGTTTCTGAGGGTAGTAACAATCTGTTCAAAAAAGTCAAAGATACATTGTGAACGCGTAATCCCAAGGACCACTAGTCCGTATTACTCATACTTTTGTATGTAGGCACTCACCTGCCTGAGTACGCAAAGAAAAGGTTTTGGTCATAATAGCGCAATGATTCTTAGTGATTGTCAATTAAAATGCTTGGCATAGGGAAAACACATCATTTCAACAAGGGCTCAGGGGCACATATTTTCTGTATTTTACTTCTGTGTACATATAATAGTATTCTATCGGGTGGTGAAAAGTGTAGGAGGGTAGGCCTACTATCCTGTTTATTAATAAAATGTAAGTATTATAATTTAGTGTTTTGTTTACAATTGTACCGGAACTATATAATGGTGGTTGTTATAGCTACTAGATAATTTAATAATGTACAGACAAGAAGTAGGTTTTGTGGATAACTTTTGTGTTACTCTGCGACCATGGGAACACATTCAATAATATTATAAAGGTAATGATGAGATAATAATATTTACGAATGTTGCACTTGCATTTAATAATTTTTAAACATTAAGAAAATCATATCACACATAATATAATGTCGATCTTGTTTATGTTTCTTATACAGATACAACAAATATAGCCAGTGACTTTGAGTGTTCATATAGAGTGTCCATATATTCTTCTAAAACCACTGGCGTCTCGCTGAAAATAAAATAATGAATGGATCAATGAAACAATTTTTTTTTTAATATGTTCTATTCGTGTTGATCAAATTCGAAATTTGCATTTAATATTTTGATAAAAAAAAATACAATATGATAACTACCAGAACTTAAATATTTGTTGGGTAACACATAAATTAGGTAGATAGGCATACGTACAATTTTATCTCTCATACACTACTGTATCATGTGTATACGGGGCAGTCGTGTCTCCAGGAGAATGATCTAAAAATTGTATCGCTGTACCTTTATCCTGTACAAATAAAACAAAAACAAATATCACTATAGCATAATTTAATCATTACAAGAACGCAATTCGGCTACGTAAGTGTACTGTGTAGCAACAACGATTTATGTTCTAGCGCTCATAGCGCATATTTTGCACAAGATATACTCTAGATTACCTTGCTCAGACATGTTGAAATAACCCTGCTGCTTTTCTGTTGTTTAAATAAGAAAGGTTGCAATAGTTATTTAACCCAGTGGATTTGGTGTGGATTAAATACGAAAATATTTCTATAACCAGCTGTTTTTCTGTAGGTTAAAGAAGGTTCAAATAGTTTAATAGCCTAGGTGATTTTCTGCAGGTTAAATAAGATAGTCCATGGGCCAGATAGGGTTACCGTGCACCCCCCACAGGACAGTCTGAGACCAAGTTTTTATTGTTCATTGGACCTCCCCGGATATCAAAAGTCGATGCCATCAAAAAAAAGTTGGGATGAACTACCTGTTTTGGGCCATTTTCAAAATGGCCGCCATCGAAATCTGGCAATCACCTTTTGTGCCATAACTTGAGTTCTAAGGCAGTTAGAGTCACAAAATTGGTGTCTATGTATATGTTTTTGGGGGTGAGGAGTCCAATTTTGCCAATAAAAAATGTTTCTGTCTTGTGGAAAATTAATAAACAGCTATTCCAACGTATTTTTCGTGCAATTTTGGTCATTTTTTGTGTTAGTCCATGGGACAGAGAGAGTTACTGTGCACCCTCCACCTATGAAAGTCTGAAACCAAGTTTTTTTTGCTCATTAGACCTTCCCCATTATCAAAAGTCGATGCCATCAAATAAAAGTTGTATGGACTACCTATTTAAGCCATTAAAATGGCCGCCATTGAAATTTGGAAATCACGTTTTGTGCCATAACTTGAGTTCTAAGGCAGTTAGGGTCACAAAATTAGAGTCTATACATATGTTTTTGGGGGCGAGGAATTCAATTATGCAAATAAAAAATATTTCTGTCTTGTGGAAAATTAATAAACAGCTATTCAAACGTATTTTTCGTGCATTTTCGGTCACTTTGTGTGTTAGTCCATGGGCCAGATAGGGTTACTGTGCACCCCCCACCCATGAAAGTCTGAGACCAAGTTTTTTTTTGCTCATTAGACCTCCCCTGATATCAAAAGTCGATGCCATCAAATACAAATCGGATGGACTACCTATTTTAGGCCATTTCAAAATGGCCGCCATTGAAATTTGAAAATCACGTTTTGTGCCATAACTTGAGTTTTAATGCAGTTGGAGTCACAAACTTGGTGTCTATACATATGTTTTTGGGAATGAAGAATCCAATTATCCCAATAAAAAATATTTCTGTCTTGTAGATAATTTATAAACAGATAAATAAACGTATTTTTCGTGTATTTCCGGTCATTTTTGTGTATTTTAGTGCGAACACAGAAAAAACTAACCTTAAAATATAACTTGGTGACTGTTCTATAAACCAATTAGAATTACATGTAATCTTCATCCATATTAGATCTGACCAGCAGCTGAGTAGTATATTTCCTTCATTGCAAAAAAACAGGACTTTTACACAAGATCATATCGCCACTTTAAAATTTAAAACGGCAGATACGCCCTTTCAATTCCAAGGGGACAATTTAGTTATTGACAATCATTCTTATGTATTGCACACTCATTTCACCAGTTTATCTAAGATACATTTAAAAACATAATTTCTCACATAATAGTTGCCGTGTTATCAAATTCTTATGATGGTGACAGCAGAAATGGTGGTGAAATCCTTGTTCCACCAGAATATGAAACACATTTGCACTACCATAGAACATAAAATAAACATATAATCAGCTACTGATTATTTCAACCTAATCCTCATCACTGTCACTTTCAGCTACTGCACTGTCATCAGACAACACTTCTCCCTCTGATGAACTTGCTACATCGTCATCACTTTCTAATGTATCATCTTCATTTGCTATGTCTATTGGGATAATTGGACCTTGACACCAGACAGGCACAAGTTTCTCATTGTTTTCAGTCCATCCGTGACCATTAATTGCTAAATGAATATATGGCTGAGGAATATGGGCTAATTTCCAAATTCCAGTCTGATAATTTACTCGTCTAATATGCTGAGACAATGTATTTCTACATAGTGGAAATTGGTTGAAGTCAATATTGCTCACTTCTGCTTCAAGATAGGGTAGCGATACATGTCACATGTTAACTCTTCTAGGTCGGTCACCAAGTCATCAGAGATATTCCAAACATCTCCTGATTTACAGAGTACATCTTGAAATCGCATAATCTTCTGAATCAGTTTTATGGTTTAATTTTTCATACGCCTTTGAATGTGCTGGTTGTATCTTGTCCAGGATGTGAGTGATGCACCAGTCCCAAGTGATTTAAGCAGTACTCTGGTCATACAAGATGACAATGCTTTCTTCCATGTTATGTCAAACAACACCAGCAACTCTTATCTCATTGCACGTGCAATATTTGACAGCATACCAAGGAGTGGCGACATTATCTTTAGCACAGAAGGCTCGATTAAGCAAATGGAGAGACAGATGCTTGGTACCAGTGATACATTGATCATTAGTGGGCCATTGCAAAAAAGCCAGCTGATTGGAAGACATTTCTGATGAACAGTGAGAACAAATCACAGTTAGTTGATGTTATGAATGATGTTTGGTGCTCTCATAAATTTGCTCCAAACTTGCATAGAAAAAAATAATAACTGTCCCTCATGGTAACTGCTACCTTCTTGCGTCTGAAGATGGAACAACAGTTAATAAAACTGTGATTACATCATTGTTCTCAAATCAAAAAGAAACTGATATTCTCTATGCACAAGAGCAAGGCTATGATACAGTTCGCATTCGCAGTTCTGACAGTGATGTGTTTTTCATATTGCTGCACCATGCTTTCAAGTAAGACATCACTATTTCGTTTGATACTGGCTCAGACAACACAACAAGGCTTCTGATTGTAATTCACATAGCCAACAATGATGGAAGCTCTGCACTGCATTTCTGTCTCTTTGTGCATCCACGCGTGGGGAAAATTAAACCAATAAAACTGAGTCAGAAGACAGTGAGATTTCAAGATGTAAATTAACTTGATGTTTGGCATATCTCTGATGACATGGTGATCGACCTAGAAGAGTTTACATGTGCCATCTATGGAAAAAGTCGTCATAAGAGTGTACATGATCTTCGCTACCCTATTTTGATGTAGAAGTGCATTAATCTCGAGCGCAATATTGACCTCAGCCAATTAACACCATGTAGAAAGACATTGTCTCAGCATATTAGACGAGTAAATCAGACTGGAATTTGGAAATTAGCCCATATTCCTAAGCTAAATATTCCTCTGGCAATTAATGGTCACGTATAGACTGAAAACAATGGGAAACTTGTGCCCATCTTGTGTCAAGGTCCGATTATCCCAATAGACATAGCAGAGGAAGATGATACATTAGAAAGTGATGACGATGTAGCAGGTTCATCAGAGGAAGAAGTGATGTCTGATGACAGTGCAGTAGCTGAAAGTGACAGTGATGAGGATTAGGTTTAGCTAATCAGTAGCTTACGATATGTTTATTTTATGTTCTATGATAGTGCAAACTCATTTCATATTCTGGTGGAACAAGGACTTTACCACCGCTTTACCACCATGTCTGCTGTCACCACTATAAGATTTTGATGACATGGCAACTATTATGTTTTTAAATGGGTGTTAGATAAACTGGTGAAATGAGTGTGCAATACATAAGAATGACTGTCAATAACAAAATATTCCCCTTGGAATTGAAAGGGTGTATCTACCGTTTTAAATTTTAAAGTGGCGATATGATCTTGTGTGAAAGTATTGGAAGGAAATATTCTACTCAGCTGCTGGTCAGATATAATATGGATAAAGATTACATGTACTTCTAATAGGTTCATGGAACAGTCACAACTTTGTTATTTTAATATTTTCTACACTAAGTTTTTTTTCATTTATCATGCTAGTCATAAGCAAAGTTTAATTTTTATTTACAATTTTCAACACTGTTATGCTCATTATTCACGGAATAAAATAACACTAGTTACAAGTTTTATTTTAAGGTTAGTTTTTTTCTGATTTCGCACTAAAATACACAAAAATGACCAAAAATACATGAAAAAGACGTTTATCTAACTGTTTATAAATTATCTACAAGACAGAAATATTTTTTATTGCCATAATTGAATTCCTCGCCCCCAAAAACATATGTATAGGCACCAATTTTGTGACTCTAACTGCCTTAGAAATCAAGTTATGGCACAAAACGTGATTTCCAAATTTCAATGGCGGCCATTTTGAAATGACCTAAAATAGGTAGTCCATCCGACTTTTATTTGATGGCATCAACTTTTAATATTGGGGGAGGTCTAATGAGCAAAACAAACTTGGTCTCAAACTTTCATGGGTGGAGGGTGCACAGTAACCCTTTCTGGCCCATGGACTAACACAAAAAAATGACCGAAAATGCACGAAAAATACGTTTAAATAGCTGTTTATTAATTTCCCACAAGACAGAAACATTTTTTATTGGCATAATTGAATTCCTCGCCCCAAAAAACATATGTATAGACTCTAATTTTGTGACCCTAACGGCCTTAGAATCCAAGTTATGGCACAAAACGTCATTTCCAAATTTTAATGGCAGCCATTTTGAAATGGCCTAAATAAGTAGTCCATACGACTTTTATTTGATGGCATCGACTTTTGATATTGGGGAAGGTCTAATGAGCAAAAAAAAACTTGGTTTCAGACTTTCATAGGTGGAGGGTGCACAGTAACCCTCTCTGTCCCATGGACTAACACAAAAAATGACCAAAAATGCACGAAAAATACGTTGGAATAGCTGTTTATAAATTTTCCACAAGACAGAAACATTTTTTATTGGCAAAATTGGATTCCTCACCCCCAAAAACATATACATAGACACCAATTTTGTGACTCTAACTGCCTTAGAACTCAAGTTATGGCACAAAAGGTGATTTCCAGATTTCGATGGCGGCCATTTTGAAAATGGCCCAAAACAGGTAGTTCATCCCAACTTTTTTTTGATGGCATCGACTTTTGATATCCGGGGAGGTCCAATGAACAATAAAAACTTGGTCTCAGACTGTCCTGGGGGGGGTGCACGGTAACCCTATCTGGCCCATGGACTAAGAAGGTTGGGACAGTTATCTAGCCCGGTGTATTTGTTGTGGATTAATTATGAAGATCGGAAAATCGCTCTGTAACCCAGCTGTTTTTCTGTGTGTTAAATAAGAAGGTTGTAAAATTATATAACCCAGGTGCATTGTAGTGGGCTAAATAAGAAGGTTGAAATATGTCTGGGTGCTTTATTACGTGTAGGCATAAAGAAAGGTGTAATTGTTGTTTAGCCCGGGTGTTTTCTGTGGACTAAATAAATATGTCTGTTGAAAAGTTATAAAACCTACTTGCTTTTATTTGGGTTAAATAGATTTTCTGTGGGCTGGAAGCTATGAAGGTAGAAATAGGAGGTATACAGTCTTTTCTGCTTTTCTGTGGGTTAAATGGGAATGTTGTAAACGTTTATAACCCTGATGTTTTTTTGTGGGCTAAATACGAAGGTTGAAATAGGTATAGAGTCTGGGTTATTAATTGCGGGTTAAATAAGAAGGTTGGAATTGTTCTTTAGCCCGGGCTGTTTGATGTGGAAATAGTTATTTAGCCTGGATGCTTTGTTGTGGGTTAAATAAGTACATAGGTTGACATAGTTATTTATTCCCGGTGGTTTGATGTGGGTTGAAGACAAAGATTGAAATAGCTCTAAAACCCACTTGTTTTATGTGGGTTATATAAGAAGGTTTGTAGTGTTATTTAGCCGGGATGTTTTCTGTGTGTTAAATATGTCGGTTGAAAAGTTATAAAACCTACTTGCTTTTATTTGGGGTGGATAGAAGGTTCAAATAGTTAAATAGCCCAGTATGTGATTTTTTGTGGGCTAAATAAGGTTAGGATAGTTATCTAGCCTGGAGGATTTGGTGTGGATGAAAAATAAAGGTTGAGATAGGCCTAGTTCTATATTACCCAGCTGCTTTTCTGTGGGTTAAATAAGAAGGCTGTAAACGCTTATAACCTAGATGCTTTGTTGTGGGCTAAATACGAAGGTTGAAATAGGTATATAGTCTGGGTTCGTAAATGCGGTTAAATTAGAAGGTTGGAATTGTTATTTAGCCCGAGTTGTTTGATGTGGAAATAGTTATTTAGCCTGGATGCTTTGTTGTGGGTTAAATAAGTAGGCTACATATATAGATTGATATACATGTAGTTATTTATTCCGGGTGATTTTATGTGCGTTGAAGACAAAGATTGAAATAGCTCTATGACCCACTTGTTTTTATGTGGGTTATATTATGAGAAGGCTTTTATTGTTATTTAGCCCAGGTTTTTTTCAGGATTTGAAAAAAATAAACGTGGGGGGGGGGGGGCGGCCGGCCGTTAAGTTTTTTGTTGGTATATTTAGGTCAATTTAGGTGGCTTTTTAAAATAATGTAGCGAAAAAAGCGGGGCCGTCCACCCTCCCCCGCCCTTTCCCGTCATTAATTTGACTATAGGCCTTTATTTACCCAATGTTGGTTTAATGTTGGCCCAGTGTCGTAGACGGTGGACCAACAATAAAGTAACCTTGGGTGAATGTCTCAGATACTAAGCAATGTAAAATGCACATCGGGCGTCGTAATCAAATGCGGCCACGGACGATAATACGCGTAGTTGTCAATTCACATATATTTGGTAGTATTCCAGCTTTCATATTTTTTGGAAATGTTGCAAGCGATAATAGTTGTCATGTGTCAGGGATAGGCCTATATTTACATTGTACAAGTTTATTTTCACGCGGCATAGCTTACCTGTTCATTTTCATAAGGTCCTGGTGTAGGCTATTCAGTTCCGTGAATGAGCGCCAAAAAAAAAACATTGACAGCAGGGCATTGAAAGAACGACTTTGATTGGTTGTCATTGTCGGGTTAAATAAGGGTTTTAGTCTTCTTGCACACCCCGTGACGGGGTAAATAGACACTTCCAATTATAATATAATGTATTTTCTCCGTATATCGGAGACGAATATATAGATTTGAATATTTTGGTATCTCGTATGTTTTTTTGATGTGCTGAATGAAATGGAAAAGGTTTTGGAATGATTGAAGGTCAAGGTCATGTGTTGTTTTATCAAAGTCAGAGTTCTAAAACTCATTATATCCATATTTTTCACCAAATCTAAGGGACTATTATATTGATTTTAATGTTTTGGGGACATACTCTCGAGGTGCTGCGAACCGGAAAGGTGGTAAAATGGTCTAAGGTCAAGGTCAAGCGTTTTTGTCAAGGTCAGAGCTCTAAAACTCCCAAAATGTAAGGAAGACATATTTTTCTATATATAATACTATGAGGATTTTAATGTTTTGGTGCATGGCTATTTTAGTGTTTTTCGATGTGCTTAATCAAATCGTAAATATTTTACAATTATGTAAGGTCAAGGTAATCATAGACACCAAGATCGTGAAAATCCATCTAATGGTTTCTCAGTTATGACCATCTACGATTGCAATGATCGCCAATTTTAAACCCCTTTTTTGCGCAAGCTAGCAATAATGTGAATCCTCACTAAACACTCAAGTTCGCGATAATGCGATTTTTAAACAGCACTTTTATTCCACTACGACATGTAGTTCACATCAAATTATTTTAATATCAACATAGCATATTGTAATTGCAATGGTCCTAGCTCAAATACAATGTTTTAATGAAGATGCGTCGGGATATATGAAGTAGATGACAGAAATTTTCATAGTCAAGATTTTTACAGTGTATCAACATTTTTACAATGCAAATAGAAACAAATATCACTGATTGGAGTGTAATCATGAAAATTGGGACTAAAATTAAAATAACATAATATTTAAAATATTTTTTTTTCAACATGTACACCAATTTCTATGCCACATAATTTTAGGATTCAAAAGTAATGATATGAAAATAAAAACTTATGTAAAAATTGGAAATATGTCAAATAATGTTATTATCTGGAAGAAACACTTCTCGGTACTCATTAAATATTGATATTGATGGTGTGAAAATTTCTCATGTACGTAGTGCAAAATATCTCGGAGTTGTAATTGATAGTGAATTGAAATGGACCGACCATATCAATGAGCTATCCAGCCGATTATTGTCGAGGCTGTATATATTACGAAAATTTTACCCTACAACAATTTCAACTGTATTTACTATGCTATATTCCAATCTTGTATAGATTATTGTCTTAGTGTCTGGGGATGAATCGAGTATAAACATTATCAGGAACCTGTGATGGCAAACAATTAGAGAAAGATATGAATTCTTAACTTGTTGTATCACATATAAAGCACGAAACAACTTGGCACCAAATTATATTTCTGATCTTTTTTCCTCCGTTGCGGAACATCATAGTGTATTAACTAGATGCTCAACAAATAACAATCTTTATCTACCGAAAACCAATTTAACAATATTCAAATCATCGCTCAGTTATTCCGGAGCGAATCTCTGGAATTCGTCGCCTATGCACATCAGAGATTCGCCAACATACAATACATTTAAATCTCGGCTGAAGAAATTACAAAAATTAAAACCACCTGTTTAAAATATGTGGAACAGTTTAAACTAAGGGTGTTAATTGTTTTATAGCGATGTATATAAAACAATGTATGTATATTTTAAAAAAGCTAACAAGTACGTTATGTTATGTATATGTATGTGTGTATGTATGTAAATATATATTTATATTTTACTTCTCATAGTAAACACATTCTTTAAAGGAAAAAAATCATGTTTTAAAAAGTAATTTTGTACGTTGCTACGCTTTCCAGAGTGTATTTTACCTACTATTCATAGTAATATTAATATATAATATATTATGTAGTTTTTTTTATCTCTGGTTTTGGCGCGGGCAACATTTCTATATTATGTGTTTTAACCTTGGGGCGTTTTTATCTGTATTACAAAGCTCACTTGTATTATATATAATGGGCAACATTTCTATATTATGTGTTTTAACCTTGGGGCGTTTTTATCTGTATTACAAAGCTCACTTGTATTATATATAATATGATTGTATGTTTGTTTTTCGTATAACAAAATCTCTACAGGGCACATATGAAAAATAGCCTGACTGCTAATAATGTCCACCCTGTATAAATATGTCTCAATAAAAATAAATAAATAAATAATTATATATATATTCCGTTGCTGAGTTGACATTTTAATTTTACGGTGTTATACAAAAGCACATTACTTTTTTCAAAATCTGTTCGAGATTAAGCTCTGATATTTTAAATGTGTATCACATAGACCCTACCCTCAATATCTGACGCTAGTATATATAATATGAAGCGACTTTTTTTTCTCAAAAAATAAAGAGTGAAAATCCCCCAAATTGTATATTCACCCATGTAGTATATTCTTGGAAATACACCGGGAATCCCCGTGATTAATCATTTGAAGCAAAATTTTACTTTCCGGTACACCCCCCCCCCCCCCTCCCCCTCCGCCGCCCACTAGTAACCATGTTACAACAGTTTCCCTGTGTAATCATTAAATTCGTTTCATATCCTCGTGTGAGATGATTTGGGGAAATCCATTGCACCCATGACTATCCTCTACTGCTACGGTGAAGTTTAGGCCACGCCAATTTGTTCTCAGACCCATACATGCGTAGGCCTACGTAAGCGTAACCGGTAAATATATATGCCTATCTACGTATATCTATATAAAATATCCACATATTTCTATACGACAAGTACCTAATCTGAAACTGCTAGTTTCGTGTGCTGTGCAAGCAGTGTAGGCCTGTACTTATCCGCAGAGCCGTAGGGCACTTACCTGGTTACCAGAGTTACTGTATTTTGGCTTCGCACGGCACTTTGCACTTTGACCGCACGGACAATTCCTCAGTTTGGTGGGCATAACACTGGCCTAGATCACCATCAACAAATTGGCTAATATATTGTGTCTTATTATACGTTAGGCTTTCGGTCATTCATATTATTGTGGAGTTTATGATTGATTGATTGATTGATTGATTCATTCATTCATTCATTCATTCATTCATTCATTCATTCATTCATTTAATCACCCAATCACCCATCCATCTTATCATTCACACATCCATTCATTCATCTATCCATCCATTCATCCCTTCACTCATCCATTCCTTCACTCATTCATTCCTTCACTCATTCATTCCTTCACTCATTCATTCCTTCACTCATCCATTCCTTTACTCATTCATCCACTCATGCATTTCTCGTGATCGCAAGTAAAATAATAATTTCCAATCACCAAACATTGCATGAATACCATAACTCGTTATATGTTAGTTTGTCGCGAATCGCGATAGCGAGACACTAATTCTGTCTGGCATACACCAATTTATACTGTTTTCAATCAAATATTATCTATCAATCATTCTATATTCTCTCATCAATAACGACACAGTAAGAATTAGAATATCGACTCAGTCATGCCTTTTCTCTTATCATCGACACTTGAAAAATGAAATTAAAATGAAATGAATCGGGCTTTAGGCCACTTTTGTGCACATATAGGCTGAATTGGGCCAGGAGAGCCTCCTGAGGATGGTTGGTGAGATGAGTGAGATGACACTGCCCTCCAGGCACAGGATTCGAAATTCGAGCACGCTACCTCTCGGTCACGGAGGCTCCCCACAATACTGAGTTTTACAAGTGGATGGGGAAGAAACATTTTTGTTTCTTTCAAACCGCCGAGACCGGGAAACGAGCCCTGAATTCTAGCGTGAAAGGCAGCTAACCACTAGCTTAGGGCCCTCGCCCTCATCGGCACTTGAACGTCAGCTTTCCCAGCAAGCACGTCGAGACGTTCAGCCAATATTGGTACAATGTTGGGCCAGCGTCGAAGACGATGGACCAACATTATATCAACTTTGGCTGAACGTCTCGTCTTTGCTGGGTAATAAAATACAGTTATATGGGGAATGCAGACACTAAATTATTATGTAATTACAAAATAATAATGCAAAGATGACCAGACTGGTACAGGTCAGGCACTTAATTGAAACACGCAAGCAGATATAATTACATATAATTATATATCAAAACAAGAGCTCTATATATAGACAAGGTAAAGTTCTTGGTGAAACTGAAGCTAAATAAAGCAGGGACTGTTACACCGGCCACAAAAAATAAACAAGATTAATGTGCATGGCCTCAACCGTGACTCAGAACAAATACATCCGTTTAAACTTGCTGCTGTTACTGGTGTTGCTGATGTTGCTGTTGCTGCTGCCGCTGCTGTTGATGACATCCACTGAACTTACAGAGAAATAAGCACTTTGCTTTCTAACAGTATATGACAGGGATTACAGCCCCTATCAAACATTTTGATTATTTTGTATTTAAAAATAAAATGAAAACGAATGTAAATTTGTGCCGTAAACTAAAGTGATATTAATCATCTTTCGCGTTAAGCTTACTTGATATTAAGTAGCCAACCGATGTTCCGCTACAAATTTCTGCGATTGATGACGTTCCGAGTTTAGTAATCAAAATGAACGTCCGACCAGAACTGAAACCCTGAACTAGGATGTGGTGATTAGATAGGTTGCCCTTCAAACATGAGACATTAGCCCAACGTTGGTTTACTGTTGGCCCAGCGTCTACGACGCTGGCCCAACAGTAAACCAACGTTGGGTCAATGTCTCATGTTTGCTGGATAGCTCGATATATTAGGAGGCTGCACCTTCAGCTGCGCATTTAGAACGATTAGTCTGTAACACTCGTCACTTGAGAACTCAGATCTGGATCGGTGAAATTGAGCGGACTACATCACATCATAATGGTGAGTGGAAACAAGAACGCCCTTGGTGGAATAAAAAATACATACGCACAGAAATGAACGACTCTTTTCAGCTAAGTTTGGCAGTCAGTCCACATAATATTGCTTCCAACTAAAAAACTATTCGATCTCTAAACTTGTTCCGTTGTCATGTCATTTATAGAGGGAGAGAGCGATTAGTTATCATTAAATTGCCGCTGCTAATAGCATTAGCAATACAGCATGGTAGCTGCTGGATGGTAGGCTAATATACATTAGATATCACGATGCAACTGGGTGTTTCCAAGTATGTTCCGGGATCTTCTGTGATCAAATTGGTAGCTAGCAGACACAAGACGCTGAATCAATGTTGGTTTAACGTTGGTCCATCGCCATAGACGGTGGACCATGGTTTATGGGGAACAACGCTAACCCTTTTAGCTCGGGTCCCGAGATATCTCGGGGCAGAGTGTGTTTCTTTTAGTATTTTTGTCTGTAAAATCAATGTGGCCCGGCATCCTTGGAGGTAACCTTGTTTTGGCTGATAAAAGTTTGTTTCTCTTTTGATGGTGCATGGATAGCACCCCATGATACTGTTTGAGCTGATGTAGAAATTTTATCATTAACAGATTCTTTTAGAACGAAAATTCAAAATAGCCGCCATGAAATAAATAAAATTATCATAACTTTCGCAATAATTGAGATGTAGACTTGATTTTTTCACCAAACCATATATTTTTGTGATCAAAGAAATACAACAAAACAGACAATACCTTCCTGTGCATCATTATCATGCTTGAAATGATATGTTAACACTTAGATTACAGATATTGCAGCAGTGCTGATTGCATAGTTGCACACCTATTCATTACGCATTTAGCAGCCTCCCCATCAACCATAAACTGATAAGCGTGACATTTCAAACGACTTTGATATTAAATTTACGTTTATTTTGAGTGGTATCAATGCAGTAAAGCACAACCCCAACCCATGTCAACCTTCATACCCGAGTACGTATCAATCTATCGCGATGGAAACCCGAACTGATGGTAGACGCTGCTGCATAATTGTAATTTTGCCTATTCAATTGAGCCTTGGGAAAGCGTGTGTAATAAGAGAAAACATGGGGGTATTACCCCTCTCAAAATTAGCACTGCCCTTGATTTCCTAAAAATGTATGTTGAAATTATACCTGACCAAGAATGTGTCACCATCAGTCCTTTCTAGTAGATGACTGCACCACTAACAAGATAAAAAAATGGATATTTTAAATATTTTTTGGCAGTTTGACCTTTAAATGAACTTGACGTGACTTGAAATAACCGTGGTGTTATGCACCATTAAAGCCCAACTTCTTCCCATGTTATTATTTGCTCATAAGCTAAAATCCTGCTGGTGTCGACTAAATTGGCATTACAAAATATTCTGGGGTTGATGATGGTTAGCTTCAGTTGTATTGGTTGTGGTTGTCATTTTAGTTTGAGAGCATTTGAGCGATGATATAAGAGCATCATGCTCATCCTAAAATTCTACAATTTTCAATAAAATTATACAATTTTATAAAATATTGAATTGAATGGATTTCTTCTATTCTAATTTCTGATTGGTTATCCAATCCGTCTTGATTATTTCTGTGGAATATTCTTAAATTACGCTTTATCTGAGATTTAGACGTATCAGTAAAAGTAACCAAGAGCTCGAGGCTTTCCTTGTCCGATTTATACAGCTTTATCCATCCTGATAAAGAAATCGGCTGGACAAGAGTTTGACCGTGACATTATCAAAGTTGATTGCAATCCCTTATAATGGTGACTTTTGTGTCTGCGACGCTTCTAACCTTTCAAGTAAAAAATAGGAAGATAAAGCAAATAGTGCTCCTGCTTGTCAACTTTCTATTTCTTGCACAAATAATACTGCTATTGTGACATTTTTTATGAAATCAGCATTACACAGAAGCACAGGGCAGTATTGGACAATACATTTCGTCGCCTCGGAGCTAAACGATCCTATCTGCCACTCTGACGAGTGTCAGATAGGATCCTTTAGCTCCGAGGCGACGATGTATTTGTCACGTGCTCGTGTGATGGTCAACATTTAAATAAGGCACGCCCCATGTGCCCAGAAAGTGGAGTTGGAATAGGCCTACATGGTTACTCAGGATCGAGGGCGCGTTTTTTGAAAGATTCTCCTTTGTTCTTTATATTTACGATAATTGCCGACGATTGAACGTGTGGGTCGTAGTACACGTTTCTCGCCTATACCATGTATACATGGTAAAGAGGAATACATACAAGGACAATCAACGAGCTTTTTCCATTCTTGTAAGCAGGAGGCGAAGGTCACTTGAGTTTTACACGAGCTCATTCCTTCACGCTGGATAAGCCCCACCCCCCTCCAGGACACGCATTGGAAGTGGGCTATATCTGATATAATTATATTAACATCCAGCAACTATACCCTATTAAGATTTTTTTATCTGATAATTTTTTTAAGATAATTTATCTGATGACACCAGAACCAAATGTATAGGTAAAATAGTTGTTAGGTTTACCCCGTTAGAAGCAAAATCATGTCGACTCCCTCTCAAAATCATGTCGACTACCTCTCTAAATGAACAGAAATGATTGTTCATTTCTGTGCTCATGAATAATTTATTTCTGTTAGAATCCAGATAAGCTCACTGAGTTCGACTATGTATGTTTCGATGTATAGGCTATATAATATAATGAATTCCATCAAAATTAACCCACCATTCTTCCTATAAATAATAGATACCGTAAGAACGATATCTGTATATCACTTAGTGAGGCTAAAAACTTGATTTTCAACATATGTTAGGCTTGATATCCTTACAAAATAAAGCTCGTTATCAATAAGCTGGCTTATAAAAGGTTTTCCTGCAAACACTTTATATCGATTCAATGTTGTTTTACTGATGGTCCACGGTCTGTGACGCTGGCTCAACATTAAACCAGCGTTGGTTGAACACCTGTTGTTTACAGGCTGACAGAGATGGGTTCGCTGAATCGCACGCTGCATCAAGCAGACGCCATCAGCGTTCTGTGTCCGCCATGACAGCATCTCCCGATCGTAGACACGTGACAAGACACGTGAGTGAGCCTGGCCAATCACGTGCTGCGAAACAGAAGAGAGAGCCACAAAAATCAAGACAACGAAAGACGAGCAGAGATAGTATCGGTTTATTGTACAGCTCACTGACAGTTCAATCACATAGAAAGGTATTTTTGATTATTGCGTCATTTTGTCCATTGTACCACCGGGTAGCACAGCTAAACCCTTTTCCGCCAAAACTAATCATTCAAACCTATATACATAAACAAATGACTTGTGTGACTCAATATAATTATAGGGTCATATGTAGACCTGCGCTGTTATTAATATAAAATCGGCATTATCTATAAGACTGCTTCTGTAAACACAACAAAGAACCCTTGAGGTCATTCGATAAGAGCATGGCATAGTCCAGGCTTCGGGTTTCCTTCTGTTACGAAATTGCGATGATTGTGTAGAATGCGACGTAAAGCAATATGCACCCACTCTTCAAACACAGTAGTCCTAACCTACCTCTGCCTGTGGTATGAGCGGTAAAACGATGTTTTGTAAGGTTTACTTTTTTATCTCAGGGGTGTATTGTGATGTATCCACACCTAACCTTGCCCCCAATGTTAACACGTTACCCGCTACGAGTTATAATGTTACTTTATTTCTCACCCACCTGGAGTTGTGTCTCACTGCCGCGACCCACAGTGGATGAGTGAGTGAAAAATACTCATATAGGCCTTTACATAGATGGATACAAGATATAAGATGGCCGCCATTAACCTACAATATGTCATGGTTAAAATGAAAATTGTCATTTTTAACACTTAAATCAAGTGTAACACGTCTTTTCCACATAATTTGGTTGGTAAGACGAATTCAGTTTACATGTTATTTTTTAGGTCAAGGTCAAATATCAAGGACACAACAAGGACAAATCCAATATGACCATATTGGCCTATGTCATAATCAAAATGTTATCTTTCTCAGCCCTAGTATCAAACGTAGGCCTACTATCTACCTCTTTCCCATTTACATTTTTTCTTATTCTGGTATATTCTTGGAAAATCATGCGGGAAAGTGGTATTGCACATTTTTCTATTAAAGCTACTAGGAAACAGCAAAATGGCTGGCGACTGCCATTTTTTATTTGACAACTTTGTGACCATACGTTTTATTTATAACCACAAGGTCATTATGTACCCGGATGGAACAACAGAAACTGAGATGAAAATAAAAGATTTGTACATTGCAAATTTAAATTTTCAATCACTTGAAGTTGTGTCTCGCTACCGCGACCCACAACTTCAAGTGGGTGGAAATTACTCATAGTTAAGTCATCTTCATTTACTACAAAAACAATTCGCGGCTTGTAGTGTCTGAAACTTTTCCTATCTCCGGTCTTTATCTGTTTATTTACTGGACTAAAACCTTATTTCGAACGTTTTTCGAACGATTAATAGTAGTGATAAGCGATGAAAAGCTTAAATAAATACAAATCATGTTATGTTTCAGGATGATACATGCTTGACGTCAGAGGTCAGCCACAAGAAAATCACGGAGAGTGCGTCACTGCCACCAGAGTCATCTGGTGAACATCAGGACAAACACAGTTTCAGACGGCTGCCACAGAGTGTGGAGGACAAACGGCGCACAAGCCGTAAAACAAGCCGTCGTCAGAAGGGACGCAACGACTATAAGCGTACAAACAGCAATCCGGAGCTGGGAGCGAGAGCAGCGAGAAGACGTAGCAGCTCCAGAAGAATCAGCTGTGACAGTCAAGGTCTCCTATATAGGTAAGCTTGTAAGGGTTTTTTCAACTTGGAATATTCATTTAAATGTTTAATCAGCTCTTTCTGGTTCATTTGAATAATGCCTACCTATGTTATGCCGGGACAACGGCCTCAGGCGACGTTTTCTTCCGTTTTAGTCAACATGGTCAAGGAGCATCTCAAATCCTGTGCGATTTTAATGAAGAAAGTAAGCCACTTATTTAAACGTCTTCTGCATATCCCAAACAATCAGAAAATGCTTGTTGGCACTCTGGGAATTTGCTCAAATTTTTTTATGAGCGTTTGAAAAAAATATTAAAAATACAGCATTTTGCGTAAGTTTGAGAAAAACAAAGCCGAATTTCCACATATAAGTCACTATAATTTTATGTCACTAGTGTGATTCAATATATATATATATATACTCCATAACACAACCTAGGTAAGCAACCTTGCAAATAATTTGCAGGAAATGCACAAAAAGCGAAAATCCAAGATGGCCGCCACATTGTGTATATAACTTTTGGACAGTTTGTTCAAATTTAATATGTGACACATCGTTTTTAATAGTTTTCTGCATGCCAATTCCATTTCGGGCAACATTTAGTTGGTTTAGGTCATATTTAGCTTGTTTATGTGAAGGGCAAGGTCAAAAGCAACTTTTAAATAGGCGCATTCAGAAACCAAAATATATTGTGTAAATAACGTATAGCTATTATTGATATTGAGTGTGGGCGCAAAATAAAAGAGTTGATTCGATTGCACAACACTGAAACAAAGTTGAAAGCACAAAGTGCGTAGGAGACATAGCTGCAAGTAGCTCATGTAAGCGGTCCGGGGATAGAGAGTTTGACATTTGATCAAACGTTGGGATGAATGGAGTTACCCGCTTACCATTGTTACTCTGGAGACTATCCGACTCGAAGGTAGCTGAGTGATATAGGTCAAGGCGTTTCAGCATTCAATTGCTGATTGACAAAAATGTGGTATATGTCTCAGGGATGCCCAGAGAGGCAGAACCCCTCATAGGGGGAGTGAAGAGAATTATCAGTGAACCTCCATGCCTAATCACCAACCAAAATTAGGTCATCAGCCGTATATCACTCCTTTTTACTTGGAAACACATTATTGCAATTACTTGTATAGCTTAGCAAATATGAAGATAATAAGAAATATTGGAATCGATGCAATGATAGATAAAATCAAACGAATTATTATAAGAACAATGTTATGAAGTTGAAACATCATGATAATCTGATCGGAATTGAAGCGAGCAGGTGTGGAATGCATCTATAACGTAAGGATATACGTGTCACGTGTCTTCTCACTCTTGGACTATGCCTGCCAAGTGCGGCACATAGGCCTCACTGTTTTAGATTCAGACAAACTGGAAGGGATTCAGAAGAGGGGATGACGACAGCATTCCTAGAGCTATCCTACGAATGCGCCATAAATCGTGCCAACATCAATACAATACACACGACGTGAAGAGCTGCATCGACATTCCTTCAGGGGTATATTGTCTCCCACACACAAACTGCATCATGTATTGTCTTCTCACGTGTGTTGTCTCATAATTTCAAAAACAAAACTAAATTCTCAGCACTCAGAGCAAGAACTAAGAGATAACTGGTCCAGTGGCAGTAACTGAATGAAACTAACTTTGTTTTCAACTGTTTATATTGCAATCATATATAATTGATAACACTTTTACGCAGCTTATGTTTATATTGATACATAAAACATTTTAGTGTTGACTATTTTTACTTTTTATTGCCTGCCATATAATTCAACTTTTAGTTGCCAATAAATGTTATTATTATTATTATTAAGATTGTTATTTTAAACATGGATGTGTTTGGCCTGATTTTGGTCATTTTGTTATTTCTGTTTTTAATGAAGCTTTCGTATAATCAGAGCTATGTCCATCACAGAGAGAATTTGTGATGTCACTAATCTATAAAAAAGGAGAGCGTGAAAACATAGCCAACTATAGACCAATAAGTCTGATTATTACAGATTCCAAAATTCTGGCATTCGTTATGTCTAGACGTATGCAAAAGGTGCTTTGTAGTGTTATAGATGACGACCAGACCGGGTATATCAAAGGCAGATTTATAGGACAGAATATTAGACTTGTTTCTGATATAATTGAAAACAATAAATATAAAAACGGCATTCTCTTATTTTTGGATTTCAAGAAAGCCTTCGATTCAGTAGAATGGGACTTTATGTTCGAATCTTTAAAATTGTTCAATTTTGGTCCAATGTTTTGTCAATGGATCAAGACAATGTATACCAACCCCGTTTTCTGTTTAAAAAATAATTGATATCTATCGTCCAGGATTACAATGGAGAGGGGTATAAGACAAGGGTGTCCTGTATCAGCCCTTTTGTTCATCTTAGTAGTAGAGGTTCTAGCAATTAATATAAGAGAAAATAAAAACATTCATGGATTAGAAGCGGCCTTTATGCATAAGAAAAAAAATATATAAAACTTAGTCAATATGCAGATGACTGCACAGTGTTCTTGAAAAATAAAGCAAACATAAAAGAATTGCTAGCAGAAATGCAATATTTTACTGAAGCGGCTGGTTTAGAACTAAATATAAACAAGACTATAGGCATAGACTTAACAGAAACAGATGAACAGACTGATTACGATTACATAGGAATACATTTTACTTCAAAACCTGTAAAATGCTTAGGTATTTATGTTGGGAAAAATGATAGTCAAGACCTTAACTGGAGTAAAAAATAGACATTTTAGAGAAAATACTAGACATGTGGAAAAAGAGAGAATTAAGCATTTTCGGTAAAATATTAATTATAAAGATTCTTGCCATTTCAAAAATAACTTTTCTATTACTAAATTTGATTCCTCCAAACGATATAATTAAAAAAATTAAGACACTACTGTTTAATTTTATTTGGGGAAAAAGAGATAAAAATAAAACGCCATATTTTACGACAAGACATCATACATGGAGGTGTAAACATGCTTGACATTGAGACATATTGTCTAGCCCTAAGCGCATCATGGGTTCCGCGAATTATTAACAGTCAACAAAATAACTGGTCCTTCTACGGCAAACAATATCTGAGATCTTTCGACGATATATCAAAATTAAACTACATGGATTCCCTCGTCTTTGAGAAATTAAACAGCCTACCATCATTCTGTGAAAATATTAGTATTAGTTTTTGCAAAGTAAACCAAACTGAGAAACCTGTATCACGAGATGAAATACTAAACACGTATATATGGGGAAATAAATGGATCTCATACGAAACAGCTTCTAAAAAACATGTAATATACTTTAAATCCTTGATAGAGAGCGGCATAATATATGTTAAAGATATAAAAGTAACACAGGGATCCATAGACGAAAGATATATTTATAATAAATCAAGAACCAAAAACAATTATTTAGCTGAGATTTTTACCTTAAAAAAGCATTACACACATACTTAAGTACTATACTGGAAAATATACCTATTGAAAGATTAGAAAACGCCACTCAAAATCAAGCAAATGATCAAATAATTCCGCTTTTAAGATGTTCGTCCTATTATAAAACTGTACAAAAATGCTGGCGAGATGTCCCCAAAAGTGAAATTAATTGGAAACGATTATTTGACGACCAGAGTTTAGAATTTTCCACCATTTATCAAAAAAAGATTTTAGATATCAAAGAAAACAAACTAGCAGAATTTAATTACAAGGTTTTACACAATATACTACCATGAGTGTAAATCTATATATGTGGCGTATTATTGATACTAAAAAGTGCGATATTTGCAATATTGATGAAGATATTTCACATTTACTTTACAACTGTGAGATAGCAAATTCTATATGGCGAATATTATCGAAAATTTTACAGCGCAACATTAGTACTACTGATGTCATTATAAGTGAACATTGTGAACCACATATTGTTGATGTGATAACAATTATTTGTTACGGAATTTTTAAATATTGGATTTTATCAAAATATACCAAAACCAAGAGAAATGTTAACACTTTCCTTGCGTCTTTACGCGCTTATATTAACTATAGATGTATGTATGACTTACACTGGCAAAAATTATACTTGAATAAAGATACTGTTAATATTTTAAAACGTATTAGAGACACTGCATTTAAAAAAATTGTTATAGACCTTTTATTATTGTATTATAATTGTACATGACCTGCATATGTGTGATCTATTTGTGGACATGCATCTTAACATGTGCATGCATACTAATGGATAAGTTATACAACCATTATACTGTTCCTTTTTAGAGATACATATATATTAAGAACATTAAAAAAAAAAAATATGGAATTCTTTATCCGACAAAGCACGCAAAGCAACAACATTAAAAGAATTCGTACGCGAATACAAAAAACGGAAATAAAAATAGTTAGAGTATAAATAACAGATTTGTAATAATTGTGTTTTAAAGTAAATATATGTTGTCTGCAATTGTGCTTTAATTGTACTCCCAAATGTAATTTATGTATGTGTGTTTGTAGTTGTCATTTTTTTTTTACAATGTATATACTGTATATATATATATATATATATTTCAATACTAGATATTATTTTATAAGTCAAGTAATAGTATGAGGTAAGTACTATTATGAGTTATATAAATATACCTCAATATATATGAAAAAAAAAAAAAATGTCCATGTTTATATTATTTTTGTCAATTATTTCAATATATACACTTCAATCATGTAAATTGTTTTACTTCAAATGATGACTTCTCATGTAGATGTTTGTAAAATTATATGTTTCTCCCAGATATATTGTCAGATTTACCATGTACACGAATTTAAATATATGTTATTATTACTGTTTTATATTATATAAGTAAATGGATGATACGAGTTATCTAGATATCATTATATTATTTAAATAGATGTATATCAATGTATGTTTTTTAATGTTTATGTATGAGGGCCCCACGGCGGATGAGCTATGCTCAGTGGGTTGGTACATACATGCATGTATGTTTTTAATTTTTATTGATTTTGTACGTTGTTGTATACACCTGTACTCTCGGTAAATAAAGTCTTTATTATTATTATTATTATTATTACATTTGAAATAAAGTTATATATTACTAATACTACATTATTATATTGTTACACATGTCCAGGTATACATATGTACGCATTTGTATGAACGTTTGACAGGAATGCATCTTAAATGTGTGAAAATCAATTTATATCACCATTTTCTTGTTTCGCTCCAGTGTAACCATTATTGTGTTTACTTGTATCATGTGTATGTGAATAGGTCTATACATATTACAATCAACATGATCAAATCATATAACCAATAATATCCCGTATCATTTTAGTGATAGATGTAGATAAGTATACACCGACTTTTGCCTATATATTATTTTGTGAGAGTAGAAGCTCTCTATTTATGTATATGCATCCTAATGCGTAGGTTTGTACATACAAATAGACATACCGTGAATCAAGTTATATTTATAACCACTATTTTGTTTCCTTCTACATGTTGTTCTGTTTGTATGTAAACATATATTTTGATATATTTTGTGAAAGTAGAAGCTACTTCTAATCGCATTTTTTAACTCATTTTTTTCATATATTTTTGCTGTAGGTTTAATCGCATACTATGACTACTACATGAGAAATGACCAATAATAATCATATTTTATTTTTTCCCGTAATGTGCAGCCTTTCATGCTATTTCCAGATACCTCACTTAACTGATCCTCCACTTTCACTCTATATAATCTCCCTCGTGTAATTATATATATATATATTTTCGTACGGAGGTGTGATAAATGAGGTTTCTGTTGGACACATTAAATATATTCCTACTCACATCGATCATGTTCATGCTGTAATATAGCTATGCTCCTTTTTATACACATGGATGTAACTAGGAATATATTTGAGCTGTGATGCCCTTTTCTTTGTGACCTCACGAAAAACAAGGAATGTGTCTTTGTTCATAATATTCGTGAGGTCACAAAAGCTGATCTCGGGGTCAGTATTTAGAATGCTGGATAGCCGCCCACAGTTTGTGCTATGCAGTAAACATGGTAAATGGCTGACCTCGAGAACAAAGGGGTGTTCACACCCACAACCCTATTGTAGTCTAAATTATATAACCACACGTTTATATAAATTATATAACCACACGTTTCTATAAACATCCCTGCAGACACGAGACAAGGGCGCAGTGCTAGTCCAGTGCTGACCCACTATCGTCGAAGCTGGCCCAGCGCTGGACCGGCGTTGTGCTTAATGTCTCGTCCTTGCTGACATGTCTTTCAGGTCACTTGTGTAATACACTTTTCACCTCTATGTCATGGCGGACCGTGGGCCTCTGCTTATGCACGCTGTAATATATTCTTCGATTTCACACATGATACAATACCCTGCAAACACGATACATCGGCCCGGTGCTGGGCCAATGTTGTGCCAGTAGACGCTGGCCCACATTGGACCAGCATTGGGTCGATGTGTCGTGTTTTCTAGGTACCCACCAGGCGGGGAGGTTTGGTCCGATGCTGGGGCAAGGTTTGGACAGCGTCGATGATGCTTGAACAACATTGCGCCAGCGCTGGTCAAACCTCTCGTGTTTGATGTACTGGGCCGGTGTTGGTTCTTTGTTCTCCTACACTGGACGGACACCGGCTCAATGCTTCCTGTGTTTTTTAATGTATAATTATGCCTTTTAACTATCATTATTATGTGTGTTTTTTTTACCTATATTACATGTTTTGTAATAATCACTGTATCGAATAGTTTTATCAATAAAAAAATAAAAAAAATTAAAAAAACATGGATGTGTAGGAAATAACCCCTTCACCAATCGCTCATTATTCAATGGCGATGATACGTAGCCTACCATGCGGACGTCTGTTTGCACAATCTACTCTTATGAGAGTACTCAAAGTTTATACCAACAAAATCTGATTGATATAACTTACCAAAATAAAATTACAAATGTGGATGCAATATAATTATGATATTCATTGGAGATCGTTTCATACAAACAATATTTTCTAATCAATAGAACATGCAGTATATATATATGATGTTATATAAGATACCTGTAGACATATTAACGAGCTCAGCAAGTAGAGCTCTCGGGTCAGTTATAGCAAAGTTTAAAACATTTAAAGACGTAGATTTTGACACGTTTAATAGAAAAAATCATTCTATGGTAGTCCCAATCACAGATTCCTGTCTCAACGTCTGTGGTTATGGGAATATCACGAAAACAGCTAATATTCTGAATAGACAAATAAGCTATTTCTTAGGCGTGTACAACAAAGCTCCATTAGTAGGTTTTCAAGGAGAAGAGAATTGGATAACACCAAGGTATAGAAGTCATTTGTGTAAAATCAGATTTTTGAACAGGTTGATACAAATGGATAATACAAGGTTAACAAAAAAGGTATTGAAAGAGCTACTATCAATCACCTGCCGATCCATGAAACTATCGCTCACATTGGGCTCTTATGGTGGGTATTTCGGCATTTAAAAAAAGGAGATCCATATCAGAGGCTGCTATAAAGTCACTTTTACAAATTAATAAACTAGGAGAGTTCAAGTTAAGTTTTCTAAATGTACTGCCACCAACAGAAGATGCATTTCGTTAACATGTGAAGTCACAAAGCATATTGAATGATTGAAAAAGTGCATTTACTAATATGCCTAACTTTGTACAACAAACGAGACTGTTTTTGTTACATTGGATGTCTCTGCAGGAGACAAAGAGACCATGTACGCTATTTCAAAGCAGATTCTTTGGATCGTAGTGGTGAATCATGCACCGAATAATCTAAGTGGGATCTGCGTTCTGTTCATTTTCGCATTAGTCAATTCAATGCATTGTTTAGATCACTTATTTTTGTAATACTAGTCAAATTTAATTTATTTTTTTGCTTCATCGCAACATATCCTGATGTGTTGCTGGCCCAGTTTAGTCTCTATGTGCACAAAACGTGCCATTCATTCGTTTTGCTATCAAACATATATATAGTTTCAGGGAGTAATGTTATCATAAGAATAATATTGCTTCTCATTACTTTCAACAGCTGAATGAATTTGTAGTATTCTGTTTTGATGTTATACGTTTACGTGTTAATAAAAATGTTTAATAGATGAGAAACAAACATAGTGTAGATTCTTGAACTCACAAGTTTTAATGTGTATACGTAGGCCTAGAAACGTGAATAGACGATTCTGAATGAGCAAGCGATCTGTTCATAGCACCACTGTCAACATTTGGTATGTTATTATCCGTCAGGTGATCAGATTCGTGATTGTAAATATTTTTTACAAGGCATTGAATTTTAGATGATAATCACTTTTAGGAGACGAAATTTATGTTAGTCTTGATATTGGTCATAATGATAATTAACAAGACTTATGTATTGACCATCATATTTATTGTTGCCTTAAAAATATTACACACTATAGTGGATTTATTTATTTTGAAAGAGAGACGTTTGTCCACAATGTTTTCATTATTAATTGTTTAAATAATATCAACATTGACAAATCAGTGGTTTTTATTTGAATACTTTTATTACAAATAGCTCAATATATACTTTCTGATCAGTTTATATTTGCTGACTATTTGGATTTCTATGCCTAATTGATTTAAACACAATAAAGTCAACATTAAATTGTTTTGATTTTGCTGCTACTCATCCTTCACAGAAATACAACAATAACACTATTTCTAGAAATATAGCGAGTCATTTAAAAAATATTCTAATGCTAAATAAATAAATATCAAAGATATAATGTTAGATAATCATTGCGGGCAAATAATATCGTTAAAGTACTGTAGATCAACCATTCTCGCGGTACATGGTAGACCGGTTCCTTTTAAATTAACTTTGACATTGACCTTTAACCTAACAACGTAAATATGCTCACAAGTAATGTCACATATTATATTTAAAGAAAAAGTTAAAAAATTTATGTATGATATCGTTATGGCGGCCATCTTACATATTTGCCGTTGGTGCATTTCCTGCAAAACATTTCCGGGTTTGCATATGTATATTCGTATTATAGTGATGTATGCTCACCAAAAATTACACTAGACGTTATTTGGAAAGTAATTTGATATTTACATATGTTTTCTGTGAAATTTGTTTCTGATATTTGCCGAAAAAGTGCTAAAATACACATAAAACATATACGCATATTTCTCGGCTCAGAGCTGATTGCCAGACTGCCAACATGTTTTTTATTGTTCATTAGGGTGTCCTGAACACATTGATATAGGTGGCTTACTTTCTTCATGAAAATCGCACAGGATCCTAAATCCGTATAACATGCTCCCTGACTATTTATCCGAGAATACTTAAAGCGACTCAGTGTGATGACATCAATTTTCGTTTTTAATGTTGTAATGAAGTAGTGTATCCCACGGAGAATTCTTTAATTTTTTCAGGAATTTCAGATTTTTAGAAAACTTTTTTTAACAATATTTAAAAGAATCCGGACAAAACCCAAACATACAATAAGTTCTCCTAAAAGATGGTTGAATGCTAGCACAGCAGTGGGCCACAAGTTGATGCCGTCGGCACAGCGTTAAGCAGACCATGAGTGCTGCAGCTGTGTCCCCCCATGTCCTGACTAAAAGACACCAATTAGCGGCGATTGCTTTGATCTTACCGTCCAAGACGTGGGAATATGTGGTGTAAAGTGCTGTATATTGCTGACTTGTTTTGTTTACATGTCGAACGACCTGGAAATATAACTATTTCACTCTTTTTCGGTGCTTCAAAATTGTTTTTTTGACTTTTTTGTATTTTCAGTTAAGATCAGTAGGTTATATAGCTTCATAAAATTAAAATTTAAAAAATTGACAACATTGAAAATTTCTCATCCCAAGGGGTCCCTTTAATCATTACTTCTAGTCATCCCCCAACACAGTAGAATATTTTAAATTAGTTTAATAAAATTGGTCTCAATAGCTTAGGGTATTGAAGAAAAATAATGTTGTATAACAATAAAATAAAACAATGATGTGAATAAACTTTTGGGAGTCGCCTACTGCTGCTGACTAATTCCTCGGGTATTTTTCAATCAGACAACTGAGTCATCGAAAATGCAGTTACCACGAAACAGAACTGGAATGCAGCATAAACTCTCGGCACAGCGTGAGGATATCTTCAGGGAGTCAGACGGGATCCGTGCAGCAAGATGGGGATCCCGAGGAGCCGGGATCCACGGAGGACGCGACGGGACTTGCCACCCCTTCAAACGTGGACGGCGGCTGGGCCTGGGTCGTCATGGTGGCCAGCACCATCATTATTATAGTCTCTGATGGACTCGCCTTTTCCTTCGGCGTGCTGCTGCCTGAGCTGAAAAAGCACTTCGTGGGCAAAGAAGAAGAGGTGGCGCTTGTTGGTTCTGTGATGGGAGGAGTGCACCTGATGGCAGGTAGGAAGTAGCTACATATAGATCGCCATCTTGGCATTAACCCTTTGACCGCCAAATTATTCAATCTGAATTTTCACCCACTTGAAGTTGTGTCTCGCTGACGCGATCCACAACTTCAAGTGAGTTAAAATTATTCAAATTTGACAAAATGGAGACCAACTGTTTTCAAATATTGCTGATTGATGTCACATTTGATCTTTAACATGTTTAAAAGTTGGTACTTAATGTGCTAATAAAAAATGAAAACCCGAATATATGCGGCACCGGCGGTTGAAGGGTTAAAGGAAGGCATTTGCCACTTTACAAAGTGCAGACCCTTTAATACCATGGTGACGAGATGGCTGCTAGGTAACAAAATACAGAAATAGCACATATTATAATTTAAATTATACTGATATTACTATATGGATTACATCTTTCTATTAAATTATGCAACAGAGAACACACGGTATTTATTCCTGAGAGTGTGATTCTAGATTGACAGAAGAGCCAAGGGTATATTATATATAATACATTATGCTATATTTATATAACCTCGATTATAAATATCCACACTAATAATTGTGTTGTAATAACGCATGACAAATTGTTCAAACGCCATTAATAATGCCTGGTGTGTGGAAAGACAAGAAGCTTAATTGCATCCATTCGATAACCATGATAGGGTATCATCCCTACTTTATAGGCTTCATTTTCTACTCACTTAATCACTAATAATACGTCATTTTTATTTCGATCTTTTCGCTGCACACAATGCAAAAAACGTAGTATGACATGTCGCATTTTAAAGGTATAGTCATGATAGTTGCTTACTGATGACGAAATACATTTTGTAATGTTAATAATTTAATAGTAGGCATAGGCCTGCGTGTAAATTACGCCATTTTGGCTTTCAATTTTTGGCCAAAAATAGTTCAGAGTCAAATTCCACCAGTCATACATTTTCGGCCACTTAAAGTTGTGCGTCAAACCCGCGACGCACAGCTTTAACCGGATGACAAACTAATGGGCTCATTCAAGCTTGACATCTGGTTAGTTTTTCAGGTGGCCACTATTTTGATATTCACGAGGGAGAATAAGTGTCTGAAAAAACTCATACAGGTCTTATAAAATAGTAAATAAATAATTATGTGTGCTGCCTTCCATAAAAAATGGGTTTGCTTCTTATATAAATAATTGGAAAAATCGTTTACCTAAATAATTAAATGCATGCCTCGCTTTGTGCAGCATAATAATACTGACAAAATTGCGGGTGGAGGACATTGTCATCTTAGGTGACAGCTTCTTGGTTCAATAACTGATATAATAATATTAAACATGTAGCTGGTCTATTGTAGAGAAAACTATTATTTCCCTCTTAGAATGAAGTGAAAAATAATCGTTGACAATCAACTGTAATTCTATTGGAATAATATGCTCCCATTATTTCCAGGTCCATTGGCGAGTGTGTTGTGTGAAGTGATGGGTTACCGGGCAGTGGCCCTGATGGGAAGTATCTTGAGTACACTGGCCATCCTGGCCGGCTCATTCTCTCCAAACGTAGAAGTCCTAATTATCACGTACGGAGCATTAGGAGGTAAGAGTAGTAAGCACAAAACATTTGTATAACATTTGTGCAGAGTTGGACCAACGTCGAAGACTTTGGGCCGACGTTGTACAAATTGTATACAAATCTTTCGTGCTTGCCGAGTCGGTGCTGTGAGTTAAATGTGTGTGCGATCTTCATACCGCCCCCTGGGAGTTAGAAGGTGTGAACTGCCACTTTACAAAGTGCAAGTTTAGCACCTTATAACTCCAAGGGGACGATACGTGCGAGCATTATCACACACCGATGGCTTCAGCGATTGGCACGTCAACCGAGTGTTTGTATTGTGCCAGTCGTATTTCGTCCTCTTGGATATGAAAGGGTGTATGTGGCACTTTGTAAAGTGGCACATGCACCCTTTCATATACAAGAGGACGATTAGCATTCATTCACCATTTCATATCCAAGATGACGATTTATTAACACGCGTACGTAGCAAATTTCTGAAATGGAAATATAGCCTTTAGCCTAATTCATCGATATCCTTATTCTGTAATAATCACACTTCCATTTATAGCGGTCATTTAATAAAACAGTGATATGTACTATATTTTATCGGCTATGAAGACCAAGGACGTTTCTACAATATTTACGCTTTAACATCACACATGAGAATGACAAGAGGGTGAAATCTCGACTGTGAAAGAGTGATATGTCCCAGTACATTACCGAAGTAAATTGCAATTTTGGTTGTATATTTTTTACAAAAGCTTCTGTATTTTGACCAACTGTCGTCGTATAAGGGTAGTTTCTTCTTAAATGATGATTTCTAGTGGTGTTAATGTTAAAGCAGTAGTCCACCGTGCACCAACAATGGGCTAACGCTATACCCAGGAAGCGAGTTATCTGGGGTAGAACTATAAACATAAACAAGACTAACAGTAGTCTATTAGGTTTAAACTGGGGTGACTTGTCTTTCAAATATTTTAAGCCAAAGTGGATATTTCAGATAATAATACGAGTTCAGAAATACGAGCCTTTAGCAGTTTACAACATCATCATCGCTAATATTCTTCCATCAATATGTACATAGACTGATAGCTGTCATTTTGTTGTACCCACAGATCTCGGGTTGTCTCTGATGTACATCTCGGCGATGGTAATAATTACTAGTCTGTATAATTATGTGCATAGATGCAATGTTGCTGTACCCACAGGTCTCGGGGTTCTCTTTGATGTTCATCTCGGCGATGTTAATATTATTGACGGTCTGTATTATGTACATAGATGTTACGTTGTTGTACCATAGGTCTCGGCTTCTCCCTCATGTACGTCTCAGCGATGGTGATAACTAGTCTGTACTTTGAGAAGAAGCGGCCCATAGCTGTGGGCATCGCGTCATGCGGCTCGGGAATAGGTATGGTACTGTTCCCACTGTTCATTGAGAAGTTACTGGACGTGACAACGTGGAACAACGTGCTGCGATCCGCTGCCTTATTGGTGCTGGCCGCCGGACTGGCCGCCATTGCTTTCAAGCCCCTGGAACATCTGCAGGAGGCAGGACGCACCAGCTGCAAAGACAAAGTGTGTCGTCTGCTGGATTTCAGCCTGTTCAAGAATCCCGCTTTTATTCTCATCTCCTTCATGGCAATCTGTTCTACCATAGGTGAGTCAGCGACCACGAGACATTGAGCCTATGTTGGTTTAGAGCTGATTTGGCTGAACATTGAGCCGGGGTTAGACCAAGGCCGAATTAGCTGTTTACCATTCTGATCTAAGGTACAATTTTTGATATAAAACTAGACACTAGGTAATTATATAATGCGAAAAACTTGCGGAAAACACGAAGCCAGTATAATGACAATATAATGTTTTTTCAATATCATTATGTTTTTAGCATACATATCCATATTTCCACTGATTTAAGAACTACGTATTATTTTAATGTAAACCTTCACCAATTTAACCCTTTGACTTCCAGGCCGGAGTGCATGCCAGGATCCAGATATACTGGTGTAGGAGTTCTATTTTTCGTCATTTGAAGCTGGAATTGCTAACGCAATTTCCAGCTTCAAATGACGAAAAATACATAAATGTAGTATATATTTGACGAAAATTTGTGTCATTTTATGGTTACGTTCATTGACGAATGACGACGGAAATTTCCGTCATGTATGGTAGTGAAAAGGTTAAGTCTATAATTATCTGACTGCAGGAATTGGAATCCCCGTGATATTTTTGCCTGATATGGCCATCCACAGAGGGGTGGATGACGACTCAGCTGCCATGCTGGTATCTGTGGTCGGAGTCACCAACACGTTGTTCCGTGTGGGTGTTGGAGCCTTGGTTTACTTCAGCCCCCTCAATCCCGTGTTGTTACTGGCAGGTGCATCAGTTACGGGAGCAACGCTCCTTTTTCTCAACCCATTCTACACCACCTTCCCGACACTGGCAACATTTGCTGGGCTATTTGGCATGACGTTTGGTAAGTGAGCAATTACCTAAACTAACATTTTACAGATGGGGGATACCTTCAGGGCTTTTGAAGGGAACGTATTTTTTCCAATAGATGATAATAATTATCAGAATAATAATATATTTTCTCAGATACTGAAACTAATGATAAAATATGATGCACTATAAGTTGTGACATTGGAAGAAAGACGTTACTATTTCAAGTGGTTTGTTTCTTCATTATAATTATTTAATTTTGAATATATCGTCGCCTCGGAGCTAAAGGATCCTATCTGACACTCGTCAGAGTGGCAGATAGGATCCTTTAGCTCCGAGGCGACGATATATACAGTGATAAAATTCCATTTATTACACTTTTCATCAATCCCATTTGTACGTCATTTTTATGTTGTAGCTTTTGACGCCGCGCTGGCCACAGTTATAATAGTGTACGCAGTTGGAGCCTCGTCGTTATCGGGTGTGTTTGGACTACATTGTCTGTTCAGAGGTGTCACACACACCATCTGTGGTCCCATAGCAGGTAGGAGATATAGCCACTTCAAACAAGAATGGATTGCTAACACCGGCTTCAAATGAATAAAATATAGTCTAGCCTTAAGTGAACAAAATAGAAATCCCACAATTATCTTACATTCCGTTTCCGTTTTACTTTTCATCTGAATCTAGCAAAAATCACAGAAAGAAAATGGGTCTGCTGCTTGATTCTACAAATACAAAAAAGTAACATTTTTAATAATGGCTTACTTACTAATATAGTAAGTACTCATAAATACTGAAGAACAGAAAATTCCTAATAAACCCACGATCGAATAAGCGTATATAGAGCCTATCATAAAAAATCTACAAAACCATAAGTCACACTGGCTAAACACAATGTGTAAAACAAGCACTAAGAGATGATCGTCATATCATCAGCTACTTAAATATACATAACATTTTATTATTCGCTTCAAGGGAACAGATCAGCAAACACAATACGTTGAGCCAACGATGGTTTAATGTTCAGCCACCGTCTTCGACGTTGGTACTAAATTATAAAGCCAACATAGACCAACAGTCTTTGCTGGAACCTGTTGGACTGATTTATATAATTATGAAACTGTTTTCAATAATCAGTGTGATTTAAAAGATATTCACCACCCAGCAACCACGAGACATTGAGCCGAAGTTTAACATTAAGCCAATACTGGGTCAACGTATCGTATTCGTTGACAGTATATGTATCAGTAAATCACTCCACCAAAATTAAATTTCTAGTTAAAAAAGTACTAAAGTTATAACCAGATACAGAAATTCATTTTTCTCTAAGGTGGCCATTTTTTTCTTAATTTTGACAATAATCCATTATTTTGAAAGTGTTGATCCGCTCATAATTGGATTCAGCATGCTCACAATCTCCTATATACAAATATGGTGCTTTCATCCGGAAGTGCACAAGTTGGCCTCCTACTGTTACATATCGACTGAGCTACAAAGTATCATGAACTTGTGTTACGATTTTATTACAAGACCACCGAAATTCGCTCTCCTACTGTTGGCTGCATCGAATAACAATTGTAGACCCCCCCCCCCCTCCCCGCAGAATATAGATGCCTCTTATGGTTTTGATCGTCTTAAACTTGTAGCCTGTTTTCAGAGACGGGGTGAATGACTGTCTATAATAATAAAGTGCCCGTACACAGGCAAATTAACAATTTCATTTGCAAAGGTTGCGTATTCGCAGATGATATTTTTTATTATTATTTCGCTGTATCTCAGCATTGTCAACGCCATGACCACACACACGTATTGTCGCTAGCCATCTGCCTAGTGGCAGCACATGGCGGTGCCCCTGATATTACATTTCATACAGATTTGCAGCCACAGTACATTTTCAGTATTATACACTGCTGCCGGGGCTTCACATGCTCGACAGAACATACTTTTTTAGTTAAATTTTGTATTTATTTATAAATCACTTGTGATGTGTTACAGCATCCCTGATGAAGAGTACGGGCACATACGACGCGTCCTTCTACCTGGCGGGTGGCGCCATAGTCTGTAACGGTGTGCTGTGCCTCGTCCTCTACCTCTACACCCGTCTACGCGGGGAACCCGATGACAGCATACAAGAAGACGAAGATCACGAGTCTCCAGGAAAGGAAAACATGGCGGCCATAGCAGAAGAAAGCGACGAAACTCCACTGGAGAGTGAAATCTCGGCCAGCCGCGTGAATCCGTCTTCAGGGCCGGATTCTCTCACAAGCTGTGGAGATCCACTGGTCAACCAGACTGTCTGATTTCACTTAACTTCTTCATTCCTAGCAAACTCGAGACACATTGTGGGTTATGTTGGGACAGAGGCTTGTGGTTTCTGTGTTATGATGCCTTCACACATACACGAAATTGTAATAGAAAATTGTCGATCTTGGAAAATGACAACGAGAATGAGGAAGGCTGATGCTTTTTTATAGAGGGCTCAGGTACTGTGGTGGGTACGAAATCCACCAATCAGATTAATCCTTGCTTTGAGCCAATCAAATAATGCCGTCCTTTAGCCAGACCTGGCTGTGAGATGCGCTACTTTTTAAATGAGATTCATGACATGAGATTGGTCATGCATGCATAATTTTTACTCATTAGGTCTAGAATCCGTTGCCGTCATAGAGGGCCAGTTCCCTTTCAGAAACGTCTTTTAAAATATTTTTCATAGACTTTTTTTAGGTTTTTTTTCTGAAAATATTATACATATATTAATTTTTATAATGCGATTAAATTTATGTATAGTAATACTACTTCATCTTCAATGGAATAATATATTTACAAAATGGTAATTGATACAGTCACAGGTGTCAGGCAATGATATACTTTATCTCCTACCTTATTTAACATCTTCCTGAATGACTTGATTACAGATTTAGAACAGTTTTCTGGTATCGAGACAGACGATATTTCGCTGTCTGTTTCATGCAATGCTGACGATATTGTGATACGTTGTGATAGTGAAAAAAAAATACAAGTGATTTTAAATCGTGTAGCTGAATGGTGTTCGAAGTGGTGTTTGAAAGTAAATACAAATAAAAGCAAAGTTATTCATGTTCGCCCTAAACCATGTAAACGTCTGGTTAGTGCCTTGGGTTTTATTTTGATGAATTTATTGATTTGAACAAATGAAAAATATTTTATCCGATGCAGCTGGGAGGAGCCTAGGTGCAGTGATATCAAAATTTAAATCTTTAAGAGATGCAGGTTTTTATACATATACCAAGTTATTTGACAGTTGTGTGGTTCCAATCAGTGATTATTTTTCTAGAATCTGGGGTTTCACGAAAAAATCGGCGATAAATAAAGTTCAGAATAGGCCGCGCTAAAGCCCCAATACTTGGTTTTCAAGGGGAGATAGGTTGGATGCTTCCAAAATATGGACACTTTTTCTGAATGTTTAAACTTTGGAATAGATATTGTATGTCCTCGAATAATAGAATTGCTCGGAAAGTTTTGTTATGGGACTTTAAGCAAAATATCAATAGCTGCAGTCATGAGATAAAGCTTACTTGCCCACACAATAGATTAACGAACCAATATTTGGTGAAGTGTATAATTTAAAAATTGATCATATTCTTGCTAAGCAAGATAATGATTGGAGAGAGGCTTTACAAAATAAACAGAAATTAAGTACTTATATCACTCTTAAAACCAATTTTTATACTGAGAAATATGTTCAAAAGTATACATGTAAACGTGAGAGATCTCTGTTCGCCCAGTTACGTGTCGGTATATTACCTCTTGAAATTGAAACTGGAAGATACCGAGGTATTGCAATTGAGGAGAGGCTATATCAATTTTGTAAATCTTTGGTAGAAGACGAAGTTCATTTTTTGTGTATTTGTCCATTATATACCACAGAAAGATTTAAATTGTACACCAGCATCATTGAAAGAAACGAGCTTTTTGAACAGATGAAAAATAATACAAAATTCAAGTATTTAATGCAACTAAATTCAACAGATGTTCTTCACTTTGTAGATAAAGCATGGAATATTCACAAAGAGTTTATGTATAATTAACGACTATAATATGAAGACTTATTGTTACAATGTTATTATAATTTAAAATATATTATTGTTTTATACAATTTTCTATATCGCATCACGCATATTGCTTAAATACTGTTACTCTATTTGAGCTGATCTATAAGCTCATGTCGGGGCTGGGTGTGCATTTATTTTTGATGTTTGTTAAGACTCAACGAAGTTTTGTAGCACAGATCAGTATAATTAACAAATAATACTACTACTACATATAATTATAAGCTCAATTGAGTTGTAAACCCATTTAATGTTGTTACTGTTTCGGCACAGCCTTTATTAATCATCAATCCTCCGTACACTTCGCATCAAAATTTATCTAATTTAAGTTGAAGAATAATTATTGCATTCCATTTCTATAATTGTATGACAGAATTTTAAATACTGAAGTATATTATGTTTGTATATTATTTATAATAAATGATTTAATATTATAGTATTCAACTTTTTGTCTAGCTTTTTCATAATAATCAGGCCAAGTACCATTTCTATTGATATAGTCTTAATAGTTTTGTCCTTGCTCACTTCATACGAACCTTCCTCTTTATTTCCTTTAACAAAACCATAATCATTTTTATACTAACATTGCCATTTAGATTACGCGCTTATATAAGATTTATACATAACGTTACATTCTGTCACCATTGCATAATTGAAATAGTGTTCACCGTTAGTATGAACGTGATGTTATCGAGCTGCAAGCAGCTTTGTACCGCACTGTTATCGGTTCTATGTGTTGTTATCGACGTCCCATGTTATTTGACTGGTATATATGGAACTTTTATAACACTTCAGTTACCAGTGGCCACATGATCCTGTTCTCATAAGATTTTATTTGTCCTCTAATAATAATACTGTAGATCTGCTAATTTTCGCGTGTTTCATTTTTCTTGATTTTTTTTGTTTTGGGACTTTGCACAAAGTTTTAGAATTCGCGATTTTTCACTTTTCTTTAGTGGCCCTATTATAATAATAATTTTCGCGAGATTATTGAATTTGCGAAAATATAACACATTGCTAAGATTAGGTCATTGATAGGCCTTACTATTTTTAATATATTATCAGTGAATTATAAAATACGCCTACAACAGCTACTCAGTGTTATCTAATCTGTTGATGCGTTATCTAATCTCACTAAGCATTAGTCAATCTTTAAACAAAATACAATTCCCGTTAGTCAATCACGATTTCGAATATCAAATTTACCAACTGTTACGTTTTTACAAAGTGCGAAGATTGTGGTAAATACCTCAAAAGAGCAGAAAACTGACTTCCCCACTTTTGGTGCATCCATATTGGATAGGCTAACGCCGGCGTTAGCTAATGAATTTCGCCCCAGTGTTACATATGATAACTTAGTCTGTGTTTCTTGATAATTTCACCTAGATCAACTGCATACAGTGTGAAAAGCAAGGGTCCAAGAACAGGGGCCCATCCCACAAAGAATCTTAAAATTAGGATTATCTCAACTTTCTCTTATTTGGATCAGAAAAGTTAAGATGATCTTAACTTTTCTGATCCAAATAAGAGAATGTAAGGATAATCTTAATTCTAAGATCCTTTGTGGGATGGGCCCCAGACCCTGAATGAAGATGTTTTTATCTTATTTACACCCTCTGATGGCATGCATCGCCGTTCAATATACATCTTAAAATCCAATTCTGTCTCGAGTCCCTAAGCCACCATGTCAAATGTGTAGGCCTATGTCGCTATCCTGGTGTGGATGGCCTTAGGCAGTGTTCTAGCTGCGACGATCAAAAGCTAACCACAATGAAAACATTATAATCAGGTTCTATTTGTTCCACTATACACGTATTGAAACAATTGGGCCGGGCTTGCCAGGCAACACCCAGGTGTGCACTACTGATTTTTTTTCATTCTGCTCAATGGACGCCAGCAACATTAATCTGCCATATTAGACATTTTACGCAAGGAGCATCTGCTCTTATATCGTTGGTGTGGGTTTCTTTTTGCTTTGCTTGGTATTAAAACTATATCAAATTCTTGCGATCTTAAAACATTTTTATTTCAGTTATTCTTTATATTGAATTTGGAAATAGAAAATCCGTGGTGCTTGCTGTGCATAGCGGACTCGAATGAACTACCTGTGATTTTCTAAGATAGCTCATGCCCTCAAAATAGAGTGCATAGATGAGAGGTGTATTATCACCTAGGCTACTGGTGAACTAGGCTACGTATTGGTCCTAAAATGTATCCATCTTGTCAACTTCGAACGTTCGAGGAGCACGATACCAGCGTAAACAGTTCTAATTTTGTTTTATTTACATTGGTATTTTTCTTCTCAAACGTTCAATCTGACTTGATCAGATTGATGAAATTATTAGCATTTTGTACGAGCAGACCACCTTAATATACATGATATGCATCACATCTCGTAAAATGCTTTTGGTGGACAGAACTGGCTACGTAGCGGGATAGTATTCTTACTTCTTTTTGCTGTGGATATTGAATGAAAATGTCCTGGCGCAAATAGGTCAACACTTGTGTGTCTAAGATGGTCGGTGGTGGCCGCTTTGCATTTTTTGTAATAATTTTTGTCCTAATCAACATGACAGAGGTACTATGGCCTGGGCGTTTGCTAAAATAACCTCTTTAGTTAAATATTTTTCAAAATCGTCTTGATGGGTGCCTTCGATTTATAATGTTATACAACACACCTCCACGATAGAGTGGAACCTGCTATGAGCAGCTACCCTTGGGACACAGGAAAAGTGGCCTTTGAAAGCAGGTGGCTGCTCTTAGGAGGTTTATTTGTACAGGAAATGACCGAATGGCTATCGAGTTTCGTAGAATTCTGTGAAACTCAATAGCCAATACAATAATGTATGGTGGAGGGGGACTTAAATGAGTTTATTTTCATGAGTTGCCATTCAAAACGGTATCCGGTGACGCCACTGTTTTTCACAGAATATTTCACATATCTACACCACTACAATTTTTTACACTGCATTATGTTCATTCACTAAAATGGTATATCGAAAAATTAATAAAGAAAAAAATAGAATTAGTTGCTGAAAAGCTGATCAGTCATTTTATTATATATATTCGACTTCAGCTATTGAAGAAGTAACAAAGAAACAGATTGTAATAAGTAGGTTACACTACAAACGAATACGAAATGACGATCGGAAACCTCAGAATTCTCAAAAAACACTTTTCGATTTGTCTTAGTTTCAAGTTTTGGAAACGTTGTGTAACGATGTTCTCTTTAAATAATGCATTGCACAATAAAGTCAAGCTCAGAAACACATACATAAGGTTTTTTTCAGAATATTTTATTATATACCAACAACATAAACGTGATAAATATTCATTTCTAACGTTCCCAGTTCCAGTCTTTAACAGAACACTTTGGTCGCGTGTCTGGTATGGGTGCTCAGAACAATCCACAATATTGCCAGTGATTCTCTCCCAGCAAACACCAAACATTAAACTAATGTTGGGTTGATGTTGGCCCATCGTCTGCGACGCTGGCCCAGCATCAGCCCAACATTGGTTCAATGTCTCGTGTTTCCTGGGCTGGGCGCTCTGCAGCATACCAAGTCTTTTAATTCTTTGTAGTATTTTTTTTACAACATTATTGTGTATGGACAAGTATGTACACAAAGCCTGTATCGATCACAACGTCAACATTGAGCAGCTCATAAAATAACTTGCGTGTGCCACGTCGATCTCACTTTGTACACTTCGAATACTCATCGAGCGGGAAAACAGCAGTGCGGAACAGCATAGTATTGGGGGGATTACAATAAATGAACACGGCAGCGTCACATCGCGGCTTGCGTACATGACCAGCTGAAGCATCAATCTAGCCAGAATCACTGTCATTGTCACAACAGATGCCTCTACAATTCAGCGTTGTCTAGTCGTGTGCTTACGGCGTTATGCCTAGGTTTATATTAACACTCAACCGTTTAGCCGCCGGTGCCGCATATCTTCGGGTTTTTATTAGCACATTAAGTACCATCTTTTAAACATGGTAAAATGTGACATCAATCAGCAATATTTGAGAACAGTTGACCTCCATTTTGTTAAATCTGAATAATTTTCACTCACTTGACAGCGAGACACAACTTCAAGTGGGTGAAAATTACGATGGAATAATTTGGCGGTTAAAGGGTTAATGCGCCAAAATATGTTTATATAAACCATGTGACCAACAGTATTTTTTTCTAATTTAAACACACATACATAAAAGTCTTATTTAGCTATTTCCGTTTTGTTTGACTACCTATGTTACGAGGCACGGTCATTATAAATACTTCACTCTTTGAGTACGGGGACCGACATGAGACATCACGTCAGATGCTAAAGTCGGTCCCCGCTCTGAAAGAGCTGAACGAAAGTAGCAATGTAAACCTAGGCATATCCTGAAAAGCGGCGTATAGATTGTGTAGTGTTAAGATCAGCAAAGTGAGATCTCGTCATCCGTGATATTATGTAGCATGATTCAATTGCATCATTGGGTCAATTAGCGGATCAAGTGTTGTGAACACATTTTAGGGAGCAACGTGATCTGTCACTAGTTGTCAGATACCTTCAGTAAGTTGATAGTGCCATGATTGTGTAGCTACCACACCATGTGAACTGGACAGGTTTCCAGCAAAATCTGGAGATTTTGACAATACGTCGTTGGAATGTTAGTCCGGCGTCACAGACGCCGGACCAACATTACAACGACGTAGTGTCAACGTTAGTATTGCGCTGCAAGGCAGCATGTGCTCAGTAACAAGTACTAGTATGCCATGCGGCTTTACACCTCAAGAGTAAATATGGTGACATGACACCACAGGCTCATGTTAGGCCAAGCAAGTGTGCCCAACACTGAATCATCGTTGGTCCAGCATTACAAATTGCGGTCCAAATGAATGGTTGACTATCCAGATTTCAATATCATTAGTTTTATTCACACTCATTCCCGAGTATTGTATATATTTTGAAGTCTTCCTGGCATTTCGTTGATAATATTGTATACTTATTGTGTTGATGAGTAAAGTAGGACACTATCCAAATAATAATAATAGAAATGGCAGTTACCCGGCAAACACGCGACGTCGACCCGAAGCTGGTTTAATGTTGTGCCATCCTATACAACACTGGCTCAACATTAAACCAACCCAATCTGTAACATCTCTTGTTTGCAGGGTAAAGGACATTACTCCTAAACAAATGACTACATACTTTGAATGAATCAAACAAGCAGAATACACAGCAAAAACGAGACATTAAACCAATGCTGGGTTGATGTTGGCCCATCATCTGTGACGCTGGCCCAACATCAATCCGACATTGCTTCAATGTCTCATGTTTACCAGGCATTTGTGGGCATGATTTTCACAAGATTGGAATCCACATGTGCAGCATATATTCAGCAATAAAATAAGAAATATAACTAAATAACAAATAAAATTTACCCATTTATATATTATTAAATCAAATCCCTCAGTGGCTTTTCAAGCTACTGCAAAATGATGCAAACAAAATAACGAAAGCTATGTTCACAACTGAGGGTTCGAATCTTTTCAGCCTGGTGCGTGTACACACTCGCAAGTGGAAATGACAAGAATATCGTATAGTGTGAACGATAAGAGGCTAGGACAGGTGAAAGGATAGCTGTCCTTCCCTGGCAGCTAGAGCCAGTTTTTCTCTCATGATTTCCTGGCTAGAGTAGTCTGGTAGCTTCAGGTAGTTAACACAAGTCATCACAGATGGAAGGAAATGGTCCGCCGTCTCTCCTTCATTGAATGTTTTGCGGACGATAGTGAGAGGTGGGTTGAGGCTTTTCAGACCTAGTAAACATACAAAGAAAAGGGTTTTTTTCAATTTGAAATCATCAAAAATGTCTTAGTTAGCTCTTTCCGGTTCATTTGAATACCTATGTCTACGGACATCATAAATATTTTAATTCTTTCAGTGTGGGGATCATTGTTATACGTCAGAATCTGATGTCTTGAGATGTCAAGACGGTCCCCACACTGAAAGGGTCAAGAATAAAATATAAGCCTATGATGACATAATTTCTAATGCAATTATATATTCCCCCAGCAAAAAGGGCCTTCCAATCCTATACATCTACACCACAAGGAGAACCCTTACAAGGCACGTATGTCTAAATTGTGATGTATAAATTGAATGGGCAAAATTATGGTTTACGTTGCTATATCGCCATTTTTTGAAAAATCATCACTTCTAACAAAAGTTTATTCTGGTTTACATGCAGGAAAGTTGTATTATTGACAATTTTAGAAGTAGGTGAGCAGAACCTGAATTCCAGTGTATTATGTGAAACTTGCTATTGGTCGACACAATGTTTGGGATCGATGATGTTTTTTTAACACTTGAACACGGGTTACGTTATTTTTACAGTTTTCTCGTACAAGTTACAATATATCGTAGGCTTGTACAAGAATACGGGCTCTCAAAGTTACAGAGTAACCGGGGTCGGGTGTGATGAAACTCTAAAATGTAGAGTTCCATCTCAGAAGACAAATCTGTGGAGTTGCTAGTAATAAATTTATATTTGTCAAGAGATGATGCTTACCTCCTACAGGTAGTCTTGGTGAGCCGGTGACAAACTGCAGGAATCTGCGCTGTTCTTCTGGATTATAGAGAGTCATGATTTCATAAAGCATGGTCACAGCACGCGAGTCATGTGTGTATCCATGGTCAGGTCGACAACACTCCATCAGCTGTTTTAACTGCCACGACTGGTGTGAACTGCCACACAGTAGCTGTTCAACCTGTGAGAGACAAGTTCAAATTACAGACAAAGCTGAATTATTTTTTTTTAAATCGCGGAGACCAAAGGGTTTAATTCAATTTGAAATCATCTAAATGTTTTATTTAGATCTTGCCGCTTCATTTGAAAACCTATGTTATGGGTCTACGGCAATTATAAATGTTTTAATTCTTTAAGTGCGGGGACCGTCTTTACAAATCAGAAGCTGACATCTACAGACGTCAGATTCCGGCGTATAAAGACAGTCCCGCGCTGAAATATTTAAAAGTTAAATGAAATAATAAGTCCTAATTTCCAATTCCTCACAGTACTTAGCATTAGACACCGTATTAGAAATAAACTTCAAACAAAAGATGACGAATGTTCTACATATAGGCTACATTTATGTAAGAAAAAAAAAAGGGTTTGAATTTAATGTACATTGTAACAAGTAATAAAAAATATTAGTGGTTGCTGTAAAAGTGAAAACTAACAGGTTTACACTCATACTAGCATAGACCTCCCTTGAATTAAAAAATAAATTGGCAAGCAAAGAATTATATTTAGCATACAGATGAAGTAATGTAATTCTCATTCAATTGTAATGGAAATAAAAAAATCCACTTTTAAATACAGTGTAATTGATTAATCAAAATTGCCAGTACATATCGGTACCTATTTTGTCCATTAATATAATTGTTTTAACAATATGTATAATAAAGCTAATAGCAAATAGCTGTTTGAGCACAGTTACTTACTTCTTCGGGATAGAAGAGGTAAAGAGAGGAGAGTGGGAAGACCGATTCAAATCCTTCTTTCACTGCTTCAAACTGACGATGCACACCTTCCACTAGTGTCCAGTGTGAGACCAGCTAGAAAACAATAATATAAACCAATAAATACCCACATAATAGATAAAATTACAGTATTGCACCTAGATTGCTAAGTACACGAATAGCCGCAGTGGTTCAATCAGAGAGAAGTATAAATGAGTATGTTTATACATTGTACATACATTTCAATATAATTTGTGCATTTTTTACTTATTCACGTCTCCATGAAAATTTTATCACTTAAAATTCATGTCTCCATGATTATTTTCTTTTTAACTCGGTAGCACTGATTTACTATGGATATACCAGTCAGAAAGGGTAAAAAGAACATCAAGAATAAAGAAATTAGATTGATGCATTTGTATTATACATGTACATGCACAGATATTGCATAAAAACGGCAAACCAGCCTACCTTAAGATACTCTTCTAGATTATGCAGTGTAACTGGCAAATTTTTGCCTCCCTTCTTGAGCTCCATGTTAGGATAACCAGGCAAAACAAAGTCCAAGTCGAGATCTTCCACAGAACAGCCATCAAGTGTCAGACTGTCTATGGCCAGGCGTCTGCTATCGGCAGTCTGTATAACACAACATACATGTACTATTATCCCATGCCACAGATTACGGCCGAATAAATTTTCTTACAAGTGCAAATGCAGTATACAACAGCATGATTTCATATCATTTGCAACATCAGTTCATGCCAAATATTATTAGCTTTATTGCATATTACATTTGTTACAATCTTTGTTTAATCCTTTAACTGGCAAATTATTCAATTTGAATTTTCACCCACTTGAAGTTGTGTCTCGCTGACGCGATCCACAATTTCAAGTGAGTGAAAATTATTCAGATTTGACAAAATAGAGGTCAACTCTTCTCAAATTTTGCTGGTTGATGTCACATTTCAAATGTGGTACCTTATGTGCTAATAAAAAAAAAACCGAATATATGCGGCACCGGAGGTTAAAGGGTTGTCTGTTTGCGAAGCTAGAGCAGTGAATATCGAACATAATTTCAAATCACAGCATATTTTACTTTTAATTGATATAAGATGATGTATGTAAGTGTTATATCACTTTCAAATAAACAAATTTTAGTCTAGTTTTCCCATCAACTTGAAATTGCACAGTGAAATAGGAAATCGCTGCGTCACCGTGAAATACTCAGCCGTTTATAAGTGAGAAATTCTAAATATTCTCTAAATATTTAACATACATGAGATTTGTCTTTTTCAATACGTCTCTTTTGGCGGAGAATATCTTCCAACTGAAAGTATGATTTGGCTAGGACAGAGTCCACATAGTGTAGATCAGAAGCGACGAGGGACTGCTCCTGACCGAGCAGCCATTTGTAAAACACCAGACTCAGAGGCATGTCCAGCTGAAAACAATCATATTGTCATCTAAATGATACAATCATATAAATGTATTATGTTTATCAAATTAATACGATAAATTTACATAACTAATAGCTATTATAGCTATTACATAATTGATGTTTGATCATTTTCATCAAATACTGTTAGGCATTAAACAGGTTAACAGTCTAAAGTATGTAAAAACTGATGAGGAAAGATAAATAGGCTATACTAACCATGCGAGAGTCCATTATAGCCTTAGCCATAAGACGACCAAGGAAGCGGAATTTACTTTTGACTTTATTGACAACACTTGATTTGGCGTTTCGCCCTAGAGGTGATGGGAATAAACCAGACTGAGAAAACATGTATAACGCAGCATCTTCTTCACCTGATGGGAAAACAAATTTCAATAGTCAGTGGTCGTAATTTATCAACACTTCCATTTTTCAATTCAGGTAGCTCAAATGCTAACACTTCCCACAATAATAATGATGATAGAAACCACTTCCACATATTAACCCTTTCGTCTCTAATCACGACTATAATCGTTTTTAATCCATTTTATTGGTGGATCAAATCATTGTTATTTGGGAATAACACATGTGTTTAACCCTTTCAAGCCTGAATTTTCCATAGTCATCTTCATCCACTACAAACCGCGAATTGCTGTCGCGATTCTCGACTTGTAGTGGATGAAGATGACTTGAAGTGGGTGGCAAATGAAAAAAAGATACTGTTATTTTTAAAACAATTCCACGAAAATTGTGGTTTAAAACTACTAGTTGTAAGAAATTAAGTAATTTTTCGGAGATGCAAAATGATGCTTTGATGCATCGTGAGGGTTTAAAGGGTTAAAAAAAATTTTGGTACCAAATTTGAAAAAGGTACGAGTAATTTTCACCTACTTAGAAGTTGTGGTTCGCAGTAGCGAGACAAATTTGAGCGAGTGAAAATTTAAATAAGATAGAATCTTCCAGATTGAATTTCTTGGTTAACCCTTTATCCTGCTAATATAATTTATTAAAATTTTCACCCACGTGAAGTTGTGTCTTGCTACCACAACTCACAACTTCAAGTGGGTGAAAAATACTCATATTTGTTTAATTTGAGATCTATTCATTGCAAATCGTGGATGATTAAACACACATTTTTTTCCCAATATCAGTGATTCGATCTACTAATAAAAGAAATTAACCCTTAGAGCACTGACCCATTCAATTAAAATTTTGAATCACTTGAAGTTGTGTCTCGCTACCGCGATCCATAACTTAAAGTGACTGAAAATTTGTGTTATTTGTGAAATTTAAGTCCCAACATATATCAGTGTTTTAAAATTGAAAGCACATTTTACTTTTAACAACTGGTTGTACAGGCGCCAATAAAAACGCAGAATGTCTACTGTAGTCGACATCAGTGTTCTAAGGGTTAAAATTGACATTAGCATGATAAGGGTTAAGTGGGCATCTACCACAACATATTTTTCCAATTTCAGTGACAGTTAACAGGATTTAACCCTTTCACCACTGAAGCCCGTTTTTATGTGCTGAATGCCATAGCATTCAGCACATAAAAACGGGCTTTAGTGGTGAAAGGGGTAAACTTGATGAAAACCGTATAGATACAGACTAAGCACGACAAGGATCAACAGTTACCTTCAACCCTTTAACCGCCGGTGCCGCATATATTCGGGTTGTCATTTTTTATTAGCACATTAAGTACCACATATTAATATGATTAAGATAATATGTGACATCAACCAGCAAGATTTGAAAAGAGTTGACCGCCATTTTGTCAAATCTGAATAATTTTCACTCACTTGAAGTTGTGGATCGTGTCAGCGAGACACAGCTTCAAGTGGGTGAAAATTTAAATTGAAAAATTTCTTGGTTAAAGAATTTAGACGCTGACAATTTTTGTAAAAACCATGGAGATGAAATTTTTTTTTCAATTTGAAATCATCATAAATGTCTTAGTTAGCTCTTTCCGATTCTTTTAAATACCTATCTTATAAGTCTACGTCCACTAGAAATTTGTTTACTTCTACAATGCGGGGATAGACTTAAGTCGTCGACTAAAGTTGATCCCTGCGCTGTAGGGGTTAATCTTGAAGAAAACTATATCGATACAGACTAAGCATGACAATGATTAACAGTTACCTTTAATGTCTTGACCCTTGATGGGATCACCTCTCCAGATCTCTAGATCTGCTCGCTGAAGCTCTCTGGAAACTAACGCATAAAACTCTAAAGTCGGCCCTAGTCCTGTGCCAACCTGAAAAAAATATGACCAGCATTACAATAGTGCTAACATTTCACACACAAATGAGCTAAATAAATTGTAAATGTATGCATAATTAGACGAAAACTTGATGACAATGTGTGGGAATTGTTGAGTGATTCAAAAATTATTGCAAACCTCATTCTCATACTGTATTTCCAGAATCGCTCTACCATTGCCTAATTCTTCTAGCACCTTTTCTGCTTGTTTTAGAATATCAGTTCTAGATATCACACGCTGAAAATTCAAGAATATTAATGTAATGGTTATACACAAAGGCAGGAGCTATAAAAAGTACTGGAGTGACTTTATGTTTTCCTTTAACAGCCTCAAAGATAACTTTTCTACACATGAACTTGCTTACTTTCCGTCTGTCAAGACGTGGGGCAACTCTTTCTGAGCTATCGGACGGTGAAGCTTCAGGTGTTGTATCCTGAAGTCTCTGCATTGCACGATCCCGATCAAAAGCTGTGGCATAGAATAACATCTGTCGTGTTTCGAAAGGCAACAGGAACGGACTGAAACAGAGAGATGTGCAAAGACCATTAAAATTTGCACTAATAATTTAGTTTTTTTCAGATTGTATAAAGATATTAATCAAAAGTACTTGTCAAACAACAGATTTGTAATATTTCTTCAAATTTAAAACATCATCCAATAAACTGTGTATCAAGCCTACATTATAAACAAACCTTAACCCTTCACCTGCTGATCGCAACTATAGTCCATTTTAAGTTTTATCAACCGATTAAACCACTGTTATTGAGAATGAAATTTTTGTTCTCAAATTTAACAAATTCTAATGAGTAATTTCAATCACTTGAGGTTGGAGGTTGTGTGTCACGATAGCGAGACACAATCTCAAGTGATTGAAAATTTCAATAAATTAACTGGTAGGATAAGGGTTAACATTGTGGTGAAAAGGTCTTCACCTATATTATAAACTCTTAACACTTTCAAGGATGAATTTAGTGTTATCATCTTCAATCACTACAAGCTGCAAATTGCTGTTGCAATTCTTGTTCTAATAATCTTTGTGTAGGAAAGTCATACCTCAAGAGATGCAAAAGGATGCTTTGATGCATTGTGTGGGTTTAGAGCTAATAAATACATTTACTAGAATTTCAATCGCAATAAATATATCTCGAATACTGAAACTTTTCATGACACATAACATAACACAAACATGTCATTTTATACACAAGGGGAGAGAAGTTACCAGTCAAATGAGCAGAACACACAACACTCACCAGGCTGACGCTACCTCTTGTAGCCACGTGGGTAAGTTGCCAGTCATGATCACCAGGGGATCTTGTAACTGTCTGTTGGCCTTAGATGTCAGCTTACTACTGAGAAACTCGTTGTTGCTCAGAGCTGTTTGACAACTAGGAGTCTGAAAAAAAGGGCTCTTTTAAGTCTTCAATACTATAAAACAAAATTGATGATTAAGCTGGAACAAAAAGTTGTAAAGGGATAAAATTTAAAGAAAAAATCCCATTTAGATATGTTATAACTATTTATTAAGCTAGAATATGCACAAATGTGAACAACTACAAATATTTTATAGAATATCCTTTACAATTTGTAGATGTTTATAGGCCTTCAAACTCCCTCATCACTTATTGTTTCCATTGTATTTTTCGTCATTTGGAGCTGGAATTGCTGACGCAATTTCCAGCTCCGAATGACGAAAAATACCTAAATTTATGAAAACAAGACATCTCTAATATTGACTTCAGTGGATTAACTAAGCATCTATCAAAAACTATTTTATCAAATTTAGTGTTATTTCTATTGCTCTAAGGTATGCTTGAAACCGTATATATACTGGCCTAGCAGGACAAGGGTTAAGAGAAAACATGGCAACTCAAAAAAACTATTGCTTAAAAAATGGGATAATGCTTCACAAAAACGACGCTCTTAGCTTTCACGTGAAACAATGTTAAGAGATTTTATCAGATCATTTTTATTCATCTTGAGGCAGCAATTCACACATCAAGATAAATAGAAATGAGAAGAAGTAGTCAAGTGGTAACAAAGTTAATTAGACTTACATCGTATAGCGTGGACCAATGACGACTGAGTGCGTGTAACACACGTAGCAGTGACAGAACTTGTAAGGCGGGGTCCTTTACTGTAACTCCTGATAACTCCTTTGTTAAGTAGCTCTCTAGCATAGAGGTACCGGCTGGGCAAACACCATCTGCATAATAACAATGTACAGAAACTCTAACAATGCTGAAATATTTTGTATGAACCATGGAAATCAAAGTAGTTGTTTTTTATTTGAAATCATCATAAATGGTTTAGTTAGCTCTTTCTGATTAATTTGAATACCTATGTTTTGGGTCTACGGCCATTATAAATATTTTCAAACTTACAGTGCCGGGATCGACTTTAGACGTCAGAATCTGACGTCCATAGATGAAGTCGACCCCCACGCTGTAAGGGTTAATCATTATTCAAGTCACAAATTATATAATAATCTAATTTGGATCAGAAGGCAAAAAACATTTTGTATTGAAACATAGAAAGGCAAAATCTTTATATATTTCATATCACATATTAACCCTTCTACTGCTGGGACTGTATATCACATATGTTTTCAATAATATTCTAAATAAAATAAATTGTCACGGAAATATTTTATAGTAGATGCTTAGTTAATCCAACAATTCAAAATATCCCTGTAGCTGGGATTGCAGGAACAAAAATGATAAAAAAATATCAGTGAGCAATGGTATAATATAAAAAAATGACAATAATCAAGGGCACATTCAAGAAGTCAATATGTACGATAATTCTATATTTACAAAGATCACCGTTCTTACCCGTCCAAAGCTCATCTTTCTTCTTAGACTGGCCCTTGCCTGGTTTTTCAGACTTGGTCTTTTTGGGACTTGAAGCGTTATCAGAGGAGCCTTCCTCTTCTGGTGCTGGTCGATACCTGTTCACAAATACACACAATTAACACACCATTGGCGAGGGGTAAAAGTACTCAAAATAATGTTACATGTACCAGTTAATCTTCACATTCTAGGTTGAATTTGTTTTGTCAAAACAAGTTCTAAGCACACTTGTCTATTTCTTCTCATGTGCAATCATGTTGAGGTGTGGATTGCAGCACAACCTTCTATTACTTCTCATTCTCAATCAGTGTGATTGAAAATGAATAAGTAATAGAAGAGTGTGGTCATCACTGTGCTTTAGTAAAAAAAAAAACAGTGATGAGCACACCCGGATAATCATTCATTTTCAGTCACCATTTTGGTAAACCATGGAGACCAATTTGAAACAATCATTAATGTCTTAGTTAGCTCTTCCCGCTTCATTTGAATAATTATTAATATGTTATATTATTTAAATTATTTCAGTGCGGGGACTGACTTTATACGTCAGATCCTGACGTCTAAATTTGATCCCCGCGCTGTAAGGGATAACCCTTAGAGCACTGAGCTGATAAATTGAAATTTTCAGCAACTTGAAGTTGTGTCTCGCTACCGCGATTCACAACTTCAAGTGACTGAAAATGTGTGATGTTTGTGAAATTTAGGTCCCAACATATATCAGGGTTGCAAGACTGAAAGCATATTTTATTTTTAACAACTGGTTATACAGGTGCTAATAAAAACACAGAATGTCTACTGTGGTCGACATCAGTGTTCTAAGGGTTAACCCTCTCAAGCCTAAATTTACCATTGTCATCTTCATCCACTACAAGCCGCGAATTGCTGTCGCAATTCTCGACTTGCAGTAGATGAAGATGACTTGAGGTGGATGAAAAATTAAAGAAAATTGCCATATTTTGGAAAAACAGTTTCATGGAAATTTTCATTCTAAAACCCTTAGTTGCAGGAAAATTAAGTCTGTTTTCAGGGATGTAAAATAATGCTTTAATGCATCGTGAGGGCATAAAGGGTTAAGATACGAGTGGTGTTACTTACCAGATGGTGTGTGTCTGTACCCAGATGCTTGTGTTACCATATGGATGCTCACTGTCTGTGTCTGTGTCAGTGTTGTCAGGACCTTGTCCATACTGTTTCACAGCTTGATACACAGTCATGTTGTACGGCAGGACACGATCTCTGATGAGGAACTCCAGACGATGTCTTGCTGTACCTTGTGATATTGATACTGCGGCCTACAATATCATAATTCATATTTTAATATTTCAGTGACAAGTGCTAGTTAGTATTGGTAGTTGATGAAATCCATTACTAATTCTAATAATAGATTTAGGAAATATGTATGGAGCAGAGAAATAACAATTCTTGTGGATTAATGATGATAATTCGCAGCAAAAATTTTCATTCATTCCACTGCGTAAGGTATTTTTGCCAAATTGGATCAACCCGTGCACGCAGAACTATTTTTATATAAACCATGGAAACCAAAGGGTTTTTCCAATTTTAAATCATCATTAATGTCTTAGTCAGCTCTTTCTGCTTCATTCGAATACATATGTTATGGGTTTACGTCTATTAGAAATGGGGAACGTTTTTATACGTCAGAATCTGATGTCTATTGAAAGACGGTCCCAGTGCTGAAAGGGTTAAGATGAGGTGGATTGGATATAAACTGCAATAAAATATGTCTTTGAAACCACATACCGGTAAAAAATCGATATGCTAAGAGCATAACTGTTGAATATTGAGATGACATATTTCAGTCAGCAATATATGTTACTGTTCTAACTTCACAATGATACATACCATGCTATCATCTATGTCCTCATCTGAGTTATCATCATCGCTTCCATCATCATCTGTATCCTGCATAAATAAACAGACGAAGGCTCTGTGTAACTTGCAATGATTATCATTAAATTGTGCTGCTCATTTATTTATTTCTATTTTTGCATTAGCAATTCCAGCTTCAAATGACGAAAAGAGATATTCCCACACTGTATCAGAGTTGTGCTATGCGGACCTGATCTCCCTATAATAATAATATGAGAGCAGCAGTCCCAGCAAACTCGAAACGTTCACCCGATGCCGGTACAATGTTCTAAATGTTATACAAATGTTTTGTGCTTACTGGAATCACATTATTTTAAAACATATATTTTTTAGCAAAGGAAATATCTTTGTGTATTATCTTTCAAATGATTACTAGACATTCTGCAACAAAAAATACTGGGTACATAAAATAAGATATATATAAGCTCAGAATTTGTTATAATACATATATTAGAGAATAACAAATTTAACTGCTTTATTGTTAATCATAAATGTGTACATACAGCGCGGACACGTCCATATCCTCTCATCACCAGGTATCTCTCTATTGCCTGTACCAATGCTAGAGGGTCTATCTTGACTGGACCACCTTTCCACTGCCGCAGATTATTACAGTCTGGATGTCTCTGTAAGTTACACTGAAGAAAAATATATACCATTTTTTATTTAGAAGGTGTTTATTCAATCATGAAAATAAGTAAATATAAGATGAATGAATCATTTTTTCACAGGTGGTTCGGGATAACTCCATTGCTAGCATGGATGGCACCCATTGTCAACAATGCATTAAAAGGTAGACAAGTAAGCACAAATTTAAAACAAAGAGATGTAAATTTTCACTGGGAATAGTATATAATTCAAATTTTATTAATTAATCTTGGTACATGTGAGGTCAGTTATGAACAATGAAAGATAGCCACCATGTTTGGTCTAAACATATTTATTTGGATTTCCAAGTAGTACAAGTGCTAATACAAAGGATCTCCGGAAAAAAACATCCATGTTTAATTAACATTAATCCTTACAGCACGGAGATCGCCACTAAACGTCAGAATCTGAAGTTTGTAGATGTCAGATTGTGATGTCTTAAAGTCGATGCCCGCACTGTAAGAGGGAAAATATTCGGCGCTTTGAGGATTAAGGATGAGAGAAACGAATCATCTCGGCTTTCTCACCTTGAGTTGGTGAGTATTGAAGAATCTTAGCGCAGATGATCCACGGCCAGTGTTTGTGTTACCACCCGGAAGATCGTGAACCTTTACCTGGAACTAAACACAGAAAAATATATATAATATATCTATATATATACTGTGGTATATAACTGACATGCAATGGTCTTTTTATTGTCTGATATCTTTTAGTGCTCATCCAAAAATGCGAGCCTGGCACATGTATTTTTAAATAAAAAGTTAAGCTTGTAGAAATTCTATATCTTTCAATACACAACAATAAATTCAGTTAAATAATAATTTATTCACAACTAGTTACATTTTTTTAATTGCGAAGAAATATACATGAATCTTTACACATAATCTCTACCTGTTCCAGATGGTGGAAGCACCCAAGAAGTTTATTGACTAGAGAGGCGAGGCGAGGCACATTGGACAGGTTCATCTGCTTCATCACAGTACAATTAGGAGGCTGTTAAAACAAATGTTCAAATATCATTGACAAAAAGATCATTGGAAGTATGGCAAGATTTTTAACCCTTTCAAGGCTTTGCCTTTTAATCACGACAATTAACCCTTAGACCACTGAGCTATTCAATTCAAATTTCACTTGAAGTTGGCGATACACAACTTCAAGTGACTGAAAATTTATGCTATTCGTGAAATTTAGGTCCCAATATATATCAAGTGTTTCAAGATTGAAGGCGAATTTACTTTTACCAACTGATTATCAGGGGTTATACAGGTGCTAATAAAAATACAGAATGTCTACTCTAGTCGACACCAGTGTTCTAAGGGTTAAAATCTGTTTTATTTGCTGAATAAATCGCAGTTATTGGGAATGAAATTACTGTTTAAACATCCAAGATTTGTAATTTTTTTTGTCAAATTAAACAACTATGAGTAATTTACAACCACTTGGACGTTGTGGATCGCGGTAGTTGTGGATTGCGGTAGCGAGACACAACCTCAAGTGGTTGAAAATTAAAATAAATTAACTTGTCAGGATAAGGATTGATACAGTCACTAATTATTTGTATAAAGCTGTAATTGCTAAACAAAATAGTAACAAACAACATAAATTAAACCTTAGTTTTCAGTAATAACACCAGATTTTAACAACTTAAACTATGCACAAAATCATATGCAACTCTGATAATATAAGACTGATTTTCATTAATTTGGATGATTGATAGCAAGACCATTGCCACCTTTCGTCTGATTTTGAGGTGTCACATCATATATATGCATATATTATATTATTATTAATTTGAATTATTTTTAAATAACTGCTTACAGGACAATTAAGGAACACATGGAGGAAGTGGCGTAGCTGGTCATCCTTGGTGTCGGCCTCTGTAGACTCTACCAGGTAGCTTAACAGCTGCCCCACCAAGCCACTGTGAATTATTTCAAATGGTGACACATCACTGTCACGCATAATATTACTGATCTCTTCCATACATTGAACTGCATCCTCCTGTAACACATTATAGGGAACACAATACAAAAAATGAGAAAACGTAAACAAACTGGTTTGCTAATACATGGTAATTTTCTTTAATCTTCATCATCATCCACTACAACTCGTGAATTGCGACGAGAATTGCAGTGGATGAAGATGACAATGGTAAATTCAGGCTTGAAAGGATTAAGCTGCAGTGTGAAACCAAAAGGCAATACTGGCTTACTGTATAAGTAAACTGATACATTGTATTGCTTTTTGGCTTTGCAGAGCAGTAGAGTGGGAATCACACGGTTTTATTTGTATTTAAAATTTAATGAGAACTTGGATTTCAAATTGTACATACTTTAACTACTTCCAAGTGAATGAGAATTTTAATTAGATACCAAAGCAGTTAAGCAATGAAGGTTCAAATACCACGCAACATTAAAATCAGTATGTAAGAGAAAATAATAGTATTTTGCATTTAAGCTCATTTTTGAAATTTTAAGGGAAATGATGGACATTGAATACATGGTTCCCACACTTTTTCAAATACAAAATTCAATGACTTTTTAAGGACATTTCAAGGACCTTTCAAGGACTTATTATCATTTTTCAAAGACCTTTTTTATGCATGTTAAAAAGAGGATCGCGGATTATAAAAATTATTTAGGCCAGAAGGTAGGGCCTATAAAAAACGGCACCTTTGGAGTTTTTATTACTCCTTTTATCAAATTTCAGACCATACATATGATGTAAACTTACAATATTGTAGATAATATGAAATGCTGGCATACATTGGTTATTGTCTTTTGACTTTATATTGATAAAATTGAAACACTACATTTCTAAACATCGTTATTTAATTGTAGCATTCTCTTTCATTTAATCACTTGCTGTCGCTGCTGTGAGACATTTTTCAAGATGAACAGCAAAACATCACAGGTTGATCAAAATCAAGGATTTTTCCCGGTTTATGTATGTTTTTACAAAAAATCAGACTTTTCAATGAAATTTTTTTTTTTCAAATTCACGGACTTTTCTCGTTTTCAAGAATGGTAGGAAACACGTAAGTACCATATTTATTCTAATAATTGTCTGGTTTGTTAATTAGAATACACCCTGAGATTACAAGGGGATGACCGCTTATTAAGAGTAGTTTTTTTAATGATCATATAGTGTACATGATCGCGGGTTATATTTATTGGAATATTTGTGTTTATTAGAAGAAAATACAGTAACTGAGGTCATAGAATGGATTCAAAACATTGCATAACGAGCCCAAAGAATAATTGCAAACAAAATCTCACTTCTGAATGGAGAAGATTATGTGAGGCTGAGCAGAGGCGGTTAAGAATACCAAGGGCTGGATGACTGCTGCCCTGACTCTCCATGTGAAAATGCTGTTCCCAGAACAAGGTTGCTGAAAAAAACACATTTGACATGTTTAAATCACAGTTATCTGTAACGAAGGTTTAAACATTAAGATTTGCAAATGTTTGGTATCAAATTCTTACAAATATGAGTAATTTTCAGCCACTTGAAGTTGCTGGTTATCAGAACATACACTATAAATTCTAGCAGGATACACCCGAAACTGGATTATGCTGAATTTATTCTGCCAGAAAGTTGAAAATGATAACGAGACACAACTGGGGCAAATGAGCCATTGGGGCCAGTTTCTTACACAAAGTAAATTTATAGACGTAAAATCACATAAATGGATCCACAATTGTATTTTTTTCAATCGTTATTCTACAAACATTATTGTCTGAGAACTGTTTAAAATGCAGACTAAAATAAGGCATGGCACAAAATCTGGTATAAAATTAACAAATGTCATGCCCCATATTGTGTAAGTAAAGCAAACCTTGTTCACGTATCCACTCTCTGACTTTTTCTTTTTGATTTGCAATGTTAGGAGTTGGGCTTCTGGGTATCACAGGATCCTGGAAAGAAATAAAGCCTGAAAACTGAAGATACACACAGAACAAGGTCACAAAAGTGCAAAAAACAATGCAGTATACATCAAGATGTAAACAATAAAATTGGTCATCAGTCAGAAATGGTGATTAACATTTAAAAACAAATGATAGGTGAAATTTTAAAACTCTTATCAGGGATATTTGGGGAAATACACATATAGCAGAAATTTCAAAGTTATTCTCTAAAAATGATGAGTAGGCCACTATATCGTGTATTAGCAAAAATAGCTTTATCTTTAATAAACTTTACTTTTAATCAATACTGTTCCCTCAATTAAAGCTTTTCAAAAGTGTGCATTACCTAATTCTGTGAAAGAAACAAAGGAAGTAGTACTTTCTCAGTCAAAAAATTTCCTACCTTTGGGGGAGGTGGTCTATCAGGCACAGTAGAGCTAGAACGACCCCATCTTGATGGGTTTAAGCTGGCCAAGAATGACGTTTTAGATGAAGCACCAGAAGATTTGCCTTCTTTTCCTGCAAATTTAATGTAAGTGTTTCAATGTCAAGGAAACTCATGTATGAAGCATAATAATTTCTACCAACATAGTCAGTTCACTCAATTTATAGTTATTATATAAATCTTTTGAGCTAATTTAATGTTGAGCCACCATCTTCGATGCTGTCCCAGCATGAAATCAGAATAGGATGAATGTCTTGTTCTAATTTCTTAGTAAATTAATTACTATTAACAAATTCAGCTGATACAGTTTTATATCCTAGTTTTTTTCTTTAACTGGAGCCCTTTTCTCTCACTTAGAATGTTCACATGTTCTCACTGAAATGATGGCAGATAAAACAGGAGATGTCATAAAAATATATTATAATATACATCATCAACTATCTGTAATGCTGATTGAACTAGTGCAATTTATATATTTATTATACGGGGTATACCATACCTGCCAGTTTAGCCCTGGTGGTTGGGGTACTGCGTCCAGTGGGACTTGAGCTGGCAGGTTTGGCACCAAACAAATCTGTTGTCAGCTCTTCACCTCTGCTACCCTTGCGACTGCTACGCTTAGGGGGCTTCTTCCTTTTTAGGACATCACTCAATCGCCTGCGGGTTGAAACCTGACTCGTCACTTCATCTTGCCTTTTGCAGTTCAATTCTACACTGAGTGACACATGGGAAGTAAAGGTCATGCATGCACTACCCCTCAAGGCCCACAAGAGCTGGCCTCCCCAGTCGTGGCTCCCAGACATAAACCGCTTGACTAGAATTTTACAATTGGGAAGAGGCAAGTATATTCCGCTGATGCCTCAACTTACAAAATAACTTATCTAACCACAACACAAGTGTATTGAATGTGCTTCGAAGACATGCTATTATTTTGTCTGGACAGGACATTATGGATTTTAAGGCCATTAAATGTTAAGATTTTTCCCTAGTACCATTGCCAATTCTGCTCATTGGAAATGATATTTGGCAAAATTATGAGTACATCTATGTGTCATTCATACCTTCACATAATAAAAAAGTGAACATTTGAAACTTCAATCACTTGTTATTTTTATCAATACTCAAATTTAAAGTACTTTTAAATCATTGAAAGAAAAAATATTTAAATGGTGCACACTTCATATTTACTATCAAGAATGAGACACTTACGTTGGAGGTGTGTGAGTGGAGGGTTTTGCCAGTTCTTCACCCATACCCAAACAGAGATGCATTTTGTCTGACTTGAGGGATGGGCCTAAGCAGCCACCACCGCTGGTTCCTGGCACGGGACTAGCACTGGGGCTCTGCTCAGCATAGTGATGATGCGGGTGGTGGTGGTGGTGGTGATGGTAGTGGTGATGATGTGAGCTTGCTGCTGCCTCGCTGTCGGCTCGCTGTGGTTGTGGACTGTTATTTGTGCTGTTGTTACGACTACTGTCATTACTACTTGAAGTATACCAGCCGGGTTCAGACAATTTGCGAACTTGATGCATGACACCTTCTCTTCTGAAAAAAACGCTGAAGATATCTGGCAGCTTTTTCATCAGAATATGTGCCATCTGTATTGCTCCAACTACTACCTTAAGGTCATGGTGACTTGCCATCATTGCAGCAATGTGACTACAAAAACAATTCAGAATATTCAATTATAAATCAATACAATCATAAATAATTTCTAAAGAATGTGAGAAACCTTAGCCCTTAAAGCGCTGGTACTGATTATATTCAATTTCTCATTTTTTTTATTAGCAAATTAGGGACCACCTTTTAAATATGCTAAAGATAAAACGTGAAATAAATCAGCAAAGATTTGAAAATAGTTAACCTGCATTTTGTCAAATCTGAATAATGTTCAACCACTTGAAGTTGTGGATCATGTCGAGTAAAAACTTCAAGCGGATGAAAATCACAATTAAATAATTTGACGGTTAAAAGGTAAAAGTGCTAATCACATTTACAGCCATATCTTTTTTTATTCCCTTCAAATGTGAAAATTGAATGAAATGAGTAATGAGCTTCAAATTTCCCAGATTGGCATACGATGCGAGTCAAACTGTACTTCTGTAATTTTTACTCACTTGAAGTTGTGGGTCACAGTAGCTAAACACAACTTCGAGTAAAAATTTAAATTCTATAACTTAGTGCTTAAAGGATTATTAACTAGATCAAGGACTGAATAATTGGATCCTTAATCACGATACACGTATTCACTTAAAAAAAAAATTGTTTTAACTGGTAAAATAAAGCCTAGGGATATTACTAATAAGAAGTCTATACCTAGACACAGTGAGGTTCTTAAGAACATCTTGTAACAAATGTGGCGTGGCATAGTAAAGCATTCGAAGGATGGCTTGCAAACATCTATGCCGAACAGACGGGCCAGCCTAAAAATAAAAAAAAACAGTATTGTCAAATCACTATGTGTTAGGGGACAAATTTAACTGCTGAAGTAAACATAACATTTATAAATGGTCCTTTAGTGATAAAATAACTGATTTTCAGCTATAGAAACTGAAAGCTTGAAAATAAATGACAAGTTGATGAAAAACCAGAAGCACTCACCGAGGAGCTGTAAACTTCATAGAGAACTGCAAAAAGTGTTTTGATAAAACTGGAAGCAAGGTCAGTATTCTCTGCTAAAACATCAGCTCGAGAGTCACTTTTGACCAAGCCATGAGAAGCAGCTACAATCAAAAGTAACAAAGACTAAACAAAATAGCCATATTCATAATTACGATCAGGAATGAAGATAATCTAAACCTTAAACCACTGAGCACGACTGACATCTTTCTTAACCCTTAGAACACTGATGTCAGACTACAGTAGACATTCTGCATTTTTATTGGCACCTGTATAACCAGTTGTTAAAAGTAAAATGTGCTTTAAATTTTGAAACACTGATATCTGTTGGGACTTAAACTTCACAAATTTTCCGTCACTTGGAAGTTATGGATCGCGGTAGCGAGACATAACTTCAAGTGAATGGAAATTTAAATTGAATCGGTCAGTGTTCTAAGGGTTAATCAGTTCTATTAGCCGTTTAAATAACAGTTATTGGGAACAAACAGTGTGTTTAAACACCAATATTTGCAATTAATTTGTCTTAAATTAAATAAATATAGGTCATTTTCACACACTTGAAGCTCTGGGTCATGGTAGCAAGACACAATTTAAATGATTAAATTTGTGGTTCATGGGTTAATATTGTTGATAGACTACACATTTTTTTACTCAAGATGACTATAATGTTGAAAATGGTAAATAATGGTTAATAGCACCTAAAAGAAAAAGCCCTTGTGATTGCAAAAAGGCATTAACCCTTTAAACCCGGTCCTGAATATATTCGGTTTTTCATTTTTTACTACCATATTGAGTACTACCTTTAAACATGCTAATGATAAAATTTAAAACGTTAAGGTTGATAGATTACACATTTTATGCTCAAGATGACTATAATGGTAAACATGGTAAATAATGGTAAATATCACCTAAAGGAAGAAGCAATTGTGATTGCAATGAGGCAACAAATAAGAAATGCCTTATTTAATTTGAAATCCATGTATCACACTTGGTAATTCTCAACCAACTTCAGGAGGAAGCAAATGAAATGAAATGAAATGAATCGGGCTTTAGGCCACCTTTGTGCACATATAGGCTAAACTGGGCCAGGAGAACCTCCTGAGGCTGGCGAGATGATTGAGATGACACTGTCCTCCAGAAACAGTATTCGAAATTCAGGAGGAAGCAGAAGCAGTGATAGATCAAAGAAAGGTATCTACATGCAATTTGTAAAATGATCTAGTCAGATAATTCACCTGCTGATTGTGTGCTGTGTGGATTAGCTCTTCGCTGTACAGGACGTGTCGTACCAGTGTCTTCGTTGATTTGCTGCATGGCATTGAAGTCTAATGTGTAAGTTCGACCCATTGTTGACAGACTGACTTCATCTTCTCCAGACTGATGTGCAGCCTGATTAACACACAATAGAAAATGTTATTAACCCTTAGAGCACTGAGCAGAAAAATTAAAATATTCGGCCACTTGAAGTTGTGTTTCGCTACTTCAAGTGACTGAAAATTTGTGTTATTTGTGAAATTTAACTCCCAACATGTATCAGTAATTCAAGATTAAAAGCATATTTTATTTTTAACATAATAGTAGTAAATCATGGCTTTACGTCACTTTTCGGCACAAATGGTCTTTTAAGTGACATTGTAATACGATAAAAACGTTGTAGTCAATTGATGAGATGAAATGATGTACAGATGATGATGTGAGGGTGGGGGTGATAGGGCATGGTAGGTTATTGAGAGCGTTTTCCTTCGCTCGCCCGATAAGGGGTTCTGGGCATGTCTAGGGGATCTACCCCCAGACATGCCCAGACGGCCGGAGACTTGGGTTTCGCTGTACAATTTAATGATGAAACACCGTGGCATTTCGCGCAGCTCTGCTATCCTCGGGTCGGATAGTCCCCAGAGTAACAATTGGAAGGATAATTCCCTCTGGGTAACTCCATTCATCCCACGTTAGAGACCTAATGTCAAACACGCTATTGCCGGTTATTTAAGGCTACCACGGCCTACATCAGCGCCAGCACTGATGCGGGTGCTGCATTGGCTCCGCTGTTGAGCGGAGGAACCAGGGTACGCCACTGGCAATCCGCCCGAAGATTATGGCCAGATACGAGGAGGCTGCAGCTGCCCTTGGATGATTGCTGTAGACTAGTGCTCCCGTACAATGCCGTACACGGCATCCAACAGACGGAACAGATCCCCAATGACCCTCCCCAGATGGGGGCGAAAAGTACTACTACTAGCAATCATCCCAAAAACTGGTTATCAGGGGTGATACAGTTGCTAATAGAATTACAGAATGTCTAGTGTAGTCGATATCAGTGTTCTAAGGGTAAATTCCTGCAAAAAATATTTGGGGGGGGGGGGGGGGGAGTTTCTTTTTTTCATTCTAGCTTTGTGGTGTCTTTCTACTTACACTTTAAAGATAGCTAACTGACTGATTTTGTAATATAATGGCTTTTAACATCAGTTGTTCATCAGATGTTTTTTTTAAGAAAAAACGTGCCAGATATTACCTAGTGGGAAACCACACATAAGGGGTCTCGTCAGCATACTATTTACCACTAAAAGTGCTGCTCACATCTACAGCTATTTTTAGTATTTTCATAACCTCATACAATTTGATGGAGAAATGAGCATTAAACCTTCCAGTGCGGGACCGTCTTTAGCTCTTAGACCACTGATGTCAACTACAGTAGACATTCTGCTTTTTATTAGCACCTGTATAACCAGTTGCTAAAAGTAAAATATGCTTTTAATTTTGAAACACTGATATATGTTGGGACGTAAATTTCACAAATGACACACATATCCAGTCATTTGAAGTTGTGGATCGCGGTAGCGAGACAAGACTTCAAATGACTGAAAATTTAAATTGAATAGGTCAGTGTTCTAAAGGCTAGACATCAGATTCTGACGTATAAAGACGATCCCCGCACTGAAAGAACTAAAATAGTGATAATGGCAGAAGACCCATGACACAGGTAATCAAATAAAGCAGAAAGAGCTAACTAAGACATTTATGCTGATTTCAAATTATAAACCCTTTAATCTCCATAGTATATACAAAAAGAATTCAGTGTTGTGAGGGTTAAAGTTTGCTGGATTGAAATATATCTTGATTACAATTCTACATATGTAATTAAGTTTATGCATCCACAAAAATGTAATTCTATAATTTAACTTTTTTAACCGTTCAAGTGCTAATCACGTCAACAGCCAATTCTAGGCATTGTGTTTATTCTCCAAAAGAAATTCAGCTGGGTGAAAATTTCAATTCTATAATAATACAACGGTAGACCATAAAAATCTTTTTAGTGCAATAAAAAGTTTAGTGAACAGTGGCTGAATTTGTTTGAATATACAAATTTTAAAACCAATAAGAAACTCAAAAAAAGTACAACTTTAAATGGTACAACAGGGTATAATTTGAATTTGTCTTTTAAGGATGATTATTTTTAAGTTTGTTCATGACTTGATACAAAGAGTGAGTTTTTCAGATATAACTCATTTCGTCATCTGGAACTCTGAAAGAATGATGATAACGTTTCTAATTGCGAGATCTTACCTCTACGATACGACTATCAATAAGGGCATAAGGATGCCACATTCCACGGTCATCCCTCCATTGCCAAACAACGGCATCTGTGTTGGACTGTCCACCCTTGCACAGCAGAGAATCCACAGAAAATATACCATCAGATGGCAGCTTGGGCATCAGCTCCCTAGCAAACAAAGGGTACGTTACAAAATCTACTCATTCTTCTTGTTAAAATTGTTGACCCTAAAGTGGTAATAACATCTATAGCTGTTTTCAGCTGTATTATATTTGTCCTTTCAACAACTGAATTTGAAGGGAAATTCTGCATTATCCCTTTAACTGCCGGTGCCGCATATATTCGGGTTTTCATTCTTTATTAGCACATTAAGTCCACCTTTTAAACATGTTAAAGATAAAATGTGACATCAATCAGCAATATTTGAAAACAGTTGACCTCCATTTTGTCAAATCTCAATAATTTTCACTCACTTGAAGTTGTGGATCGCGTCAGCGAGACACAACTTCAAGTGGGTGAAAATTCAAATTGAATAATCTGGCGGTTAAAGGTTAAATTAGCTAGATATTTTGGTTCAAAATATACAGATGAACTAATTTTTACCAATTCCAGCGCTAACATATATGTGATAAAATTTTGTGTCAAACCACTACATAAACTAATAATAAAAATCTCATTCTGAGTCATTCCAATAAAGATAAAAAGCAAACTCACCCAATGAGACAAACTATTTCATACATTTCCTGAGGAGTTCTGGAAACCAGCTGAAAATATAACATAGCGTGTTATTTCAAGACAAATATCACGGATTCCCCAAGAGGGGCATTTACAACAATGCAGGTCACATAAAACAATAAGTTGATGGCCCTCAACATTTACCCCTTTAACCGCCGGTACCGAATATATTCTTTTCTCTATATTTTTTACTACCACAATAAGTACTGCCTTTTACACATGTTAAGGATAAAATGTGACAAAAATTAGCAATATTTGAATAGAGCTGACATCCATTTTGTGAAATCGGAATAATTTTCACTCACTTGAAGTTGTGGATCGCGTCAGCGAGACACAACTTCCTGTGAGTGAAAATTCCAATTGAATAATTTGGCATTTAAAGGGTTAAAATGGTACAGCATTTACAAGGTACGACAGACAATGTACAACAGCCATGGATACTAGCTGTTACAGCGTGGAAATCAACTTTAGGCGTCGAATCTGACGTGATGACTAAGGTCGATCCCCACAACTACTTACAATGGCCATAAACCCAAAAACATAGGTCTCCAAATGAATCGGAAAAAGCCAACTAAAACATTTATCATGATTTTAAATAGAAACAAGAGCACACTCGATAATAGCCCGCCGCCGAATTATGATAAAGAAAGTAAAGTCGAATGTCATCACGTAAATAACAACGCAAGATATAAATGGTATGTTAAACTAGCCGCTTTTCAAGTTATCGCGCCCACAAGGTCAAATTATGGACGTAAAATAAATGTGAAAAATCGCAATAAGTCGACCATTTTGATTTTTTTACCGGCCATTATTGAGCTTGTCCAAGAACTGCTTATTAGTAACATGCATAACAAACTTGAAGAGGATACTTGTGAAAATGTTGAAGTTATCGTGCCTACAAGGTCAAATTATTGACGTAAAATGAGAAAAATCGCAATAAATCGGCCATTTTGAATTTTTTTTCAGCCATTATTGAACTTGTCCAAGAACTACTTATTAGTAGCATGCATAACAAATTTGAAGAGGATATGTGAAAAACTTTTCAAGTTATCGCGCCCACAAGGTCAAATTATTGACGTAAAATGAGAAAAATCACAATAAATCGGCCATTTTTTTTTTTTTTTCAGCCATTATTGAACTTGTCCAAGAACTACTTATAAGTAACATACATAACAAATTTGAAGAGAATATGTGAAAAACTTTTCAAGTTATCGCGCCCACAGGGTCAAATTATTGACGTAAAATGAGAAAAATCGCAATAAATCGGCCATTTTTTTTTTTTTTCGGCCATTATTGAACTTGTCCAAGAACTACTTATTAGTAACATGCATAACCAATTTGAAGAGGATATGTGAAAAACTTTTCAACTTATCGCGCCCACAAGGTCAAATTATTGACGTAAAAGGTGAAAAATCGCAATAAGTCGGCCATTTTGAATTTTTTTTCAGCCATTATTGAACTTGTCCGAGAAGTGGTCATTAGTAACATGCAAAACAAATTTGGGAAGGAAACATGAAAAACCTCTCAAGTTATCGCGCCCACAAGTAAATGTTAACGCCGACGCCGACGCCGACGCCGACGCCGACGCCGACGCCGACGCCGACGCCGACGCCGACGCCGACGCCGACGCCGACGCCGACGACGCCGAACTTCAATTGCAATAGCCCACCTTTTTTAATTAAAATTAAAAGGCGGGCTAAAAATCCTTTGGTTTCCAGGGTCTATACAATATTTCCATGCTTTAAGGGTTAGAAAGAGACAGTTATTCAAACACTCACCTCAATATTGTGAGTTGCGCCCTGCTCTGAACTACCAACTAGAAGGTAGCATAATGTGTCTGCAATATCTGAAAAAAAGTGTGAATATGTAAAGATGAGTGACTATTTTTTTGTCCAACAATACTAATTTAATTTAAATTAATTTTAAATTGTTATTGTGGACATAATGAGCTTCAAAATCCACATAAAAAAAACTAATCATTTAGATTTACAAATGATCACCTCATATTTTGATTAGTTTCAGATATAGCTGTTGTGAAAACGCAGTTCTGAAGCAGCTAAAAATTAACATAGCAGGATAAGCGTTACAAACGTTAGCAAAGGTTATTGAAGACAATCTGGATTAAGCTGCACATGTGATGCTCATTTATTTTTAAATTAAATGACCACGGTACATTCTCTCAATTACTATGCCATCATACACTGCGATCAACCTGATAATTAGTAATGATTCTCACTTTGTTTGAGTAGCACCACGGCCAGGTCAGGACAGTTGGCACACATTAACACCAGCATGCGGATCACCATCACGTAGGTGCCTGTGCTCACAACCGCAGGCGTTACAACCACCTGGTCGTAGAGAAAAGATAAAAATGCATAACCCTTCTACTGCTGCTTGACATGTATATATGTACAATTCCCAGCGTGTATTAAATGACTAGTTAACCCTTATGCTGCAGAATTGTTTCAGACTATTTTTCGCTCATTTGAAGCTGGAATTGCTAACGCAATTTCCAGCTTCAAATGACGAAAAATAATTTTATTTTTGAAAAAAAAACTATGTTTGCAATTTTATTTTCAGATTGACCAATCATCTAGCACAAAATATATTTAGCAATTCGAGTTCAATTAATTTGGTCCAACATTGGCTTGAAAATGAATATATACAGTCCTGACAGCATAAGGGTTAAGCCTTAGAGTGCGGGATCAACTTTAGACGTCAGATTCTGACGACTAAAGTCGATTTCTGCAATCAAGGGTAAACCGAATAATTTAATTTGGCAGATACCTATTTTTCATAAATAGGACTGTTTTCATCATTTAAAGCTGGAAATTGAATTAGCAGTTCCAGTATTTAATGATATCCAACAACAAAAATAATACAAATTATATAATTATTTTCAAAATATAATCAATGCTTATTTTAAAACATAGCAAGCTAATAACTTACTAATTGTTGCACACCAGTGAGAAGACCATGTGCAGCAATTTCCTTCAACACACGCTCATCTGCTTGGAAGTTATCTACAAGTCGTGTAAAACACAGGCAGACACTTTCCACAGATTTTTTGTCCTGAAAAATATGAAAAATATTTGTACATAAAATTATGCCTACACTAGTACAAACGTATTTTTATTGACAGATTGGAACGATACAATATAAATTGTATTACAAAGTTCATCTTACATCTACTCTAACTGTTTATGTTACTAAAATTATCATCATTATAATTATTTAAATCACTCCTGGAAAATATCAGAGAATTAAAATACTACTACAGTAGAACCTGCTATGAGCAGCCACCCTTGCAACACAGAAAAGTAACATTTAAACGCAGGTGGCTGCTCACAGGAGGTGCATTTGTATACAAAATGCCATTTTGGGGAATGGCCAAGTGGCCTCCCATAGGAGGTTATCCTCATAGCATAGGTTCTACTGTAGTACTAAATTATTTAATTTAGCGCTTTAACCCTTTCACCACTGAAGCCCCTTTTTATGTGCTGAATGCCATAGCATTCTGCACATAAAAACGGGCTGAAAGGGTTAAGGATTAAGATTGGTGCCAAGTTGTTGACAAAAAGATATTGTCAACCACATATGAAATATAGATTAGTAGGCAAACGGCAGACTTTGACCCAGTGTTGGTTTAATGGTGGGCACCGTCTACATCGGTGACCCAGCATTAAACCAACACTGGGTCACCATCTGCCATTTGCTGGGTATGAGGTAAGAATTGTTTGTACTGACATGTTGGTTAAGGCGTCCGCTGAGTAGAGCTAGAGAATCCCTCACATAGTGAAACTCATCACTGTTCATACTTTGACAGCAGTTAGCAGAAATGGCCAAAGCCGACCTTTGAGCAGATATTGAGAAGAAGTCCAGGTACATAAGGCATGCAGCGATACCACCCTAAAAGGAAAGCGGACGTTCAAAATACAACTCATCTGGCATATTAACATAATTACAATGACTTTACTCCGGACATATAAATACAAGACACTTGAGTAACAGCTTGTAAAGCTGACAGCCCAGCAAGCACGCGATGTTAGATCAATGTTAGGTTATTGTTGGACCACCATCTTCGTCGTTGGCTAACATTAAACTAAGATTGGGGTGAAATTGTGTTTGCCAGGGAGGGTACTTCCACCTAGAAGATGTCTTTAAAATTTAAAGCTCAAGAGTTATTGATCCTTACATTAGAAATACAATACAAAAGAATCAAGGTGAACAAAGTCAATTTTATATGGTACATGTAATAAAGTGTTATTTTTAACTTACAGCATGAAGTATGGCTTTGCCATGGCGCCGAGACAACATCTCCAATGCTTGTAGAGCTTGTTCAGCTACATCCATACACTGAATAACCTGCAGCTGAAATGTCAAGTCAAAACTCTATAAATACAAACTAATCTGGAAAAAAATACAATAACAGTGATAATTATTGGATAAATAAGCAAAAATCCAAACATAAATTAAAGTTAGAAGATCAAAACAACTTGTTAAGCATATATTGTAAATTAAATGAGAGCTAACTTTTTCTAGAAAAACGGGCACAGCATCCACCACCACAGCAGATGACCTTGGTAGAGCTTCCATCATGTAAGTAAGGGCGCGACAGGCATGGTGCATCATGTCAAAGTTATGCTCCATTTGTAAGAGGGCCACCAAGGCAGGTACCACCTGTTTGACAGGAAAACCAGCCAGTGTGTCCTCGTTTCCCATGACCAGCAGCTGTAACAAACAAACATTGCACACAATATACCAGCTGTACATTACTCTTAACCCTTTGACCATCGGTGCAGAATATATTCGGTTTTTCGTTGTTTTTTATCACATAATGTACCATTTTAAACATGTTAAAGATAAAATGTGACATTTAATCAGCAAGATTTGAAATTGGTGACCCCCATTTTGTCAAATCTGAATAATTTTCACTCGCTTGAAGTTGTGGATCGCGTCAGCGAGACACAACTCCAAGTGGGTGAAAATTTAAATTGAATAATTTGGTGGTTAAAGGGTTAACCCATTACATAAATGAAATGAAAAGACTTTTAATGGGTCTAAATTCTCTGTGTCCCAAGCTCAGTGGCACTGCAAATCTGAATCAGGTTCGTTATCATTGTCCAATTACCGCTCCAATTCATCAATTGAGCATGGTGGAACACAGAAAATCTAGAATGGAAAAGCTTGGTCGAATTATAAGGTCTTCCGAAATGACTGAAGATTCAAGTTTGTTTCATTTCTAGAGATCTATATAAAATTCCAGAGCTGGGGGACGTGAGTGAAGCAACCTTTTCACTCATCTTAGAACTCACTCTAGGTACAACCAGTTGATCATTATCTGAGGAGCGAAGTTCTGTTCAAAGGTTTACATACTTATTTTGTAGAATTTATATTTTTACCAAACTAAAATTGCATTTCACTCCTGAGGCACACGACTACAAGTGCATAAATATATGACTTGAAAAATAAGCAGTTACAGCCTTTTGGCTTTGCAGAGCAGAGTAGGTACTAGGTAGAGGGTGAACAACTTACCTGGCACATCTCAATAACTGCAGTAAGCTGTTGCCCTTCATCTCCAGTCGCTTGAAGGCCTTGTAACAACTGCTGAGCTTTGGTCACTACAACACAAAGACACTGAATGGTCAGCCATAAATCATAACACACCTTTTCATATTGGGCAGTCACATAAACCCTTACCCTGTTAATTTATTTAAATTTTCAATAACTTGAGGTTGTGTCTCACGACCGCGATTCACAACCTCAAGTACATGTAGTTGAAAATTTGAGACAAAACATTAACAAATCTTGCCATTTAAATAATTATTTTATTCCCACAGCTATAGGCCGGGAGCCAGATCTAGCCCTCATACTCATAAAAGCTTAGAAATTTTCACTGCGATTTTTATTTAGCTTGACCATTGGGACATAGCGAGTTTTGGTTCTTTTTTGCCAAACAGGACGCTTTAAGTCCTAGAGCCAATTTTACCATTTTTTAGAAGGACACCAAAATAAAATTGACAGCAATTCGAAAAATTGTTAAAAATAGTAGTAGTTTTCCTTCTTTTCACTATTGTTTTATTCATAGCATTCGGCCATATACACATGTAGGTCACTGAAAAATATTTTTGCCCAGATTTCATTTTGAATATTTTTTTCAACCCTTTTATCAATACTGGCGCCTAAAAAATACAAACATTATAAAATATGTGTCAAGTTTGTAAATCTGTTATTTTCGTTGCGTGCTACTTAGAAGCAAGCTGATTCGCAAAAAGTGTCCCCATTATGTCCCCACGAGACCGGAGGTGAAAAAGTTAAAAAATCTAGGGCCAATATTTTTTTAAAACCACATATTTCAGATACGCGCGTCATTATCGCTAACACTAATTTGCGGTAAAATTCAAATGTGCTGATATATCTGCCTTCAATAGGCTATTATATAAAAGTTAACTCATGCTGTGGATATTTATCATTATCTTTATTATGAATATTTTGTGTTAATCTCACATTTATGTTTATGTTTACATGTTTATGAACAATATATATATAATATATACAGTGTATATATACTGTGGATATTTATTATTGTATGTAAAAGAAATATTTATTATTAGTTCCGATAATATTAGAACCAAAACTTGCTATGTCCCAATGGTCAAGCTAAATAAAAATCACAATGAAAATTTCCTGGCTTTTGTGAGTACGAGGGCTAGATCTGGCTCCCGGCCTACTAATAGTGGTTTATTCATCTACATGTAATAAAAAGGATTAAAAACGTTGGATTAGAACTAAGCAGACAAAGGGTTAACTCTTGCTGCTCCATTGTTTTCTTCTCATTTTATTCACTAGAAGCTGGAAAAGCTAAAGTAAAAGGCATTATCTAAGCAGATACTGCCTTCTAGACTAGCAAAGCAGTATACTTGCTTTGGAAAAAACACACTAAAAAAGTTGTGCCATTTCAAAAAGATAACAAACAATTAACACTTTACATCTATTTTTAACATAAAATCACAAATGAATACGTTATTCTGGCGTGGCTTTCTAGAGCAGTATTGTATGCCTATGCTGGAGCAATGTAAAGTAACTATAATCTCATCTTTACTATACTATACATTCAACAATTTTAATGTGATTGACCTCAATGAGATCAGATCATCACTCAAGGTCACTGAGGTGAAAAGTAAATATATTACTGTAGTGTATGCCTATGGTCGGGTTTCATGTGGGTGGGAAATTAAAGGTAATTAATATTATCCCCATTATAAACAATTTAACCCTTAGAGCACTGAGCTAAGAAATTTAAATTTCAGCTACTTGAGGTTTTGTCTCGCTACCGCGATCCAACTTTACGTGACTGAAAATTTTCGTTATTTGTGAAATTTAAGTCTCAACATATATCTGTGTTTCAAGAATGGAAGCATATTTTATTTTTAACAATTGGTTATGCAGGTGTTAACAGAAACACAGAATGTCTACTGTAGTCCACATCAGTGTTCTAGGCGTAAAGTGTGCTTGACCTTGTTTTATTCACTGGGGCCAAACATGAAGACACTACTGGATGTTAATTTCATGGTTTCAAATATGTGGTTCAATGGCATCAATTTTTTTTAAAAGGAAAATTTCATAAAAGTTGATGCAGCAGCTGCCTGTTTATTACAAACATATCCCAACTGAGGTTTGTCACTGTAAAGAATGAGTTGACAAGATAGTTAGCTCAATGCCTCAAAACAGTGTTCTTAACCTTTTCGGCGCCATCTGACGTCTGTAACTGATCGAATTTAAAAAAATATATAATGGCAGCAGACCCATAACAGAGGTATTCATATGGATCAGGAACAGCCAACTAAGATATTTATGATGATCTAAAATTGAAGAAAAATACCTTTGGTCTCAATGGTTTACACAAAAATATTCTAGGGTTGCTAGGGTTAAATGGTGCATATAATGACACAAAAGAGACAAGAAAAACATAGCACACACTTTAACATCCTACCGGAGGATTACTTCTTGAGAAATAAACATCTTATTTTCCAAGCAGTTTTATTGTCACCGAAAATAACTTTTTCAAAGATTCGGGGCGAATGTTCAACATGGATGCTGTGATGTCAACTGCTACTAAATATTGCACGATATATTTAAAGCTATCAGAGCTCTTATTTATTAATTCAGTTGCATTCATGGCAGAAAATTACAGACACAGGTTAGATGCTCATACAAACAATGTGTAATTGAATGTCACTCACACCCACAAGTGGATATATGTTTATGATTATTATAATTATGTCACATACACAAAGGAGCAGACTAATAACCTTCACAAACAGTGTCACATAATTAGGTCTTCAACCCTTTAAGCCCTCATGATGCATTAAAGCATCGTTTTACATTCCTGAAAACAGACTTAATTTTCTTACAACCAAGGCTTTATGAATGAAAATTTCCACATAACTGGTTTACCAATACATGGCAATTTTCTTTACTTTTCCACCCACATCAAATCATCTTCATCCACTACAAGTCGAGAATTCGCGGGGTGTAGTTGATGAAGATGACTATGGTAAAATCAGGCTTGAAAAGGTTAAGGTCAATTACTCTGTTGTTGACGGCTTGTACTTTGACCATGTCAGAGTGTAATGTTATTTGCATTCATAACTATTAAAAAAAAAAGGCTGCGATGTTGGAACAATGTGGCGCTAACATTTACACCATGTATGTATATACAAGTGTAAAATAAATCATTTTAACCCTTGTCCTGCTAAATTGTTTCAATTCGTCATTTGAAGCTGGAATTGCTAACGCAATTTCCAGCTTCAAATGACGAAAATATATATATTTTTCAAAAATATACATCTTCTAAATTGAGTTATTTTACTAACTGAGCATCTACCACCAACTATATTATCCATTTCAGTGACATATTATTTGGCTTAAAATATGCTTAAAACCGAATATATTCGGGTCTAGCAGGACAAGTGTTAAGCAACCCTGCTAGCCAGGACTGATAGCAGTGTCATGGGTGCAAATCCACTTGTGCAGGGAGTAGTCACTGCACTGTAGTTGTTTGTCCTGAATATACCCAGCAAAAACAAGACATCAACCCTTTAACCGCCGGTGCCGCATATATTCAAGTTTTTTATTAGCACATTAAGTACCACCTTTTAAACATGTTAAAGATAAAATGTGACATCAATCATCAATATTTGAAAACAGCTGACCTCCATTTTGTCAAATCTGAATAATTTTTACTCACTTGAAGCTGGGGACACAGCTTTAAGTGAGTGAAAATTCAGATTGAATAATTTGGCGGTTAAAGTTATTGACCCAATGTCGCTTCACTGGTGGGTCAATGTTCAATGTTGGTTAAAGGTTGAGACAGCATCACAGACAGTGGCCCAGCATTAAAACATTGGGTCAACCAACATAAAACCAACATTGTTTCAATGTGTCCTGTTTGCTGCATGGGGTATAACTCCCATTTTTACACTGAGCTGATCAAACTTTAAAAAGGTAGTCAGCTGTCAAAATACACTGGACAAGGGTGTCCCCAGAATGCAACAGTGGTCCCTGGACATTCCACAATGACATATCAACCCACATCCATAGTTATCAGCCAAGATAATAATAGTACTATGCGCTTCATACACGTCGCCGCATTAAGAGCAAGTTCCCAAATCATATAAACTCTATATACTTGAGAGACATCTATGAGGAAATAATTCACCAATTCAAGCATATTGACAGCGAGAGCTTTCACAGCCAGTACGGCACATTCACCAAATGTTGGTTTAATGTCGGCCAATGTCACAGACGTTGGTCTAACATTAAAACAACAATTGGCCAATTTCTCGTTGTAGTTGTATCTTGTAATCAGTTCAGTCTCCTGGCTGTCCCACACATGCCCATTTCACAGTTGTATGAATCTTTAACTGAGCATAGACCCAGGAAACAAAAGACGTAAGCAATGTTGGATTAATGTTGGAAAAGTGTCACAGAAGGTGACCCAACATTAAACCATCATTGAATCAAGATTGTGTGTTTGTTGGAGAAAACAGGTTCTTCATATGTTGCGCCATCCATGTGATAACGATGGCCAAACATTCAATCACCAGTTGCCAATCATTCAATCACCAGTTTATGAGAGAGCAAGTGAATTCCCCTACAAACATGTGACACTGACCCGGTGTTGGTTTACTGTTGGGCCAGCGTCGTAGACGCTGGCCCAACAGTAGACCAACACTGCGTCAACGTCACATGCTTGCTGGGTTCACTTATGATGTGAAAACCTGTTCTCGAGGACGAATGCGGATGCGGATGTGGTTGAAAAGCCGCCCCAGACCAGTGTTGCCGTGCAAAGACAAAAGGCAGTATCCGCTCACTTGTCGAGTAAGTCGCTACTGCCTTTTGACTTGGCAGAGTGCAGTGAATAATCAACAGTACTGATAACAATGGACCAGGGCAAACCAAACACATTTTACAATCATAAATCAGGTAGTGCTAACAAAGTTTTCAACAAACCACCATGATATGAGTTCTGTTTCTTTATTGGATTTTTGTGGAGTGAAAACAGAGGCAACAAGTCGTGTTATCAGCTTGATGTAAACACGGCAGTTTCCTGTCAAAGAACAGCAATCAACACAGGTCTGGAAACGAGGGACCGACGTGCGCGGCATTGACCCCCCATAACACAGCAAACAGAAGAAATTGAACCAATGTAGTTTTAATGTTGGTAATCATTGACGATGGGCCGACATTGAACCAGCATTGGTTCGAGGTGTTGTGTTTGTTGGAAGGATCGTGATTACCCTGTCCACGGCAACTCTCCCAGCATAGCAATAACGAAACGTTCACCCAATGCTGGTACTTTGTTGGCCCATCGTCTAGGACGCTGGCTCAGTATTGTACCAAAATTGGGTGAACGTCTCGTCTGTGCTGGGCTTCCACAAGGGACAAAACGTTAAGTCAACGTTGTTTTTTTGTTGGCACAGCGCCGTAGAAAGTGGAGCAGCATGAACACAACGTAGGGTCAATGTCTTGTTTCTGCTTGGTTAAAGAGGAAGTAGATTAACAAGTACACACTACTCAACAAACAAGACGTTGAAACAAGGTTGTTAATGTTGAGCCAGCGTCGCAGACGATGGGCCAGCATTAAAACAACATTGGTTCGATGTCTTACCAGCGACCTTTAGCTGTTATTGTCGGGCCAAAGTCACAGACGGTGCACTGGTATTCAAGCACTATTGGCTGAACTTGGGGACTCCAAAACCAATTTGTTATCAATACAAGCTCTGATACAATATGATCGTCACGTCGAGGTGTTGAGAATGTTACGATTTTCAGGACTTACATGTATCCACATTAAAATAATTGGAAACGTGTTAAATTAAACGGGCCAAGTAACAAAGACAGAGTATACGAATAAAAATTAGTGTTTGTCCAACAACAACAACAACACAGTAGACCTACAAGTATATTACAATTACTAATATAATGCGATTTTACAACTTCAAGCTGGTTTTGCACATTATATAGATTGCTGTGCAGTACTGTAACAATAATCGATTTAAAATATAACATATGCCCTGCGCCAAAAATATAACCAACAACAATAAATAGTAGTAGATCATATAAGTATACAAAAGATACCTAATGAAACATTGCCAAGAAACGTAATAAAAAACTGATGTTGACGTTTGAAATTGAACATAAATCATGATTTTATGAAATATTTCCTGCCAACTGATAATAAAAGTGATAATTACTGTAGTCTCTTTCTCATCTTGGGAGGAAATTTTAATGTAAATGTGTATTTATCATTGTTTGAACACATTGTCTGTTCGCTAAATATGCACACTATAAAGTTATATTTATCGATCCTGTGGGATGGAAAGGGTTAATGACGGCAACTCTGCTCATTGTCGGAATTATATACCCCGGTACATGTGTATACATGTGAAGTATCAACAACGTAGTCACGGCAAGATAAATCTACATGACATAAACCATGTTTGACTGGGACGTCATTCAAAACCCACTAGACCATCGCCAGTATAAAAGTGATGCGATGATGGTGCAATAACAAAGGTTTATCACCCCACGGAAGATTTGTATGCCATTTGTACAATGTTGGACTAGCGTCGAGAATTTTTTGGGCCGACGTTGTATAGATGGCATACAACTGTTTTGTGTTTACTAGGAGTATCAATGCATTTAATTCAATGATGACTTTGTTTCAACACGATATATATCACAATGTTGATTGGTCTCACTTTGAAAATAATTTACTATGCTTAAAAGCATGCAAACATTTGACTTTGCTGTCAGATAAATCAACTATTTCTAGTAGGAACCAAACAGTTTTGAAAACAATCACAGCGGCTCCTGGCTCACCTAGCAATCAGGTATTCATTTCGTTTCTTTAGGTATCAAAATAATCTCTTTTCCCGCTAAATTATTTCATTAGAATTGTCAACCACTCAACAAAGTTGTGTCTCGCTTACGCGGCTACCGCGAGCCACAACTTCAAGTGGGTGAACAATAATCATATTTGTTCAAATTTAAACCAAACACTTTGAAATGTTGAAACACTCATTGCATTCCCAATAACTGTGACTTAACGCGCTAATAAAACAGTGTAAAAAGGGTTAATTGTGGAAATGTCAAGCAGACGACTTACCCTTGACAGTTGTCTGTGAATCAGTCAACATGATCGATGTCCAGTTACGTGGTAACACCTACAATGTGGCCTTCTAAAAGAAGTACGCCTGGTAGTTAACCCTTACAGCACTGAAATATTTTTGTATAAATTATGGAGACCAAAGGGTTTTTCAATTTGAGATTATTATAAATGTCTTCAGTAGCTCTTTTTGATTCATTTGAATACATATTATGGGTCTACGGCCATTATAAATATTGTAATTCTTTATAGTCAGGGGACCGTCTTGATACGTCATAATCTGACGTCTAAAGACGTCAGATTCTGACGTATAAAGACGGTCCCCGCGCTGGAAGGGTTGACCCTTCAACTGCTAATCTAGTCCATAGCCGTTTTTACCTTTATATTTCTCTTTAACCCTTTAAGCCCTCACGATGCATTAAAGCCTCATTTTACATTCCTGGAAACAGACTTAATTTCCCTACAACTAAGGGTTTTAGAATGAATATTTCCATGAAACTGGTTTACCAATACATGGTAATTTTCTTTACTTCTGCGCCCCCATCAAGTCATCATCATCCACTACAAGGCGAGAATTGCGACAGCATTTCGCGGCTTGTAGTGGATGATGATGACAATGGGAAATTCAGGCTTGAAAGGGTTAAAGAAGATAATTTGAATTTTGTAACGTGGCAAGTACGGAACTTGTTTCAGGGTATCCCACGAAATGCTTCGTTTGTGACAAACAAAAAGAGAGTCTGGTCGTCTCTCGTACGAGTCACGATCTTGCACGAGAACAGGCACCCTGGATCTTGACGGAAAGGCGATTGAGGCATACATCCTTCAGCAACGTGGACTTTATAGAGCACTTTCCAGATTTCCATCAGGATTCCACAGCAGTTCAATGGAGGAGAAAATTAAGTGCACAGCCAACGTAACAGTGTTCTGGAAATCTCAATGATTTATGGCAAATATGACCGGGCGAGGCCAGGATAGATACTGACGAGGCCACACAATGCCCAATGTAGCCCAGTCAATGTGGCCAATATGTTAACCCTTAGCCCCTTAACCGCCGGTCCCGATTATATTCGTTTTATTTTCATTTTTGTTATTAGCAAATTACATAACACCTTTTAAACTTATTGGAGATAAAACATGACATCAATCCGCAAGATTCGAAAATAGTTGACCTCCTTTTTGTCAAACATCTGAATAATTTGTATTCACTTGAAGCTGTGGCTCGCGTCAGCGAGACACAACTTCAAGTGAGTGAAAATTCAAATTGAATAACTTGGCGGCTAAATGGTTAACCCGCTGAACACGCCTGTAGTCGTGTTTATTTTGTTTTAAAATACACCGGTGACGTCAGTCTATTGGTAAAACAGTATTGCTCGGATCTACGAATCTACTGTTATTTTTGATACTGGCCAGGGGGAGCACAGTGATTATTATGCAGGTTTTACCATGACACTAATATGTACATGCCTAATGTTTCTTGGTTACCCACACTGACTATTTAATATGTCACTTCTTGGAACTCATGGACCTATTTTGTGTAGATCTTAAGTCGAAGAAATAACTCAATTACGATAGATTTGTAGACCTGAATATACTCGCCTCCTACATTCAGATCTACGAATCTATCGAATTTCGTTCTTTCTCCTTGACTTATTAACCGAGCAACAGCCTAGTTAACCCTTTCGTCGCTAATCACGACAAAAATCGTTTTATTAGCAGGTTAAATCACAGTCATTGGGAATGAAAGAAGTGTTTAACATAAATATTTACAATGGCCATATACCCATAACATAGGTACTCAAATGAAGCGGAAAGAGCTAAATAAGCTATTTAAGATTTAAATTGAATTTTGGTCTGTTGGTTTTTATAAAACATATTTCAGAGCTATAAGGGTTAACTCAACTTGCAGAATCCACTTAATACCGATACGATGGTTGATTTTATCAATATATTACGCGCTCCAGCCTAGTCTATTAATGTCGCGTTCTTTATTGATTATTCAACGGCATGAGTAAACGTTAACTATCAAAAGATGGATAGGAGCATGTAATCAGGCGATATACAATACAGGGATAACAATATCCACGGCCCTGGAGACAATCGATGCTAGAACAGTTAAAACTACATTTAGCAGCTCATGTATCTACAACCCTCATATAGTGAACCCTTTAGATGTAATCCATGTTTGAATATTAAGTTTTTCACATACACCTGTACACGAGGACGCCCAAATCACACAATAGTTGATCTTGAGTCTGTTCTAAAAGATTAACCCTTAGATCACAGAGCTATTCAATTTAAATTTTCAGTCACTTGAAGTTAGGTCTGGCTACAGCGGTACACAAGTGACTGGAAATTTATGTTATTTGTGAAATAAATAAAGTCCCAATATATATCAGTGTTTCAAGATTGGAGGCATATTTTACTTTTAACATCTGGTTATCAGGGGTTATACATGTGCTAATAGTAATAAAGACACAGAATGTCTACTGTACTCGACATCAGTGTTATGAGGGATTGCCTATTGTGTGCTTATCAAATAGAGAAAGTGGAATACATTATACAGTGACCCGAGCTTTAGATGGAATCATTGTGTTGAAAATACACATTGAAAAAAATTCAAGTACATAATAGATCGTGTGCTAATCCACATCTGGTTGTGACATACTGTACCACGATTTACAAATTATTTAAAATAAAATAAATGAGCAATGTTCACTAGATCTCTTTATATAAACGTAATAATCACATTGAAAAATAAATATCATGCGCTAACCACCAGTTCTGATCTATTGCAATAATTTTGTTTGTGATAAATAATAAACATTATGTTTACAGGAGTGGGCTCCTCGTAATAATTCAAACCGTGCGAGGGCCAGTCTATCACGAGCGATTGCACATTATGTTTGTTTAATGTTGGTCCAGCATCTGCGACGCTGGTCCGACATTAAACCAATATAAGGTGATCCTTGGATCGTTGTCTTCTACGCGTATGGCTTGAGGGGTAACAAGTCGGGGCAGGTATCGCTGCACCTGTTCTTCTCTATTGTTTACAATGTTACGAATAATCAAACAATGAAAAAACATCATCCAGACGAATGGGTTTTCTTCCAGTAATATAGATACCCTGGGGACGTGTGGCTGTAGTCAGTGGTGCAACATTTAACCAGCAGTGGCCCAGCGTAGCTTACATTATGCCGGTGATAGTAGTGGTACTGGGCTCGTATACTCGTACAAGTTACGATATATCGTAGGCTTCTGATTGGTCGAGATGGCCATCTCGACCAATCAGAAGCCTACGATATATCGTAACTTGTACGAGAATACGGGCCCTGTATGCCAGGACATCTTAGAAGCTGTAGATATCTGCATATTTATCATCTTATCACCGGTAATCTTTGAATCTTTGAATCTTTTTGTATCTTTGAATAGTGGCATACAACCCTTCAATCCTTACGTAACACTGAAATATTTTTTTATAAACCATGGAGAGCTAGGTCGTTTTTTTAAATGAAATCATTATGAATATGTTACTTAGCTCTTTCTGCTTCATTTTAATACCATGGTATGGGTCTATGGCCATTATAAATTACCAATTCTTCAAGTGTGGGTATCTACTTTAGATGTCAGATAGATTCCACGTCTACGTCAGATTCTGACGTGTAAAGTCGCACCCGGCAGACTGTGGCACGAACGATCAGTTGCCTATAACCCAGCAAACACGAGACGTTGAACCAATGCTGGGTTAATGTTGGCCCATCGTCTACGACGCTGGCCCAACAATAACCCGGCATTGTTTCAACGTCCCGTGTTTGCTGGGAATGTACTACCGTGCAAACTCAAAAGTTGGTAACTGCTTACTTTTAAAGTAAGCAGCCTTGCAGAGTAGAATGGTGAAGTAATTTCCAAACAATCGTAGACTGTGGCGACGGTGATGCGAATACAATACTACACGAGTTCCAGCTCTCAAGTGTCTATTGAAGCCTGCTGTTTTTATTATAGTTTATATACATAACATGGCTTGGGATCACGATTAAATGTACACCATACAGAAGAACACACTTGTAAGAGTGTCGCGACTTGGACCCAATGTTGTTTCAATGTTGGACTAGCGTCGTAGAAGGTCGACCAGCATTAAAACGACATTGGGTGAACGTCTCATAACATTACAATTTACATTGGCATTTTCACTAAATATTACATTTTAAGGTGGTATGTTAAATCTATTGAAAACTAGAATTGTTGACTCATTTCTACATCTTCAAATACAATACAAATTAGACATTCAAAAACTGCCACGTCATATATCGTGAGATTGGTATTAAAGGGTGGTATGTGGCAGTTAAGAAAGTGGCAGATATGACCCCTTAAAACCAGAGCCGGGTTATTACGACTAGTACTTAACTCGGCTTATTCCGTATTCATTCCACGTAATTGGGCTCACTGTCGTGATAGTCATTGTCTCTGAAAAACACTACATTTCATCTCAGCCCTTGAAGTGCTTAAGCAAATGTTCGAATGCGTCAAATATTCAAACCTGAGAAATCTGAAAATATACAAATTCGGGAAGTTCGGCGAGGCAACTACAGAATCGACGAAAACTACAATTTAAATACAGTACCAGCGACCTTTAAAATTTATTGATTCATTGCTTTAATTTGGGGCTACAATTTTAAGTCGACCTAGGTTTAAATTGCACAGGCATTATTATGATAACCATTACTTGTTTCACGTCAAACCACCTGCATCCCATAAAATTACGAATTTATCTTTCACGACGTCTACCTAATTGTATTTGAATAGCAGATACCCGCTTACCCGCACCTGGAACTCGTCGCTATAAGGTAATAATAATATAAGTTATCTTATCACGTCAATCTGATGCCCTCGTTTCATCTCACTTTTGCTATCTGACTGGTTCAGATGCCGGTACTAGTAGCGTGTTCGCTGGGAAGCGCTTATGAAAAATTACTTGCAGCGTTTGCAGTTCTCGATTTTGACAGCGCGATGCTATAATTGCAGTAATTACACAAACTAAAGTGTTTTACTGCTTTAATATCAACTAATACTGTCAGCTTAATGGCACAGCCATTAATAACGATATAAATTCAAGGTGGAGAGCAAGCGTCTACTACTGTGACCTAGTCAGTCATGCGCTGCAATATAACTGAAGACAAACACTCAGTGAAGTGTTCCTATAGTACGGCAATGCAAAGACAAACAGCAGTAACTGCTCATTTGAAAAGTGAGCAGTTACTGCTGTTTGTTTTTGCGGGGTTGGGTACATGCACCTCACATTTGACGTCACTACTATACAGTAAAATAATTGAATTGAACAAAGGCATAGTGGAACTGGAGCACACCCAGGGCTTAACCATTTCAAGTCTGAGTTTACCATTGTCATCTTCATCCACTACAAACCGCGAATTGCTGTCGCAATTCTCAGCTTGTAGTGGATGAAGATGACTTGATGTGGGTGAAAAATAAAAGAAAATTACCATGTATTAGTGAACCAGTTTCATAGGAATTTTCATTAAAAAAACCCTAGTTGTAGGAGAATTAAGTCTGTCTTCAGGGATGTAAAATAATGTTTTAATGCATCGTGGGGGCTTAAAGGGTTGATTCGACCTCGCCGCTGAGGATACGTCCGTCTGACCTGAGCGACCTTACATTACACAACAGAGTATCTCCTCTGAATGCTTGATTAACAGTCCCGTGTTCCATTTAATCTAGCAGTCTTTGATTTGTATACTCTCTTGAATAATTCATCACTGCTAAGTATCGTCATTATTAATCAACCACGTTTGTGGAATGAGTGTCAATATAAGACAACCGGTCGGAGGCGAATCAAAGGTGGGTTAACGTGGTATATTTGTTGGCCCAGCTTCAGGCTGACCATTGATTAGCCTGATTCAATAGATATTGCCTGTCGGGTTGAGGTCACATGCTTCCTGGAGGAGAGTGTCAGTGAGGTCACATGGTTTCCTGGAGACTGGAGGGATGGCAGGTCAAATGCTGGTCATAATACGGCTCTGAAAAGCCAAAAGGCAGTAACTGCCCACTAGTTACAGTCTTTTAGCTTTGGACGGCAACATAGACTCCAGTTAAAGACGGCCATCATATACAGTCACAATCATATACTGTCACAAACGACGTCACTCAAAACTAACTAATTACTTTCACATCACAACCCCATTTGTAATATACGAAATTATCATAATTATTACAAATCGATATAATGGTTGAATGAATTATCCATCCACACATCATGGTGATTGATTTAAAAATACATGCAATCAATTATTTCATACAACTGTAAGTCGCATTTTCATCTAAGAATTAAATTACATCAAATGCAAATGAGATAAGCTTGGGACAGGAGCGGCACTGCCACAGGTTCTATGAGCTCATTGGGTGCGGTTGTTCCTTTTCACGGCAATCACGACCTCGGGCATGGATTAAAATTGTTTAAATGCCTGCCAACATATGTCACATATATGATAAGGCCAGCATTGAACAAACCTTTGTCCAGCGCCCAGCTCTTAACCCTTGTCCTGCTATGCCCGGATATATACGGGGTTAAGGATGTTTTAGATCAATAAAAATATCACTTAATTTACATAAAATAATTTTTAATAGATGCTTTGTTGATCCAATAATTTAATTTTAGACATGTCTATTTTTCAAAAATAGTAATATTTTTCTTCATTTGAAGCTGGAAATTGCGTTAGCAATTCCAGCTTCAAATGACGAAACATACAATTGAAGCAATTCAGCAGGACAAGGGTTAGGGGCTCTGACCTCACTCCACTGCTAGTGCTGCGCAGTTAGCAGTGTAGTTATATCGTTCACTAAGCTAACACGAAACATTGGTGCAATGCCGGGATAATGCTAGGCCACCGTTCACGACGGTGGCGCAACATTGAACCAGCATTAGATCGATGTTTCATGTTCGCTGTGTTGGCAACCCTTTACCTCTCATGACGCCTGCCTATGACAAACAAGCCACGTGGTGAGGCACGATCTACATAACCTGAGCATCGCTTCATTGTTGGCCCAGCGTCGGAGACGGTGGGCTAACATTGAACCAGGATTGGATGAGAGTCATGAGTTTGCTGGGATGTGCAAATACCCAGCAAAGACATTGACATATCATTGGTTAAACGTTAGGCTAGCGTCGCAGGTGGATCAACATTGAGGTTTACATAAACATACATACTGCAACACTGCGATGCCAAGGGATGCAAGCCCCAATCTAGCCCTAAATGGTACACTGTAAGGAGATGCTTTCACTATATCGTCAATATTTAATAAGCCTAATCCAAGCACAAAAGGCAATAAATCATAATGTTATGTTTCAATTTCCCTAGGGAAGTTGAAGCATGACATTTGGATATAATGTTGGTCGTAGACTTTAAGTTGTGCCTCGCTATCGCGACCCACAACTTCAAGCAGGTGAAAATTATGACTCCTATCTGTTCAATTCGTGACCAAACATTTGAAACTTTGATGCTTAAACACTTATTTCATTCGCAATAAGTGATTTAATCGGCTAATAAAACAGATTAACCCTTTGACTTCCAGGCCGGAGTGCATGCCAGGATCCAGATATACTGGTGTAGGAGTTCTATTTTTCGTCATTTGAAGCTGGAATTGCTAACGCAATTTCCAGCTTCAAATGACGAAAAATACATAAATGTAGTATATATTTGACGAAAATTTGTGTCATTTTATGGTTACGTTCATTGACGAATGACGACGGAAATTTCCGTCATGTATGGTAGTGAAAAGGTTAAAACGACTATTGTCGTGCATAGCACTTAACGGGTTCAAAACATTCCTGACCTGCAAATAATTATATGTTAAATCACGGAACATTCAATCGCACGTCGACAAAAGCATCAATTATACATGCCGTGGTCAATATTAGCCGTTAGACGCCATTCAAGGTTGATCCGATGGGCCACACGTCATGGCCTGGACTATAATACTGTACCATCTCATATCATGTGTAAGAGTTGGAACTGCCCAGCCCGCTGATCGAACCACCGACCATGACATCGTGAGGCTTGAGTGCAACCAATGGCCGATGACTCGATGGCAGAGTGGTAATCACTCCAGTCCATCATACACACACACGTCATTGACCCATTGAATGCTACAGACCAGCTTTTAAAGACAATCTGCACCCAACAAACACGAGGCGTCAGCTTTAGAAGCCGCTGGTTTTGTGTTGAGCCGACGCAGCACTTGTTGGAAATGGAGATAAAATTACAAAGGGCCGAGGTCGAGCACTTGATTCCTTGAATTCAAATAAAGTCCGACAGTAGATAGATCTTAATCTAATATCAAAGCTGTGAAGGTGAAGATATAATCGAATTATTTGAGAATGGCAAATTATATGCCTGTGGGATCCAGCTTGTGTGTGAACTGTGTATTGGAAGAAAAACGTTTTGTGCAGTGATACCATGAGCTGCTCTAATACTGATTGTCATGTAGAATACACCCTTGGGCGCAATGTGTCAGCCCTGTCAGATACGACATAACAAAACGTTCAACTACTATTTGCTTAAAAAGTTGGCCCACCGTCTACGACGCTGGTCTAACATTAACACTTACAAGGCTGAAATATTTTCGTATCAACCATGGAGACCAAAGGGTTTTTTCAATTTGAAATAATCATGAATGTCTTAGTTAGCTCTTTCCGCTTCATTAGAATACCTATGTTACGGGTCTAAGGCCATTATAAATTGTTAATTGTCAATTGATATCCCGGCTAGATACTTTTTATCACCGCCACTAAACGATTTGCTTTGCTAACAAAGAAATAGTAAGACTCATAATCACCATTTTTTGGAAGTTACTGTCATGTCTGACACATTGGCGCTCGATACTTTATCCACGGCGCTGATGTGTCAGACATGGCGCTATTCCATCTTAATTTTATGATGTTATATATATTTAGGGCTTATTATATGTTATCACATGGATATAGCGCTGTCACATTAACATCACTCATCCCGCTGGACATCGGCCCAATGCTGCCATAGAGTTGAACCACCATCTTCAACGTCGGTCTAGCACCCGGCTGGCTGTGGGTCGTTGTCTTGTGTTTGCTAGAATGTGAGGTCATGTTGGCAATATGAGGTCATGTTGACGGCATGAGGTCATGTTGCCAATGTTATGATTCCAAGCATTTGCTTTACGACACTTTCTAGCTCTGCAAACGAGATTTGGACCCACATAGTACTCACACCATGACTCCGCAAGCATCACTCATTTTCTCTTTTTTCCGAGCGAAGCCTTTGTATTACAATCCTGTATTGTTTCAATTGGTCAATAAAATATGTTTTAAAATAAATTGTTAATTCTTTCAGCGCGGGGACCATCTTTAGATGTCAGAATCTGACGTCTGTAGACGTCAGATTCTGACATCTAAAGACGGTCCCGCGCTGAAAGGGTTAAATCGATAGTTAATCACTATCTAGTGTTCCGATCGCTAGGACGTTTCGTCGTGGGTTTCGCAAGAGGCAATCACAAGACACACATGTAACAAGCAAAACGGAAAAAATAAACAGTGACAAACGGCCGGTGACTATCTGGCTTTCCAGCATCCGGGTTGATCCCACTTCCTGGAGAAGGCAGCGCGTGATGCCCCCCCCCCCCCCTGGATGTCGACCCCCACGCGTCACTTACACAACACAAAGGGAATTCCGGGTGAACCCGATAAAACATCATGGTTTAATTGCCATTGTTCCTCTCTCCACCTTGCAGTGGAAGTATATGAACATATAATACAGTTGACAAAATAACATTCATTTACAACGTGACGACCCATCACGACATCCATACAGTCACGAAATTTGTGTACCGGACGCTGTGTATTATAATCTATAAAATGGGCTTGACATCAAATATGTCAAGATCTATCATCCCAACAGACAGCAATCTGGGGAGGTTTCACACAAACTGTTACTCAAGGCCTTAGGGGCATTCAAATTAAAAGCAACCCAATAAACACAAAACATTTGTATAACATTTGTAAATGTTGGACCAACGTCGGAGACATTGGACCGTCGTTGTACAAATGTTACGCAAATGTTTTGTGATCGCTGGGAAGGCCTACGTTCAGACGCAATCTTAACCCTTAAAGCGATGAAATATTTTTATATAAATCAAGAAACGAAAGGTTTTTTCTCAATTTCAAGTCATCATAAAATCAATGTCTTAGTTAGCTCTTTCCGATTCGTCTTCGCCTACAGTCATTATAAATCTATTACCCTTTCAGTGCGGGGATAGACTGTAGACGTCAGAATCTGACGTCTATAGACGTCAGATTCTGACGTCTACAGTCGGTTCCCGCGCTGAAAGGGTAAAATGATACACAATATGCTAAGACAATCACAGAGTAGCTCGCAACAGCAACAATTTTCATGATGTACATACAATGCATAGAAAGAGAAATGACTGCTTTGACATCCATCATTGAATTGCGTCATATAGTCAGTGTACACTTCTTTGTTCTCTTGACCTCGTGGGATTGAAGCTCAACTGAACTTCATGCAAATACATGTATACGCATTAACCAAAGAACAGCTGCTGAACCTTTCACCCGTAATTCCTCAGTGGATTTAAAATTTCATTTTAAATAATCTTTCTTGTACACCATTTACCCTTTCCGCGCGGGGGCTGTCATGATCTTGACGACTACATATGTCAGATTGTGACGTATAAAGACGGTCCCCGCATTGAAAGATTCAAAAATATTTCTAGTGGTCCTAGATCCATAACATTGATACAAATGAACCGAAAAAAAGCTAACTAAGACATTTATGGAGCTTTCAAATTGAAAAAAATCCACTTTGGTCTGCATGGTTTATACAAAAATATTACAGCATTGAAAGGGTTAATTACAAGGGGGTCACTGTTCAATTTTCATATAATTATATGGATATGTTAAATGTGGAGGGATCTCAACGGAAATTAAATGCCCATGTGGCTCCATGACCTCAAACTAGCAAACACCAGGGGTTGTGCCGTGTTGGGTTAATGTTGGGCCAGCGCCGAAGACGGTGGACCAGCATTAACACAACATCGGCACAACGTCTTGTTTATGCTGGGAAGACAACTCATTTAGTTCTAAGTTAGGCCAGCGACCCAGACATTGGCTAGTCACTAAAACAACATCTAATAGGCGTGAACTCTGGCGTGAGAAAACCACGCTGCTCAGCAAAGTCAAAAGGCAGTAACTGCTTACTTGAAAAGTACGTAGTTACTGCTTTTCGGCATTTCACGATAGTACAGACCCCACATGTGGTGTGATTATCATTTATTAAATGTTATATTATTATCAGTGACAGCACACGCCACGACACATATTTTCCGTCATGGCTCGTTTACCATTGAACAGTATCTCGAGCCGTTGCTCATATTAATATTTCTATCTGATAGATTTATATATAACACACAATATTAATACATTATAAGCAGTGTCAACAATACTAACCCTTATCCCGCTAAGGACTTGTCATAATCTGCTGATACGAAGGTATATATATATCATTATTTAAGGCTGCATTGACATTTCTGTATTGACAGTATTTTCAAGGAACATCAGCGGAGCATTTGTAATACTCGTAATACTCGTATTGTCAAAATGCACATGAAAAAATGGAATGAATGAATGAATGAATGAATGAATGAATGAATGAATGAATGAATGAATGAATGAATGAATGAATGAATGAATGAAAGAATCCAGAATGAATGAATCAATCAATGAACATGATCAATCAAATACAAATAATTCTGACCCCCCTAAATCTTCGGTGCCACGAGCTTCAAGGGAAGCTGAGCGCTGTAAAATCAAACAAGGTCCATTATAATTAATAGTAAATTGACCTGTCTGTCAATCCAGCATTTTTATTTGGAAAGAGAGACAATTCCAAAGTGTGGGGCCCGTAATTGACAAGCCCCCAATCCATTCTACTTTATATTAGATCTCGTAGGATTGAGAATATAAAGATCATATTCTACTACATGTATATATAATACCAGCCTCGTGAGACTTGTTTACTAGTAAAAAGAAGTATTCCAATTATCGGCAATATTTAATTGTATCCGTTGATCGTGCTCGCTATTTCTGTACAATAAATAATTAATACTTGTCCCAGGGCTTAATTGTCAGCTAATAGGTTGCATTAATTTGAAGGTAGAAATACTGACGCAATATCCAGCTTAACTCTTCATCCTCCAAGAAAGACTATAGTCGTTTTCAATCTGTTTTAATAAAGGTCAAATCAGTTATTGGAAACGAAACTACATTTAATCAACCTTTAATTGGTTAGTGTTGACCCAGCGTAGCAAGTCAACGGGAGAATTAATAGTGAGCAGGTATGCCACACGCCCATGGAGAAGCGAACATATTGTGAGCGACAGGTTATCTAGACGGTTAAATATTAATATTTAGCCAGCGTCGCAGACTGTAGTCTGGCAATAAAAAGTTATTCAATGAATTCCAGTGTGTGCATGTCGCAAAAGGGTTGTGAGAGCCTCTGGTGCCTAAAATGTCAGTGTGCCAATAAGGAGTAATATAGACCTACTACTGTGAAAGAACGCGACAGCCTTGTGTCTAGCGGCCAGCTAACATTGCACATTAACCCAATGCTGGCTTAATGTTGAACCAACGTCTGCGACGCTGCACCAACATTAAGCCAGCATTGGGTGGGTGTCTGGTGACTGTTGGGAGAGCACAGAGGAATGGTTGGTTGGCATGGTAGTAAACACCATACATTGACCCAACGTTAGTTTAATGTTGGTTCACCGTCACCGACGGTGGATCAACATTAAACCGACGTTGGTTCAATGTATGTAGTGGGTTGGCATGGTACAAGTAGTCAATCAATTAGAAGGCACGGCGTCAGTTACAGAACACGCGTATTGCATGCAGAGTAAAGACAGAACTGGGCCAAGAAACCTTCTAATGCCTAACTGAGCCAAATGCTCTCATAATCAACACCCTTTGAGAACCGCGGAGCCGTGAAATATACATCCAAAAGTCGTATATGGAGCCTGAGATTAGGAATTTGATTGGGGGGAGGGTTATTAGAGAGTAAGATTCCCTAAGAAACCAACTCCAACAAAAAAATCAAATCCTCGCTTTTTTTACAAGACTAGTATAGCAGCAGCCTCTCTATACGTTAGTGAGCCTACAGGCATAACAGGGCAGATTAATCATTAAGACCGTGTCTAACAGACGACGATTTACGTAGTAGCGGGTCCAACATTCACAGTAGACACAAAACATTTGCATAACATTTATACAATGTCGCCCCAACGTCGAAGAAGTTGGGGCGACATTGTATAAATGTTATACAAATGTTTTGTGTTTACTGGGTACATACATATCATATAATATAACAAGCTGCACAACTAATAGCCATGCTAGACACAGGTGGTCTTTCATGACTTGTTGTTCTGGATAAAATTGCTCAAAATAACACTCGGGATAAGGATTATGTGCATTTACATCTGACAGGCGAATAATGAAGATGGTGCTTTTGTTTGTGATCACAGAAAACAATATCGTCATTTCAATTTCGTTTAAGTTGCTAATTTCTGGCGCTATTCATAATTTCAATGAAAATAAAAAGGACATAATAAAATGATCTCAGGAAATATTGAAACAATGCCGGATCAATGGTGGTCCGACGCTATCTCAACATTGAACTAAGATTGTTTCAATGTCTGGGATGCTGCGTTGTAAAGCAGTACCCAGCAAACACGAGACGTTGACCTAGTGCTGGTTTAATGTTAGACCACCGTCTGCGACGCTGGCCCACCATTAAACCAGCACTGGGTCAACGTCTCCTGTTTTCTGGGTACTGTAGTATTGTCATCATGTGATGACGTCAGTGGTGTGCTATGACCATATGGCAGACATGACACTTGACAACACACTAGTACCTAGTACTTGTACGAGATTACATAAAAGTTGCCGTTGAGTGTCTTACACATGTACATGTAAATAATTATACTGGTCATGTGACTATGCTCGCTGCTCTGTAATGTCAATATTATACAAATCACGTCCATATAAGGCCATGTACGACGATAAACCATTTCAGCGCTGGGACCGACTTGAGACGTCGACAATATCCTGCCGCCACTATTGCAATTGTCGCAGAACTGGTTATCAGCAAAATGCAGTACACATTTAAGCAGGATACATATAAAAAAAATTTGAAGTTATCGGGCCCACAAGGTCAAACTATAGACGTAAAATCCGAAAAATCGAGATAAATCGGCGATTTTGTATTGTTTCAGTCATTATTGAACTTGTCCGAGAACTGGTTATTATTAGCAACATGCATAACAAATTTGAGCAATAAATCCAACAAATTTAACCCTTCTGCTGCTAAGTTAATTTTTTAAATTTCCCACCCCTTGAGGTTGTGTCTCGCTACCGCGATCCACAACCTCAAGTTGTTGAAAATCCACCGTTCCCCTGTGAACAATACCAATAATATTAAGTGTCATATAAAAGATGCCGCCCTCCAGTGATGTCATGTTACATTCTGAGAGGGCTAATGTCGTGCGAAGCCGAAAGGCAGTAACTGCTTACTTGAAAAGTAAGCAGTTACTGCCTTTTGGCTAGCAGATCAGGCAGTACCGGGCCCTGTGACGTCCTCGCGGCACTGACGTCAACAGGTGCGTGGTGACAACAGCTGTACTAGCCGTTGTTACAACAGCTGTACAGCTTGCTGTTGTCACATCTTCCTAGTGGCTTGTCAACAGGTGCAAGCCGACCACGTCACTTTCCTTTACGAGCACATCCACGATTTAGTAGTGTTTCCAGCGCTGGTGTACTACCTGATGACAAGGGCGCTGACCGAATAATGACCAGTTACCCTCATATATAACAACGCTGAATTGTTTAACACTTTAAGCCCTCACGATGCATTAAAGCATCATTTTGCATCTCTGAAAAATGACTTAATTAACTGAAACCCAGTGGTTTTAGAACAGACTTTTCGTGAAACTGTTTTAAAAATGACAGTAGGCTCTAGATTTTTTTTTTCTTTTGTCACCCACTCTGACAATGGTAACTTCAGGCCTGAGAGGGTTAAGCCCTCACTCACGATGCATCAAAGCATCATTTTACATGCCTAAGAAACAGACTCAATTTTCCTACAACTAGTGGTTTTTAGAATGAAATTTTCCATGATACTGGTTTAACAATACATGGCAATTTTGTTTAATTTTCCATCCACAACAAATCATCTGCATCCACTACAAGTCGAGAATTGCGGCAGCAATTCGCGACTTGTAGTGGATGAAGATGCATCCACTACAAGCATTGCGCGACTTGTAGTGGGTGAAGATGGCCATGGTAAATTCAGGCTTGAAAGGGTTAAATTGTATAAACCTTGGGGAACCAAGTGTTTTTTTAAATTTGAAATAATCATAAATGTCGTACTTTATTTCAATACCTATGCTATGAGTCTACGGCCATAATATTTTTTTTATTTCTTCCAGTGCGGGGATCGACTTTAACGTCAAAGTCGGTCCCCGCACTGAAAGGGTTAAAAGCTGGAACGACGTCAAGTGCTTGTCCAGCATCCAGACAGATTTTTGATACTTTTGCTTCAATGGTCTTCTAATCCTTATATCTTTATCTGTTTTAGTTGTAAATTAATTTACACTGTACTACTAAATCGAGAACAACAATTCATTCATTCACTTATTCATTCATTAAAGTGTGTATTAAATTTAAAATGTGGGCATCAGTGCGAGTCGTCATCGTCTTAAAGGGGATGCAAATATTGCTTTAGCCCGTATCTGCTTACACCACTAAGCCCGACCATGGTCGTTTTTAATCTGTTCTACAGCCAAATGAAAAGAGTGTTGTCAAATTATTACAGATAGAGTAATTTTTAATCACTCGTAAGTTGAAGTTGTGGGACAACAGTACTTAATGGTATAACATCATATATTGTCCAAAGTGTAAAATAGATTAAAAGCAATGAAAACTCAAAAATACATATCAGATTATTAGAACAATAACTTTCGCAGTACAAATAACTGATATTTACACCCAGGATATATACACATCGCCACGTATATAGGGTATTAGTACACCAAACCACTTTTTAAACTAAGAGTAAAGTAACACTTTCGGTGCTGTCCTGTATCTACTACACATAAAACTAGGGTGGCTATAGGTACCGTGCCATATCCAGTATACACACGAAACAATCAATCAATGCTGGCTCGATGTTGGTCCAGCGTCTACGACGCTGGGCCAACAGCGAGCCAGCATTGGCTGAATATGTCGCGTATGCTGTGCAGTACTTGTTAGTACACGGCTGTATCTTGCCAAACAGATGTTTTCTGTCAGAAGGTTACATGACCCCTCTACGTCTAGCACGTAACCATCATTTCCTACGAATACCTAAATAGCCGTGCAAAGCCAAAAGGCAGAATCGGTTCACTTTGCAAGTAAACAGATACTGCTTTTTAGCTTTGCAGAGCAGTAAAAGTTGAAGGAGATGATTCTATCGAAGCTACTGTACTGTATTTAAAAACACTTGATCGATTTAACATGCATCTTCCATGTCCATGCTCTATTAGGAGCCCACTTAATTAAAATATAACAATATTCAAGTTACATTAATCAGAAATGAGACAAGTTTCCACCGGCTTAAATTTAAATTGAATAGAAATAGCTCAGAGGTCGTGAACAAAGTAGACTTGGATAAGGAGACATGCATTTTGTTCCTGTTGACTGTATATCGGTGGCTACCATCCGATGTAGACTCTGTGTAAACTTATTTATCATGACGCATACTATCAGTAAAACAGTCTGTATTGTATAAGTACACGGAGCATGACAAGAGTCAATAATTGTTTAATCTGATAAGCTTGATAGTTGTAAACTATTTGTTGGCACAGCCCCACTGATACCATATGGCTAATCACCAAGAACTGGCTGTATAGAACAATGACCGCAAAGTGGAGTTAAAAAATTAAACTTCGATTAATCATCAGCTTGGACTTGGCTTTAATGAGAAGGGTAAACATGTCTGTTTTGGCTTGCGCTATATATTGCTGCGTCATGACACAATATGTAATCTGAGGGCGTCTACCGCTTGTTAACCCTACCAGCGCTACAGTCCACGTAAGGGCTACTTCAGTGTCTAGCTATTTAATTATTAAAGCGCCAAGTTATATCATTTGGAAATGATATAACTTTTAACCTTGAGTGGGAGAAAATTTGTCATATTTGTTTAATTTGATGACAAACATTTGAAAAATTTGATGTTCAAACACTCATTTCATTCCAACTAACAGTACTTAATGAAACGAATTACAAATTCTTATAGTCGCGATTAGCGGTTAAAGGGTTAAATAGGGTTCACCTTCAATAATACAGTGTGCCTTAAATCGCATCTACCTCAGCATAAGGAGTTTAAAAACTTCCTCTTGCTTTGTCCAAAAGTACACATCGCGGACTCCCATAACGTTGATTGTAAATCACCGTGGATCCTGGTATATATAAGTCAGTGATCAGCAAATTACCTGATTAAAATAAAATAGACTGTTGGATATTGTGGTAGAGAATAACCAAAAATAACCCTTTGCTCGCTAATCACGACAATAGTACTTATTAATCTGTTTTATTAGCCGATTAAACGACTGTTATTGGGAATGAAACTTTAAACATCAAGATTTGTAAATGTTTGGTTTCGAATTAAGCAAATATGCGCAGTTTTCAACCACTTGAGGTTGTGGATCGCGGTAGCGAGACACAACCTCAAGTGGTCAAAAATTTAAATAAATTAACTTAGCAGGATAATGGTTAACCCTTTGTCCGCCAAGTTACATGATAGATAGATATTTATTGACGACGGTAAGTCTATGCAGACTTATGCGTCATTAAAATGAACATGTATCTTCTTTAAATTTTCAAATTGTGCCTCCCTAGCACGAAAAACAACTTCAAGTGGGTGGAAATTATATTCCTATTTGCTTATTTTGTGACCAAACATTGGCAAATCTTGATGTCTAAACAATCATTTCATTCCATATGACAGGGATTTAACCTGTTAACCCATGGAACACGGTGCTGTTAAATTTAAATTTTCAGTCACTTAAAGTTGTGCCTCGCTACCGCGAAACACAACTTCATGTGACTGAAAATTCAGGTGATTAGTGAAATTTAGGTCCCAGCATATATATCAGTGTTTCAGGATTGAAGGCATATTTTCTTTTATCCCTTGTCCTGCTAGACCCGGATATATACGGTTTTAAGCATATTTTAAGCCAAATAATATGTCACTGAAATGGATAATATAGTTGGTGATAGATGTTCAGTTGGTCTAATAACTCAATTGAAAAGATGTATATTTTCAAAAAAATAAAAATATTTTTCGTCATTTGAAGCTGGAAATTGCGTTAGCAATTCCAGCTTCAAATGACGAAAAATACAATTCAAACAATTCAGCAGGACAAGGGTTAACAACCAGTTAGGGTGATCCTGGAGCTAATAAAAACACAGAATGTCCACTCCAATCGATATCAGTGTTCTAGCCTAGGGGTGCATAATACAGATTATAAGCGATTATAATCGTGCCTAGCGCTTAAAGTGTTGTAACGTAAGCGTTTTCAAATAGTACGTCATCAGTTTCAAAGAATTGTGTAAACAAAATTGTTTTACAATCCCCACGAAGTTGACATTTTAGATGTACATGTAAGGTGATGTGCTGTGTATAGTCACAACATGGCAATCCAACAAACATACGTGTTGATTCACTGTTGGTTCACTGCTGGTTCACCGTCTGCGCTGCTGGCCAAACATTGAACCAACATAGGGTCGACGGCTCGTGGTTGCTACAATGCACTGTTCAATTGATCCAAGCACAGTTTCTCTGGTTGGAAAAACGGAGGATTCACAAAATGGCTCACTATACAGATAACGCTTCCCGGAAAAAACTGACCATTTTTAGGTGATCCCTGTAAACACAGAGTCAGAACATGGCTCAAAGTTGGTTTGCTGTTGGGCCAGCGTCGCAGACGATGGGCCAACAGTTGAACAACATTGGGTTAACTCTCGTGTTTAATTGATTGCATTAAATGAGATTTTAAGTAGAAGACAACAAAAAAGTCATATTCTGATAGAATGACCGGTACACAGTGGTACATGATGGATGAAGAACATAACTCGTGACATACATTCACTGCGTTACGTCTTCTAGCACTTGAAGGGTTACTTACGGAATATATATATCAATGCTAATCCAGCGAACGGCGCATACTGCATAGACGCGGCAGACTGCTGCTGGCCCAGGATTGAGACAGCATTGGGCCGTTGTTAAGCAGATATCGGGTGCATGGACGGGACACTTGCCATGCTTGGTCGGCAGCTGGCTATAACCCAGCTAAAACGAGTCATCGAACCAATGCTGGTTCGACGCTGGCCCAACATTTAACCAGCATTGGGTGGATGACTTCTGTTTACTGGGCTAAGCTACGTTTCTTTTTCGTATGGTGCGGCATACGCCCAGCGCCTATCAATAGAAGCTACTACGCAATACATCAATGATCATGGACGGGCTGAATCCACAATCACCAGCGCCGGCACAATGATGGGCTAATGAGCCGGCATTGAGCCAGCATTGGACTGGTGTTCGCTGTTGCCAGGGAGGTTCGAGGTACGTCACAGCTGTCAGCTGGCACGGACCTCTTTCTACATTGTGTCCGAGGTGGTCAAGCCAAGGAGCCTGACACGACGGCAAAAATCAAAATATAAAACCACCTCCTGGCGATCGACCCATTTAAGGATATTGATAAAATAATTAAATATATGCATACATGTTTGTCGGCAAACACAAGACGTTGAATCAATGTTGGGTAAATGTTGGCCCATCGTCTACGATGCTGGCCCAACAGTAACCCGCTGCCGCATTGGTTGAACGTGTCGTGTTTTCTGGGATAAGTACGTTTATCTATAGGCATGATTAACCTAAGTGGATATACGTCCCTTCAATCCCTATACGCTACAACAACAGCTCTTACAATAATTCAACATGGAAGTGCCGAAAATATTGAAATTTTAAGGGATGTTGCAAAGGAAAAAAAATCTAAACATCAAAAACAATTTGGAAGTGGGTGGGTGGGTACAGGGCCATTTTGGATAGAAAATGTAAAATTGGAAAACCAAGAAAACAAATAAAATCTTTGATGATTATTGGTTTCCAAAAAACTCTATCCAATTTTTTTTGGATGTCTGGAATTTATTTTAACTTTGCAAAGCCCCTGAGGTAGCACATGAAATTATGTGAAAGTCGTAAATTATGTTTTGCTGAGTGATACCATGTTGACAAGTCTGAGACGCAAGTTCGTGTTAGGTATAATACTAGCGAGGGTAATGTTATTATTACAAATATAATAACATTTGCTTGATATCATAGCTATCTTTAAACACATCAGCAACAAGTTAATGTATATCATCTGATATTAAGGGCTACAATTACTTTCTCTTTCCCATCCGAAATCCAAAAGTAGTGGGCGGAAATTGTTTTTGACGTCATTAGCTGTGTTCATGCTAGACTGGTTAAAATCCTTGTAACGTGACTACTTGTAGCTGTAGTACAACATACTTCGAAATACTGACCCAAGCCAACACGAAACACAAGTCAATAAATATTCAAAATGACAATGTGCAACATATTGTTCCTACACAATACGCCGAGTCAAGGTTGGTCGAATGTTGGCCCATCGTCTGCAGCAGTGGCCCAGCATTAAGCATAACATCTCGTGTTTATTAACCCTTGTGCTGTTGAATTGTTTGCAAGTATTTTTCATTCACTTGAAGCTAGAATTGCTAATGCAATTTACAGCTCCTTCACATGTACAAAATCTAATTAATCGATTAGCTGAACATCCACCACAACATATGTGACACATTTTAGAGATATTTTACTTAGTCTAAAATTTTCTTGAAAACGCATGTCGGTCTTAGCACCACAGGGGTTAAAAATTATGTGGACAACAAGGAAATGAGCAGCCCCGCCTGCAATCTGTGTCAATACCCAACAAACACGTGGCATTCACCCAATGCTGTTTCAAAGTTGGGCCACCGTCTTCGACGCTGGCCCAACATTGCAACAGCATTGGGCGATCGTCCCGTGTTTGCTAGGATGTTTCACCTTGCCGGGTACAATCCATCCCAGCAACACAACCTGGCACATCTACACCACACCTGATCAATCGAGTTATTAATTCACTGGGTCACGCAAACAAAACGTGACGTATGTCTCTGTTTGAATGATTTACATCTGTTGCACACGCTATTTAGTATAGTTCGTGTCATCGCCGTATTGGCTGTATTGCATAATTGCCAATTTAACATTATAATCTGAATCATGACATAGTAAAGTTTGTATATTTTACATTTGTACATGTAGTCTCACTTTTGTGGGTTGAAAAGCTAGTTTTGACAAACCCTGGTTATGACGTTATTTAAACTACACAATTTTAATGTGATATTTAATTTTCACACACCTGGAAGTTGCCCAAGTGGTTGAAAATAGCTTATTATAGTTTGGTACTGAAGCGAGTCACATCCATATCCATTCCATACATCACCTTCAGGCTTCAATAATACTCTATCATGTATAAACTTTGAAAGGCCATCGGGACAGCGGTTATTTTTAATCCTAGCGAGGGTCTCCCAGCCATGTGATTTTGGTGAAATAAACGTACTCCTCTCTCTCTCTCCTCTCTCTCTCTCCTCTCTCCTCTCTCTCTTGATGGATGATTACAATTAAATTATATTGCTTACTTACTTGTCCCGTAAGTACTACATGAAATATAGAGTCAGGTTGGAATATCTGAACAGGCAAATAATTCGCATGACACTCCAGGAAGAAATAATTACAATAATAAATCAATCACGTAACTGTTGTTATTGTTTTGTTTTTTTGTTTCATGAACCTCGGACATTTTTATTGACGCAGTTATTTTACTGACACACGTTCAATACACAAATGTAATCCATGCGTGTGACTAATGATACAGACAGCAGACCAAGTACATGTAATCTGATTAGATAAAGCCAACATAGGTGTAAACAACAACAAGCCTATGGTCCGTCGTGCTGCCATTATCGAAGGCTTAAAAATACTGGGTACAACTTTCCGTCCATTGAGTTGATTAATCCTCAAAGCATTAAAATATTTTTTCTAAAAACCTGGTGAACACGTTTTCTTTCTATTTGAAATCATCATAAATGTCTCTTTTCGCTATATTTGAACACATATGCTATGTATCTACGCCCATTATAAATTAGTTTATTCTTTCAGCGCGGTGACCGTCTTTAGACGTCAGCATCTGACGTCTATAGACGTCAGATGCTGACGTCTGAAGTCGGTCCCCGCGCTAAAAGGGTTAAAATTTTAATCAAATGTTGGAACAACATCTTGGAAAGAAACAGTCACCTCACTTCATCATGAGACAGACAAAGATGTTGTGTGGTGTGGGTGGTGGAAAGGCAGCATAATACATGTACAACACTGGCGCTGCACAAATGCCACTGGCCTTGAAGACAGTCCGTCACAACACACGGCGATGACAGGATGCCTTACTGGCACGCGGATGATTAAATGTCAGACGTCAACTCATTCATATTAATCATCTCTCTTGATTTGCAGGGCTGGGAAGAAACCGTTCAAGATATGGAGTCGATAGCTGCCAGTGCGAGATCAATACCTTGGTGGGGCCAGGGTGTGCTGTAGGCCTATGTACATTGCTACTTGTACTGGCAGACGGCGGGAGAAATGAGGAGCCAGCAGGCCTGCTACAAACGCCTGGATAGTGCGCAATCTGTTATGCCCCCGAATCAGCTGTCCATTGTACAAAGTGTCATGGATCCATAATCCCAACCAACATGAGGACGTCGAACCAGTGCTGGCCCAGCGTCGCAGACGCTGGGCCAGCACTGATTTGACGTCTGGCGACCCATCAATCCATTGTATCGTGCTAACAGGTCTGGATTCAGGCTTACAGATATGCAGGCACCTTTCGCGTACCAGCGGCTACAATACCTGCAGCCAGTACATGGACTCCAAATTACATTTCAGAGACAAAGAGAAAAATCACACAATCTATATAATCCTCTACATGTAAATAAATCTCTGAACCAGAAATATGTAGAGTTTTACATGTTTAAAAAAATATGCGCCTTCTTATTAAAAAAAAACGAAATTTATGTGTTTGAATTCACTCTGAAAAATAAATCTAAGAAAACTAACCGGAATTGACTTGACTGCTTATAACCTCCATACAGGATAATTTCGGTGGTCTATTAGTCCACACTTTGAGCGTGTATTTCTTCATATTGTGTGTGTGCTGTACTAGGCCAGCATGGCCTTCTATCACAATGGTCTTTGTACTGTTAGTGACGACGCAGTATGTCCACCTCCTGTGTGTGTGTCTGAGTGTAGTGAGTGAGTGTGGTCGGCGCGTCGCTCCACGGCGTTCTGGTGGCTGTCAGGCTGCCAGGCTGGTCTAGCTCTCCACAGTGTTTGGGTGGCACTGCCATGCGTGATAACCACAACACTACAGCTGCCGCTATATATAGACGCTTACCGTCACCAACCAACAGCAGGCCACGTAACACAAGACGTTGTGCCAATGTTCATTTAATGCTGGGCCAACGTCGCAGAGCATTCTCAGTTACAGTATGTTAAAAGTCTTCAAATGCCAACAAAAAAATTAGATAAAAAATAATAACAGTTGTAATCGGTAAATAAGCGAATGAATGTCTTCACATATATTTCTAAGAGTAAACATTATAATGCATATTACGACGAATATTAGCATTGTCAGATAACAGAGTTAGTTTTATTAACCCTAATTTACTTCACCGGAAACTATATTATTTTCATTCACTGCGCGATGTGAATTACTATCGCACCTCACACCTTTATCACAAATGTAATGGCTTTCTTAACCCTTTAAACCCTCAGGATTAACGAAAGCATCATTTTGAATCACTGAAGGACTTCATTTCCTGAAACTAAGGGAATGTAAATTTTCATAGAGTTTTTTTCAGTTACCACCCACTTACAAGTCATTTTCGTCCACTACAAGCAGTGGATGAAGATGACACCATGGTAAAGTCAGGCTTCAAAGGGTTAACATGATATTAATAATGAAAGAAAACAAAGATCGCCTAATGTCATAAGGATTGAAGGGTTAACCCTCACCCTGCCGATTCTTTTCAGACTATTTTTCATTCATTTGAAGTTGGAATTGCTAACGCAAATTCCAGCTCCAAATGACGAAACATAATCACATTTGTAAAAATATATACATCTTTGAAATGTAATTATTAGATTAGCTAAACATCTACCACAAATAAAAAACATTAATTCGAGGTAAATGTATTGGTCTAAAATTTGAATTGAAAATATATATGCGGTTCCGGCAGCGTAAGGGTTAACACTTAAAGCGCTAATATAGACTAAAGCTATTTTATCCTTTTTATTTGTCCTTCAAACAAGGAAATTTGAAGGAAAATTTCGTGGCAAATCTTCATATTCTAATTCTTGATTTATCAGCAATATTTACCCACTTACAGTTGTGAGTCACAGAAGCAAGATAAAACTTAAATTTTAAAATTAAACTTTAAAATTTTAAATTTTATCAATTCAGTAGCTCTTGAAGAGTGCCTGGTATAATGCGTGCTCAGCAGATTTAAAATATATCGGCTGATTAGATAGATTACACGACAGGAAATGTAGAAAAATTCAGGACAGACAAAGTAAAACCAGGTAATCAATCCACCAGGACGATTCAATGATATAGAATATATATAATTGAGACCCTTGTCCTACTGGGCCGGTATATATCCGGTTTCAAAAATACTTTCAAACCAATAAAACCCCATCGAAACTGCCCAATTAGTGTGTTATAGATGCTCAGTCAACCACATGACCCTTGTCCTGCTGAATTGATTCAATTGTATTTTTAGTCATTTGAAGCTGGAATTGCTAACGCAATTTCCAGCTTCAAATGACGAAAAATATTACTATTTATGAAAAATAGACATGTCTAAAATTAAATTATTGGATCATCTAAGCATCTACTAAAAACTATTTTATCAAAATTAAGTTATATTTTGATTGATCTAAAACATCCTTAACCCCGTATATATCCGGGCATAGCAGGACAAGGGTTAAGCGCAAGCCACGACAAAAGACGTTTTAATTTGTTTCATTAGCCGATCAAATCAGTTATTGGAAATGAAATGGCTGTTTAAACAACACGATTTGCAAAATGTTTGCTCTGAAAATAAACACATGTGAGTAATTTTTGGGGTAGAAAGAGTGGAGAAAACGTCAAGTAAGCGTTTTAACTTGAATAATAATACAATTAACATAATTTAATTTAAATATAGCAGGTGAATAATTTGGAAAAAAAATAAAGAATATTTGTCGTCATCAAAGCTGGAAATCGCGTCAACAATTCCAGCAACAAAATAATAAATAACAGAAACACAATACAGCAGCACATGGTTTAACCCTTTCAGCGCAGGGACCGTCTTTATACCTCAGATTCCTCGCACTGAATGAATTACAATATTTGTAATGGTCATAAACACATGACAATAGGTATTCAAATGAATCTGTGACAGCTAACTAATTCATTAACGATGATTTTAAATTGAAAATAACCCTTTAGTCTCCATGGTTTATACAGAATATTTCAGCGTTGTAAAGGTATATTCTGTGAAACGTTTGACGTGGTTTGGATGAGGCAGGCGGTGAGCGTGGACCCGAGTCACCTCAGGTGCTCCCTGAAGCTGCAGGTAGCTCTGCCTGCAAATGTGCTGGCCAGAAATTGCGGCAACGCTGGCTCAATCGTGGCCCAACGTCGTTGACGTTGGGCCGCGATTGAGCCAGCGTTGACCTGTACCTAGATCCAGTGTGCTGGTCAGACACTGGAGATAGACGTCCCCGGATGCCCTGCCATATCCTGGCAACACGCAGACGTTCACCCAACGTCGCTTCAAAGTTGGCCCACCGTGTGCGACGACGGGCCAAGCTATTAAACCAGAATCGGTTGTTTGCTGGGATGCATACACGTTTGTGATCACCAACTGTTCAGGCATATTGCATGATGCTTATTTTATCAGTCTCGTGAATATATATTATACCTGTATTGAATAATAAATAAACCCTTGAAGGACTGAACCATAGAATTAGAATTTTCACCCACTGCCACAACCCACAATTTCCAAGTGTGTAACAAGAGGCCAGACGGCAATCATAATCCCCCGCCTCGCCCGAGTGATAGATATTTTTCAGGGTATCCGAGCTCTCACATTTTTTTCTTCACAGTGCTGGGTAAATGGTGTGTATCTAGCACAGCTTGCCATTCATATTACATTAATAACATGATGGTCGCAATTCGCCCATTTGAATTTGACCAAATTGACATTTTTCAGGCCATATCCCACCCTGAAACCACACATTTTGTTTGGTAGTAATGAGCTTTCTGGCACAATTTTCCTGATATTAAAGTCAATAATGACCGCAGGTCAATCGAGTCGACCCTCAAGCCGCAAATTTTGTTTCATAATAATGGTTCAGCTATCTGGCACGGTTTTCCAGATATTACACATATTAAATTCAATAAGTCAGCCATTTTAAATTTGATTCAGTTGAAATTTTTCAGGATATATCTATTTTGGCAAAAAGTAGGTCAAGGTCATAACCCCTCAAGAGGCTCATCTACAACCCCACGGGGTGTGTATGCAATATGAAGAAATCCCACAATGATGGGTTTCTGAGATCTGCTCCGAAAACGATAATGCGGACAGGAGGCAGGACATCCAAGGCAATGCCACAACCCCTGCCCCGCGGAGAAAATTATGACACACATATAATTTGAATCAAAACATACAGGTATTTCAAGGTCAATCAAAAAGGTTTATTCCCCTTCGCCTGCTAAGCACGGCAATAGTCATTTTTAGTCTGTTTCATCAATCGAATAAATCACTGTTATCGAGAATGGAATAACTGTATAAACATCAAGATTTGTAAATGTTTAGTCTCAAATGAAACAAATATGAGTAATTTTCAACCACTTGAGGTTGTGGATCGCGGTAGCGAAACACAACCTCAAGTGGTTGAAAATTTAAATATTAAATTAGCTTAGCAGGATAAGGGTTAAAAAGACTATTTTTAGCACTTAAGAGGTTAACAATAAAAGGGAGTGTACCAGGTCCTTCTGCCAGAGATACACTGGTCAACGTATTCACCCAGTTGAGGGACACATACCTTTACTGGGAGTGTAGATCATACGTATTACTGTATATTTTTTGTGATACCAATCTGACAATGTGTTAAATGAAGACCATATCGATTGCAGTGACATGAGAGAGCGAGTGAATATTGCTTTAGATCGCTTTCTGCATAATAATGGCAATATCCCGACAGAAGGAAGCTTGAAGACAGGACTATGCCCAGGGGTCGAGACTAACGCCCGTGGCGAGTGGAGATTTGTAAGGGCTGGTAAGTATCAATTAAGTTACACCAGCCCTGCTGGCAAGTGCCGATTTTGTTGGATTCCATAATTTCTTTGTCATTTTTTTCTTATATATAGGGGCCCAGTTGTTATCGGTCACTTCAGCTAGACATATCACATTTTTAGTGATAAAAAATAGATATAAAATAGCCATTAATTAATGGCAGGACCCCTCAGCCGTAGGCTCTGTCCATCAATATCAAGAAATAATAAGAAAAAAATAACCCCTACTACCACCATGTAATTTTTTTTTAAATGGCTGCCGCAGCTATTTTTTTTTTAATGGATTCATCCCAAAAGTTAATCAGATCATCAGAAATACCTAGAGAACATCCACACCAAATTAGAATGCAATCCGCCAAACGGCTCATAGGTTATCGTGCCCACAAGCAAGCTTCTTAGGCGGCCAACCCACGGTTCATAGGTTATCGTGCCGAGCCCACAAGCTTTTATGGGTGGCAATCTTTTTTGTTAAATGGCTGCGGCGGCAATCCACCCAAGAAAACAAAGGAAAATGGGTGCTTTGGTGCAAAAAAAAATGTATGGGATGAATTGCTCAGGCACATAGGTGATGTCTGTAAAAAACTAGATGTAAGTGTTTATCATGTAAACACCCAAGAAGGCTCCCCCTCCCACTTTTCAAATAAGAGTTATACATTAATTATAATTTTAGCAGATAATCAATTTTTACATGTAATTATCAAGTAATATTATGAGGCAGAGGCTAGCAGCTTTAGGCTAGTGTGATAAGGTTCTAATTTGACGAAAAAAGACTAATGATGGCCGCCATGACCCGGATATTTTCCAAAACGTTTTTGAAAAATAAATGCAGTCTAGGAAATACGACTACTATGCACTATGTTGAATATTGAGTATATCGGATGAGTGGCTTTGAAGTTATCAGGGTGACAAGGTCCTAAATTGACGAAAAAAGATTTAAAGATGGCCGCCATGACCCAAATGTTTTCCCAAACTTTCTGAAAAATTGATGCAGGCTAGGAATTATCACTACTATGCAGTATTTTGAATATTGAGTATATCGGATAAGCGGCTTTGAAGTTATCAGGGTGACAAGGTCCTAATTTGACAAAAAAGATTAAAGATGGCCACCATGACCAGAATATTTCTCCGAACTTTCTTCAAAATTGATGCAGCCTAGGAATTAATTGTTGCATCCAGTATGTTGAACACATAGTGTATCAAAAAAGCGGTTTTGTAGATATCAGGGTGACAAGGTCATAATTTGACGAAAAAAGATTGTAGATGGCCGCCATGACCCGGATATTCTTCCGAAAGTTCTGAAAAATTGATGCAGGCTAGGAATTAATACTTGCATCCAGTAAGTTGAACACAAAGTGAATCGAAAAAGCGGTTTTGTAGATATCAGGGTGACCAGGTCCTAATTTGACGAAAAAAGATTGAAGATGGCCGCCATGACCGGGATATTCTTCTGAAGTTTCTGAAAAATTGATGCAGGCTAGGAATTAATACTATAGATGCAGTATTTTGAATATTGAGTATATCGGATAAGCAGCTTTGAAGTGATCAGGGTGACAAGGTTCTAATTTGACGAAAAAAGATTAACAAGAGCACACTCGATAATAGCCCGCCGCCGAATTATGATAAAGAAAGTAAAGACGAATGTCATCACGTAAATAACAACGCAAGATATAAATGGTATGTTAAACCAGCCGCTTTTCAAGTTATCGCGCCCACAAGGTCAAATTATAGGCGTGAAATAAATGTGAAAAATCGCAATAAGTCGACCATTTCGATTTTTTTACCGGCCATTATTGAGCTTGTCCAAGAACTGCTTATTAGTAACATGCATAACAAACTTGAAGAGGATACTTGTGAAAATGTTGAAGTTATCGTGCCTACAAGGTCAAATTATTGACGTAAAATGAGAAAAATCGCAATAAATCGGCCATTTTGAATTTTTTTTCAGCCATTATTGAACTTGTCCAAGAACTACTTATTAGTAACATGCATAACAAATTTGAAGAGGATATGTGAAAAACTTTCCAAGTTATCGCGCCCACAAGGTCAAATTATTGACGTAAAATGAGAAAAATCACAATTAATCGGCCATTTTTTTTTTTTTTCAGCCATTATTGAACTTGTCCAAGAACTACTTATAAGTAACATACATAACATATTTGAAGAGAATATGTGAAAAACTTTTCAAGTTATCGCGCCCACAGGGTCAAATTATTGACGTAAAATGAAAAAAAATCTCAATAAATCGGCCATTTTTTTTTTTTAGGCCATTATTGAACTTGTCCAAGAACTACTTATTAGTAACATGCATAACCAATTTGAAGAGGATATGTGAAAAACTTTTCAACTTATCGCGCCCACAAGGTCAAATTATTGACGTAAAATGTGAAAAATTGCAATAAATCGGCCATTTTTTTCTTTTTTTTCGGCCATTATTGAACTTGTCCGAGAACTGGTCATTAGTAACATGCATAACAAATTTGAAAAGGATATGTGAAAAACTTTTCAAGTTATCGCGCCCACAAGGTCAAATTATTGACGTAAAATGTGAAAAATCGCAATAAATCGGCCATTTTTTTTTTTTTTCGGCCATTATTGAACTTGTCCGAGAACTGGTCATTAGTAACATGCATAACAAATTTGAAAAGGATACGTGAAAAACTTTTCAAGTTATCGAGCCCACAAGGTCAAATTATTGACGTAAAAGGTGAAAAATCGCAATAAGTCGGCCATTTTGAATTTTTTTTCAACCATTATTGAACTTGTCCGAGAAGTGGTCATTAGTAACATGCAAAACAAATTTGGGAAGGAAACATGAAAAACTTTTCAAGTTATCGCGCCCACAAGTAAATGTTAACGCCGACGCCGACGCCGACGACGCCGAACTTCAATTGCAATAGCCCACCTTTTTTAATTAAAATTAAAAGGCGGGCTAAAAATGGTTGTCATGACCTGGATATTTTTCCGAACTTTCTGAAAAATTATTGCAGGCTAGGAATTAATACTACTATGCAGTAAGTTGAATTTTGGGTATAATAGATGAGCGGCTTTGAAGTTATCAGGGTGACAAGGTCCAAATTTGACGAAAAAAGATGGCCGCAATGACCCGAATATTTTCACAAACTTTCTGAAAAATTGATGCAGCCTAGGAATTAATATTTGCATCCAGTATGCTGAACACAAAAAGAATCGAAAAAGCGGTTAGGTAGATATCAGGGTGACAAGGTCCTAGTTTGACGAAAAAAAAGTTAAAGATGGCCGCAATGACCCAAATATTCTTCCAAACTTTATGAAAAATTGATGCAGCCTAGGTATTAATACTTGTATCCAGTATGTTTAACACCAAATGAATTGAAAAAGTGGTTTTGTAGATATCAGGGTGACATGGCATGGATGAGAGGCGGCGCGCGCCGGCGGACAAAACCGTACAAAAAATAAAAGCCTCCCCCTGGTAGGGGGAAGCCTTAATAAACAAAATTCATCAGTTAACTTTTTAGTAAGAGCTGAATGAATTTCTGAACGCCCACCCACCCGCTTCTGGTGATCACTATACCCTACAGCCTTAATGGCTGAGGGGTAAAAACGAGAGATTAATCATAACAGACATAGTTCACTTTATCTAGGCCTAGTTAACTAGACATAATTTAAATTAATAATTTGTTATTGATCTGTTTTCCCTTCAATTCCTTGTTGGCGAGCACCCTGTAAGAAACCTAATAAGCTTCAATCTTGTCTTGTACACACACAAGAATGTCAACAGCAAGAAATCTAACGGTGATTAAAACACTACAGCTGAGCACCCTGCAAGAAACCTAATAAGCATCAATCTTGTCTTGTACACACACGAAAACGTCAGCAGCAAGAGATCGAACGGTGATTAAAACACTACAATTTGAGTGTAATTCATCAATGTCTTTTATATAATACACGTATCTGCTTTTATCGATGCCATTGGAAAAGCATAGCACTGTACAGGTTAACTTGAAGAAGGAGCAAACATCAAATGATAACCTTATCATCAACATTATGCTGTGACGTACAATTGTTAACCCTTGTCCTGCTATGCCCGGATATATACGGGGTTAAGGATGTTTTAGATCAATAAAAATATCACTCAATTTTGATAAAATAGTTTTTCAATAGATGCTTTGTTGATCCAATAATTTAATTTTAGACATGTCTGTTTTTCATAAATAGTAATATTTTTCGTCATTTAAAGCTGGAAATTGCGTTAGCAATTCCAGCTTCAAATGAGGAAAAATACAATTGAAGCAATTCAGCAGGACAAGGGTTAAAACACTGTTCATACACATTGGGACTGTTCGAATTCCGAGAAATATAAAGTCCAGATTGTGATTTTCTCGGTCACCAAAATAGTCATGTTTGCACATTTCGAGTACATAATTGGACTAGTGGTCTCCTGCAGAAATAAAATAATAAACCATAGATATGTGCATCTTGGCTAATTTTAATCGTGTTAGACAGACAATTCTGAACTGTAGGAATTTTTTTACAAATGATTAGATCTATCAAAATCAATATGATTAGATCAATCATTACAAATTAATGGTCTTTATTTCACATAAACATCCAGGATTGTTTCAGGACATGATGTCCACTTAACCCTTATGACGCTGACATATTTTTGTATAAACCATGGAGACCAAAAGATTTTTTCAAATTGAAATGATCATAAATGTCTTAGTTTCCTCTTTCTGTGTGCACATCATGTTATGAATCTACGACAGTCCCTCCACTGAAAGGGTTAGGGTATTCCAGGACTAGATTTTTAAATAGTGAACTTTAAGATTTTTCAGAAATTCCAGAACTAAGTATTATGTATATTAAGTAGACTAGTCTAATATCAGATCACAGATATGTTTTTGAAACATTTAAAAAAGATGCATACATGTTTGTAATTTCAGATGCATGCATTTTAAAATGTTTTAAAACTAGATGTTATAGCATAGCAAATATGAGTGGCAGCTATTTTAGATATATATATGCAAATCAGTCAACTTATTCAGTCAGAGAATGATCTCCAAGTAAACAGGTATATTTCAGTTAAATATTGAAAACTGCAGATCGACGTTAACGTTGGAGGAAGTTTGTAAGTAAAACTTCAATATATGCTAATTTATAATCAGTCAGAGAATGGTTTAAGAAAGTTTCGCAAAGATCAAATAAATATTGGCGACTGCACTGTGTTGATGTTGAATTTGGCAGCGACCATCTTGGAAATGTATACAAATCAGCCAATTGCTTAACATTAAACAAAATGGTCCGGAAGTTCACGAAGATTGAAAATAAATATTGACGACTTTTTAAAAACACTTGAGTCCAATTGTACAAAAGTGCTGTGGTGGACACCTTAATTTTACTCAACACAGAAAAAACATTGTATGTGTCCATTCTGCCTAGAGCCTGTTTATCCACAGCCCTATAAAACAAATTAGACCAGTTTTCGCTTTGTATTTTAGAAAGAGTTTTAGTGTTCCTAACAGTTACTTCAAATATAATTTTATCACCTAATTAGAAAGTGTACTTTGTGAATCTGAGATAGTATAGCTTCATGTCACATTCAAATAGCGTAGTTTCTTCATATTATATGCACTAAATGAAAATTCTGGCTCAAGCCAATGAAAACTAAAATGTGATCCCCTATGTATCAAAAACAAACACATAAATTTCCTATATGGGTCAATATTAGCTAAAGTGTAATAAAGTGTAACAGACACAGTTAAATTATAACATATTTTTTTGACAAAAAAGACTTTTTCCCATTAAAGTGATTGATGAGAGCTAACATTATCTACCATTAAAAAGATAGTTGTTTTACACAGATTTCACTACCCTCACATCAAAGTTGTAGTTTTGTCGCTTACGCATGTTACTTTTGACAGACAAAAAGTTTATTTTTGTTTTTGCAATAAATTATTTTTCAACAGTGCAGATGATAAGAGTATGTGTTTTATAGGGACTCTAACCTCGGCTGTATTATATGTACAGCAAATCACTTAAATCCTACAGAACAATGCTAAATAAACAATTTGGTCGGGGGAGCAGCCTGTCTGTCAAATAGTAACACACTAATCATTGTCTGTCAAATAGTAACGTACGTAATCATTGTCCGGCAAATAGTAACATACGAATTTACCGTTTTATAAATTTTGAAATATGTTGTCAAACTATAAGTTCTGTGCGATTTTGTTGTTGTGTCTTTTTTTACAGTTTTGTTGCCTTGATCATATCAGAGAAGATTGTGATAGCTCCTATTTATCTTAGCCACTTGTAGGTGTTCTTGGTCGGCCGAAATTACGCATGTTACTTTTTGACAGACATTTTACAGATTATTTTTAATTCGGTATTATTCTGGCAAATCTGGTTCGGGGTTTCATTTCTTTATATACTGCTACAGTATATCAATTTCGGGAGCCATAGCACATCACGTGGCATCATGGAACTTTATTTTATAGGAACAACTGGGCATGATCCTTATTGCAACACATTAGTTTTTTCGTTTGGAAACAAATATTATACATACCAGCAGTCCAAATACACACTTGCCAAAATGTTACGCTGGATTGTTATAAAATATTGTAATATTGACCACATATTTTACTCGTAAAAGTAAACCATCATCCATGAAGTTATGTTTTTTATGTAATGATGTGTTTACCTTGAGGAAGATAATAAAAAATATATATTTAGATATATTAATGGACCCCATTGGAACTTTGTAATTACCTTCATCAATATAACACCATTGCTAATTTTGGCTCATATACTTTGCTTTTATTGAGACATCATTATAGTGAGAAAAAAATTACATACATGCTTTGCAGTGTAAACCTCGTCTTCATTCAAAAAAGACTAGTCTTCATTCAAAAAAGACTATTTCTTACCCAGTGATCCTACTGTACCTTCTTCTTGAAGTTGAAGATCACTGAATTATGCTCAGTTAACAACAATGACAATGTTGTAGCCAGACATGTATTGTAATTGCCTATACAAGATCAGGAGGGGTGCTTGAAATATCGCTTTAACAAGGATAACTAATCAGTTACGACACGCATCCATACTGCAATAGCGCACTTGACTTCAGTGCGAGCATATTTAATCCTTAGCATCTGACGACGATATTGAAATATCATGGTGTATTAAAATATAAAACTGCAACACCACACAAGTTTATACAGCGTTGTGGCCTTCTTTTCCCATCTAAGTGGATAATATTTTGATACCTAAAATGAGACACCTTGCGCAATAAAGGAAACAGCGCTATAGGTATCTGTAGGCTAAAATATGACCATGAGCATACATGTAGGACCATCCAATGTTGCGTATTTACTGGGTCGGTATGAGACAGCACGTTCCATCAGCAATGAATAGTATCAGTTATTTGGAATCGGAGCATGAAAAGGGCAATTTGATACAACCAGTCGCCTGTTCTGGACTTTATATGCACATTTTTTCATAGGTTATCAATTGTGTAAAACATGCTGTGTAAAACAGAACAGTTTATTTGAAATAAATGTACTTACCATGCAAGGTTTTGGAAATATTAGCAAAAGTTAAGAAAAAAAAAAATCCTGAAAAATCTAAATTGTATGCCAAGAAAAGTTAATCAAGCCATTGACAGACATTGCCAAAAATACAGTATGACAGTTACCTTTTTCGTCGAAGAAACTAGCTAGCATTTGTTCGTTGGTTAATTAAAGGGTTGATTACATGGGAATCAAAATGTAATCAAACAAATTCCCCAGAAGTATACAGTAACTTGCTATATGTGAAACTTGATTGGCTACCATTTTTCTTGAGATCGACAACACCATTAACCCATCCACATTACATTACAGTATCGTCACCTCGGAGCTAAAGGATCCTATCTGACACTCGTTAGAGTGGCAGATAGGATTCTTTAGCTCCGAGGCGAAGGTATGAACACCAATAATGGTGGCGTAAAGTACATGTACCTAATTTTGGAGGGATGGCAGGACATAAATGCAGCATAATAATAAACGTGCACATGAATGCAGAATCAATGGCCCCTGTAAATAGTGCTACATACATAGCTATCCAAATACTGTATTTATTTATGCACCGTACGGGTTTAATTTTAAAATGAAGAGGGTGGCTGTTTAATGGAATATGTGCGTTTATTACAGTAAATATGGTATTTTACCCTTTCATGGCCAAATCGGCCGAATCCGCCCGCTAAAGCCTCGCGGCCATACCGGCAGAATGCGCCTGTGCATGACTCCTGGTCAGATCAGCCGAAACCGCCCACTAAACACTGCTAAACGTCATCGCTGTTATTGAGCAATCGATGCGTCTTTTCTTGTGACAAACTGAGTGCGATGCGGATGCAATGGACGCTGGTTGAAAGAGAAACAATTTTTTGACGTCGTCTTTTTGTGGAATATTTCAATTATAGAAATAAAATGTAGATATTTTTGTATTTCTGATATATTATCAGACCATATATCACTTTTGTTATAAAAGGTAGACTATATTGACAAACTTCACAAAGCCCACGAAAATTTTTAGCGATTATCGCCCATACACATGTGACGCGAATATCAACCTGACCTGGGCTCAGCCTCAGGCTTCGCCTTCATTTGATTAATTTTGCTATTAATCTTTTTTCTATTCCAAAACAAATGGTCAAAACCCATCAGTTTTCATCAGTTTTCTTTATTAAATAATATCTTGTTTGACAGTTGTCAGGTTGTTGTCGTCTGCTATAGTCACTGTTTTTGTCTGCTTGTCTTGTGTTTTTGTTTGTTTGGGCTATAGGAAATGGATTCATTGGAAATTGAAGGCTTTAGAATACTGGCCAGTCACTCGGCGAGCGATAATAGGGGGCCGCGGCGGATCGGAAGGGTCCGCAAAACTGACACTGTGACAGCGATCTTGATGATCCATGTAGGCCCAGTCAGTGTCAGTAGTGACGCGAGTCCGACCCTGTCACTGACATCGATTCGGATGAAGATTTAATTATAACATTATTTATTTTTTCTGTATATTATCATATATGTGTAAAGTTACATCTCAATATTATCTCCATACTTAAAATTGCATGCGATAGGCTATGAGGACACCGGTATGCCTACCCCAAATTTTAAAAATCAAAATCTAACTGTAGGCCTAGTGGTATATAACTGCTCATTTGCATAATTTATGGCATTTGTATATCTAAATAATTGCGTATTTCTTAGCTGTTATGTTTGAGCACCTTGGCCTACGTTTGATGTTAACATGATTGTACATGATGTTAGCCAATTATAGCCTACCCTTAGAAACCTGAATTTATCAAAATTTCTTCCAATACTACAAATTTCATAATGTGCATCATTTGCATAATTTTTGCGACATAATTTATTCATTATTTTTCCGCCTATCTTTGGTGATTACCTGTGTTTAGTTTCATGTCAATATCTCCATCCATACCATAGCCCTAAAGCTTGAATGAGATAAAGGAATACCCCAAAATTTGGAAAATCAACATATTAATCAGATATCATTGTAGTGGTATATAACTGCTCATTTTCATAATTTACGGAATTTTCATAATTTAACAAGAGCACACTCGATAATAGCCCGCCGCCGAATTATGATAAAGTAAAGACGAATGTCATCACGTGAATAACAACCCAAGATATAAATGGTATGGAAAACCAGCCGCTTTTCAAGTTATCGCGCCCACAAGGTCAAATTATGTACGTAAAATAAATGTGAAAAATCGCAATAAGTCGACCATTTTGATTTTTTTACCGGCCATTATTGAGCTTGTCCAAGAACTGCTTATTAGTAACATGCATAACAAACTTGAAGAGGATACTTGTGAAAATGTTGAAGTTATCGCGCCTACAAGGTCAAATTATTGACGTAAAATGAGAGAAATCGCAATAAATCGGCCATTTTGAATTTTTTTCAGCCATTATTGAACTTGTCCAAGAACTACTTATAAGTAACATACATAAGAAATTTGAAGAGAATATGTGAAAAACTTTTCAAGTTATCGCGCCCACAGGGTCAAATTATTGACGTAAAATGAGAAAAATCACAATAAATCGGCCATTTTTTTTTTTTTTTTCAGCCATTATTGAACTTGTCCAAGAACTACTTATAAGTAACATACATAAGAAATTTGAAGAGAATATGTGAAAAACTTTTCAAGTTATCGCGCCCACAGGGTCAAATTATTGACGTAAAATGAGAAAAATCGCAATAAATCGGCCATTTTTTTTTTTTCGGCCATTATTGAACTTCTCCAAGAACTACTTATTAGTAATATGCATAACCAATTTGAAGAGGATATGTGAAAAACTTTTCAAGTTTTCGCGCCTACAAGGTCAAATTATTGACGTAAAATGTGAAAAATCGCAATAAATCGGCCATTTTTTTTTTTTTTCGGCCATTATTGAACTTGTCCAAGAACTACTTATTAGTAACATGCATAACCAATTTGAAGAGGATATGTGAAAAACTTTTCAACTTATCGCGCCCACAAGGTCAAATTATTGACGTAAAATGTGAAAAATCGCAATAAATCGGCCATTTTTTTTTTTTTTCGGCCATTATTGAACTTCTCCAAGAACTACTTCTTAGTAATATGCATAACCAATTTGAAGAGGATATGTGAAAAACTTTTCAAGTTTTCGCGCCCACAAGGTCAAAGTATTGACGTAAAATGTGAAAAATTGCAATAAATCGGCCATTTTTTTTTTTTTCGGGCCATTATTGAACTTGTCCAAGAACTACTTATTAGTAACATGCATAACCAATTTGAAGAGGATATGTGAAAAACTTTTTAACTTATCGCGCCCACAAGGTCAAATTATTGACGTAAAATGTGAAAAATCGCAATAAATCGGCCATCTTTTTTTTTTTTTTCAGCCATTATTGAACTTGTCCGAGAACTGGTCATTAGTAACATGCATAACAAATTTGAAAAGGATATGTGAAAAACTTTTCAAGTTATCGCGCCCACAAGGTCAAATTATTGACGTAAAATGTGAAAAATCGCAATAAATCGGCCATTTTTTTCTTTTTCGGCCATTATTGAACTTGTCCGAGAACTGGTCATTAGTAACATGCATAACAAATTTGAAAAGGATAAGTGAAAAACTTTTCAAGTTATCGCGCCCACAAGGTCAAATTATTGACGTAAAAGGTGAAAAATCGCAATAAGTCGGCCATTTTGAATTTTTTTTCAGCCATTATTGAACTCGTCCGAGAAGTGGTCATTAGTAACATGCAAAACAAATTTGGGAAGGAAACATGAAAAACTTTTCAAGTTATCGCGCCCACAAGTAAATGTTAACGCCGACGCCGCCGAACTTCAATTGCAATAGCCCACCTTTTTTAATTAAAATTAAAAGGCGGGCTAAAAAGCCCATTTACTTTGTCTCCCCATGTTTGATCATCTATTTTCAGTTTTATTTTAACATATATACCGTAGATGATATATAGCTAATTATACCTCCAGAAACATAAATTTCTTCCAATATTACCGATTACTCAATGTGCCTCATTTGCATAATTTATGCAATATGCAAATTTATGCAAATTTAAGCAATTTTTTTCCGCCTTTCTTTGGTGATTACCTTGTGAAGCTTCATGTCGATAACTTTGACCATACTCTCAAAAAGTCAAATAATATTCAGAAACTCCAAAATTATTAAATTTCCTCCATTAATTAGGACCTGACCTGATTACCATAATTGATGACCTGATCATGCAGTCAGTATTAAACATTATGACCATGAAAGGGTTAAACAAGATCACAGAAGTGCAAGCAAAAAAGTGATAAAAATATTCACAAGCTCATTAAACTTACTTGTACCTCCACTCATGGATCTATGTAACAGCTGGTGCATCCGTGGGCCCAGGGCACCAAACAGATGAGATGGCAAACCACGTGCTTCTAGTAGAGCTACAAACAAAAACATGACACTTATCAAACACTCTAATAAATATTTATAAGGACTCGAATAGGGAACTAAATGCGAAATATCAGCTCCTCGATTATTAAAGAATTGTTTAGAAGATCAGTCCTAAGCCCAAATAATTTTTGAAACATAAGGGCGCTATTAACCATTTCAAGCCTGAATTTACCATTGTCATCTTCATCCACTACAAGCCGCGAATTCTCGACTTGTAGTGGATGAAGATGACTTGATGTGGTTTAAAAAATAAAGAAAATTACCATGTATTGGTAAAACAGTTTCATGGAAATTTTCTTTCTAAAACCGTTGGTTGTAGAAAAATTAGGTCTGTTTTCAGGGATGTAAAATGATGCTTTAATGCATCATGAGGGCTTAAAGGGTTAAGCGGCATCTTTGTTTTTAGCCCCGTTAACCCTTACAACACTGAAATATTTTTGTATAAACATTGGAGACAAAAGAGTTTTTTCAATTTGAAATCATCATAAATGTCTTAGTTAGCTTTTTCCACTTCATTTGATTACCTACAGTAGCAAAGGGTCTACAGCGATTATAAATATTTAATTCTTTCAGTGCTGGAACAAGTCAGATTCTAAAGTGTAAAGACTGTCCCCGCTCTGAAAGGGTTATGTATTTAGTGAATTAAGCCACAGACATAAGACATATATTGAATATTATTTTACATGTGCGGCATATTATAATTATAAAGGGAAATCAAAAGAAATACATTTTGTAAAATTGATGTTTTTAGAACGAGAGGCTAAAATAAAATATGACTGTTTTTGTATGTTACCTTGTAATCTCCCAACATCATTTTCTTCTGATTCACTTTCAGAGGTTCCCATTGCAGCAGCTCCAAGAGATGGAGAAGAAGCTGTTCGACAACAGTCAAGAAAAAACAAACAAATTATAGCTCGAGTGCATCTAATCTCATGCCTTGTCTATGTGTATGGCTGCCATTTTGATTTGAAAAAAGGGTCTGGAGCTGGGTGTGAATAAACCAAAAACTTCATAGGTTGTTTTGTAAGTAACAATTTATTTTTTAAATTAAATTTCGTAGTATAATCTGCATTTAGAAGTTCAATGATTATTTCATTTCATCAACTGAACAGCTGTATGCATTTAGATAAAGTATACATAATTTGCAAGACATCACCTAACAAGTTTTTGCCACCCCCCCCCCCCCCATATAAATTATTAGGTTGAATTTCTTATTATGTATTTCCAATTACAGTTAGCAAATGGTATACCCAGAAAACAGAAGACGTTCACCCAATATTGATTTGGCATAAACATATTTATTTGGCTTTCCAAGTAGCAATATTGATTTAATGTTTGTACACCGTCTATGACGCTGGACCAACATCAAGCCGACATTGGGTGAACGTCTCGTGTTTGTTGGGTAACTAATAGAGGATGTCATACACTTTTAATCAGATTAATTATTGAACAAATGGCTAAAATTTTGCATGCATTACGATAACAAAGCTAGCACATATTGGTCATAACTTTTACCAATTATCCTGCTAATCACGACTATTGACGTTTTCAATCTGTTTTATCATGTTTATTGGCAGGCTAAATCAAAGCTATTAGAAATAATTGACAATTCAAACATCAAAATTTTCAAATGTCTGGTCTCAAATTAAACAAATAATTTTCAACAACCTGAAATTATGGGTGGCTGTAGTGAGACAAAACCTCAAATGTGTGAAAATTTTAATAAATTAACTTGGCAGGATAAGGGTACCTTTAAGTGACCACCTTATCAAAATGACAAAGATTGGCAAGTTCTTGAAATTAAACTAAAAAGAACAGACCTGCAGCAGTCGCTCCAGCTGAACTATTGTTCTCAGGCTCTGTTGTGGCAGCCGCCTGGCTATGGCCAGCAGAGCTAGATGCGTCTGCATCCTGGCCTGACATGCTGGATAATTGTGTGGGGGTTGTTCCCCAACTTGTACTGCCGGTACTAGTGCCTGGCTGTGCAGTAGGCACCCCTCGCTTGGCCACAACCACAGACGAGCGTCGCCGGCTGAAAAAAAAACAATCAAGATATATCTAAGAGTGCTCAAAAATATTTTTATTTTAAACTATTATCTACTTGTCAGAGCTGATCAAATTGTGTGTGTCGTGTGCATCTATGAGTCATGCACAGCCAGACAATGTTCCATCAAATCCTAAAACTAAAATCCTGTTTGAAAGACAATGAGAAAACAATACTTCTCAAACACAATTTCTAACCATAATACCACATTGTAAAAGAAATTTAAAAAAAAAATTGTTATTAAATGTTTATAATCACCGGTACATAAGAAAAATAATGAAGAACAAATCAACCAACGAAGCACACAAACGAAGCTTTAAAATGCACACATTCAGTACACATAAATTAGTGAAAGGATAATTTATTACAATTGAAAATTATGCTGATATTGATAACAAAAAAAACAATCCAATACAAGTTGATTAAAAAGTCAGCAATTGGTTTACCTGCTACTTGCACAAGAGCCCGTGTTTTTGGCTGGGTTCCGACGAGCTACTTTCTTCAAGCCTGCTGTTGAGGCCTTGTCTTTTGAAGGATCCTTTTTCTGACTTTTAGATGTTTTATTTTTAACTTTTTGTACTTCTGCAGTGCTAACACCAGCAGGATCTACTCGATTTGATGGAAAAGGATCGAAACGAGATTTTTTCTTAGGAACTTGTTCCAAATTACGCTGTGTTGAAGATTCAGGCTTTGAAGCTATTTTGCTCTTCGCCTTTCCTTTTGTTGAAAGTTTCTTTTGAACTTTGCGAGCTGATATGCTGGTTGATGTAGAGGCCTTTGGCTCCTCTGATGATTGCAATGTCTGACGGTCACAAGATTTACTTCTGGAGCGGGAGCGAGACTTTGATTGTGAATAGTACGGAATTCCCTCCACCAAAGAAGCGTGAGAGTTGGATCTCAACGCAGCCTTTATTCCTATTGGTTTTTCACTGTAATCTAAGTTTGTCAAGAGTTGTTTTCCTCTTCCCTTGGACCTTGATCTCCTACCTCTGTTTTTAGTGTCAAGCAGATCTGTTGAGGATTCAGTAGTAGGTGCTACAGGTTGATCGCCTGAAGACGCCACTGATGTACAGCTAGCAGATGAATACTTGCGTTTTCTAACTGTCCTCTTAGTTTCACCACTACAAGATTCACTTGACAACTGTGCTGTTGGTTGTATCGGCTGAATCTCCTGATGTGGCTGTGGAGGCAATTTTTTAGGCTCTTTTATGTCACAGCTTACTGAGGTATGTCTTTTCTGACGCTTAGCAGATTTTAATGGCTTCTGTTCTTTGTTTGATTCTACCTTTTCTTCTTCAGATTGTTTATTTTTCCTGTAAGTTAAGTAAAGTAAAACAAATAAATTAGGGCTGCCAAAAAAAGTGCTGAAAATCACAGATCGATTACAAAATTCAATGTGCAGCTAAAATTGAATGCAGAAGCTTAATTAAAGCTAGTTTTAACTTTAAAGAGTCATCAGGAACATAAATAGATGGGATTAGGTTCAGTTGCGAACCAAAAAAGCATCCCCTGGTGGATGTGTTATTTTTTAGAAATTTTAACAATTTTAATATGGCCCTGGGTAACCCATGATAATTTGTAACAATCAGTTGTCAGGCTATGAGAATAGCCATTATTGTTGAGGGGCTTGAACTGTTAAAGAAGTCATCCACCATGCACCATTATCAGGATGGCACCATGTTGGTTGCAGAACAACGTAATTGGACAATTTAAAACTCTCATAGTGGAAGTAAAGAATCAGAGACAGAGTCATTACGTTCAATACTTTTACCTGTTAGCCCTACCACCCTTGCGTCCGGGCTTTGGGTTTAGAGCATGTGTTGGTGTTGCTAAGCTCCCAGCTGCTTTGTGTGTCCTGCGTGATGACCCCCCAGACACAGGCTTAGCTTGGTCGGCCATAGAGGCAGCTCTTGGACTTGCACATGCCACAAGTCAGATAGAATGGGTGACTGCTGAAAAATGCACACACATCATTAATTATGAAATATTTTAATAATTAAACATAATTAAATGTGGAAGAAATAATTGTAGGAAGATATTTCCCATGCTTGACTGAAAGAATGAGCAGCGAAGCAGGGCACTCCTCTGGAAGGACAAGCTCAGTGAAACTCAACTAGTCCTTCCCAGATTGTTGGTTGTCTCAGACGATTGAATGGGGTCGAGTTCGAGCCCGGGGTCGATTTCGAGCCCTGCGGTGGAAGTTTGTTGGCCCCCAAATCAAATACTGTTCAAATATATTTTAGGAAAATGATGAATTTAGCATTGTTATTTACTCTGAATAGACATATCCACAGTTACTGGCATCGTTTTGCTACCTCCTAGCAGTGACTGGAACTGTTACTGAGTTTTAGCCACAGCTTGTACCAGTTGACACGAAATTGTGAGACACAATTCATCAATTTATATTACAAGATTCAGCAGCATTTCACAATTATACATTTAATCATTCACAGCCATACATTACACTGGGCTAGGTCAATGATCTTACTCGATCAGCATATCATGAAGCTCAATGTGACGTGTTGGTTGTCAAGGCTACAACTGTCCCAACTACAACTAGTGCAGACCTGCGAAGCCTGAATGCACTGCACGAGCGGCCGAATGGCAAGTCGTACAAGTTGGTATGAACGAATAACTCAGCATTATTTTATACTGTAGTTTGTCTATTTGTTTTAAAACCACTCAGTGGGCGTTATATTTATATTTTTATCATGTTTTGGCAACTTTTCTGCTCTGTGAAGGACCAGCAATTGCTCCCATTCAAAAACAGTGAATAAGATATATAAAGCCGCATTTCCTTTTATGCTACCCAAAAACTAGAGCCTGACGGCACTGAAGTAGAGCTTGTGCCGGGCTTCAGGGTCATTGTTTTAACAGGCCCGTGCCCAGAAATTTTTGAAGGGGGGATTGAATTTTGGATTGCTGGGGTATTTTCGAAATAAGTTAATTGGACCCCCTGTAAAAAAAACTGTTTGAATTTATATTTGGCGTTGAGCAAATAGCAAACGCAGGTTAAGGGGGTCTGGCTGCATGCCCCCTGGGATTTTTGTTCGATTTTTAGCTACAAATTGGTGGATTCTGGAGGATGTCGCTGGGGTAAATTTTCAGCTTTGTGGTCACGGAAGTGGGGGGGGACGGTCGTGCGACCTCTTTCGAACTCCTCCCCCCCAACGGGCCTGGTTTTAAGGAAAGCTAAGATGCAGCTGTTTCACAATTAAGCAACAAATATATTGGTCTAAATGAGGTGTTGAATCCGATGCAATGGTCATGCGTTGCACGTGCAAATACGCCCCCCAACTGGGTCTATGTGTTTATTAGTAGGCCTATATCCAGTATATTAGGGATAATCGGGTAGGCCTACCCTAATGGAAATAGGTGAATGTTTGTTTTATTGGGCAGTGAGTGGCCGATAGGCATATTATATAGGCCCCATACATGTGTATTGGCAGGCCAGCAGAGACAAGACGTTGAATCAAAGTTGGCTAACGTTTGTCCAACGTCGTAGATGGTGGACAAATGTTGAGTCAACATTGATTCAACGTCTCCTTGTGTCAGCTGAGTATAGTGTATGCCTCTGGGACAGACTGCCCATACAGCCTTTACAGGCAAACACGCAGACCGCTGGACAATCACATGCAGCCAGCGTTGTTTCAATGCTGGCACACCTTCTACGACGCTGGCCCAACATTTGGTCAGCGTTGCCGTATTAGGCCTACTATTAATGACAGGTGCACTTCCCAGCATACACGAGACGTTGACCCAATGTTGTTTTAATGCCGGGCTGACGTCGGAGAGGGCTGACGTCGGAGACGGCGGGCCAACATTCAAACAACATTGGATCATACTAGGTCACTCGTCGTATACAGTACTGGCAGCTTGGTATTGCGAGGCAGGTCAAAGCACTGAGGGTCAAAGTGTATTGCTAAGGTCACAGGGTCACGCGTGACGTCACCTAAGAGACATGGCTGACATAGTATTGTACATGATAGGAATTGATGCGTCATTTATATCAGTGTTCATCTGATCAGCTGATCCAAAATCTCAAAATCTGGCTTCGTGTTGCAACAAAAAAAGTTATTCTTAACACACACATGGAGTTAGTTATGTTCCCAATTCCACAAATTTAAAGTTATTGCCGTGAAATTAATCATACAGAAAACCACTCAGACCCACATAGACCGAAAAAGTAGAGCGGCGCTCTACTAAAAATTATGTGTGCTCGCATTATATTCTAACATGACACAACATGACACAGTTGGAATGGTCAAGCACAAACATTTCAACTGAATTATACAGTTTCCAGTAGATGATTTTGTTGGCCGCTATGAAAAATAATTATGCGGGTAGGGGTAGTAATTATAATTGTAATTGATGTCTGTAATTGGGCGATGACCCCAACCCTGGGGTAGGCCGACCAGTATGTGTCACGCCCCAGCAAACACGACTGCTGATTTAATGTCGAGCCAGCGTCGTAGGGCCTAAAAAATAACAAAGTTTCCAGTAGAGGACTTTTTTAGAAATAGGGTAGGTAGGTCAGATTTTTTTTTTTTCGCTTTTTTTTTTGTTACACCCTATTGGGTGAAGCACACGTTGGTTATTTTTGTGCAGCAAAGCAAAATTAACAAATTCTGCATAAACAATACCATTTTTCCTACTGGGTGCCGATCAGAAAGCTGAAATAAAAATAACTTAGCTCTTGTTATTTATTGATAAAAAGCATAAGGTTCGGCAGACCTTGAAAAAAAAATAGGGTCGACACCTAAAATTAGGGGCGATCAGGTTACAGGGAACAAACAATTTTTTTGTTTTGGCCTAGACAGTGGACCAACGTTAAATTAGCATTGGTTCAATGTAGGCCTATATTGTTTGCTCTGTTACACTGGGAAGACCACGTTGTTGCAACGTTGGGTATCAACTTCTTCTACCTGGTATGACTGAGCCGCCTAACTTCGCTGTATGTCCGGTAACACCGACCGCCATTTTATATCCACAGCTAGTATACGTTACTTGTGCCGCCTACCAAAACACTCGGATACCATGGAATTGAAACAAATCTTTCAAGGGCCTATGAAAACTTGGCCATATTCAGCAGGTGTAAGCTTGTGATCGTTTTGAACTATTACATTTAAAAATGGAGGTCTCTGTGTCAGAGCCTTGCAATTTTTTGTGTTCTACAGTTTAATCGCACTCAGGGTAATATTTAGTTATTTATTTTACGAGCGAATGTGCCCCCAAGAGTTGGTTACCGGTACCTAAATTGAGCCCTGTGTTCAGGGTCCCAAAAACTAAAAAACAACAATATTTCAGACAAAATACGGTCCAGATTCATGCGTCATTAACTAATAAGGCCGTAGATTTTTAAATTTTACGAGGGGAGCGTGCCACATATAATTACCAGCTGTGTTTTATATAAATTCTTGCAAAAATCGGCACCCCTGTCTGTCAATTCCTGGATCCGTCACTGAATACTGTGATATGTTGATTTGCAGGACAAAGTTAGTTTGCTTGCATGGCGTTGTGACACGTTTGACTGTGATAATGACGCAATACCGCTGGAGTACAATAACACATGCCTGAGTTTACTGTGATCATGAGGAATTACAGCGGCCTGTTATACGCTAAAGTGGGGCTGCTGTTTTAAAATTCAAAACCTTTGAAATAGACGCTAGCTTAGCAGCGTTCAAAATTTAAGCAGATTCTTTGCCTCCGGTACAAGCACAGTCTCACACAGATAACCATATATTTCTCTGACGAATGACCTTTAAATTTACCAAGTTAAAGCATGGATACATGTAATGCCAATGGCACACTACAGAGAGTAGTGTTTAGTTTTGTTAAATTTTAATACAGTGGGTGGCTGTGTTTCCGCAATCTTATTTTATATGTAATTATTTTATATAGTACTGTAATATACCGTACTTCAATTTCACCAGCATGAATTTTCGCGCAAATGTTATCTCTCTGCATTGATTGTCATCACCAGGGGTAGAAACTAATCGAGATTGCGCACCAGCCCGCAGGGCTGGTAACTTGAAAAAAATACCAGCCCTTACAATTTCGTAACCATGCAAAAGTGAGCTTATACCACCCAAATTTCCTCAGTTGACAGTGTTCACATTTCCAGGACATAGGGATGCAGTGTTCAGCACAGGCTGCGATATTGCGTCAATTACGCACTTTGAGCTCAAATGTGTCCTTTTTTTCAGGGTTGTGAGACAAATATCCCCACCTATTTCGTGTCTGTGCTGAACACTGGGCATCAAATACACACTTAGAGGTCAAATGTCTCCTTTTTTTCCAGGATAGTGAGACAAATGTCCCCACCTATTTCTTGTCTGTGCTGAACACTGGGGATGACTGTGAGAGTCTGTGTCGCCATCTGGTGATCAGCAGTCTGTAACATGTGTTGAAATGTAAACACTGTCAACTGAAGACATTTCTGTGATATACCGGTAAGCCCATTTTCACATGTTACAAGATAATGCGGGCATCCCTGTTTTGAAAGGCAGGGTCCGAAATTAGTGGGTAACAGTCGTCCCGCGCCTGTCTGGACATCACCAGGGCCGATATAAATAGCTAAATTTGTGTTGTTGCCGGTCCGACAGGACCGGCTTAAAATTAGGGGTCGCCCTGCATGTAGGCCTACAATTACCAGTATTATCAACACATGCATTAATAGCACAGGTTTCTGATGATACGCCTGGCTGTTAGTGTTTAATACATGCTCTTCATTCTCGACGATATACCAACAATAAACCAACGCTCGTGACTGGTTCATATCAACATTTGTTTTATCAGAGTACATTTTACAACCTGGCCTACCCAATGAACACGGCATATTGAACAAATGATGGGTTAATGTTGGGCCAGCGTCGTATCCATAGGATTGATGTGCAGTGTTCACCGGGTAGGCTCCTAACATGCTATAATGACGATCTTGAACCAGTTCAATTTTGCACAGTCTACAGCGCTGGTCAAACTAGACAATAATTGGCCGACTAACCATATTGAGTTAATGTTGGTCCGATGTCTCCAGCATTGGCCCATAATTAACTCAACATCGTGCCAAGGGGATTTTAATTGTGGTGTCACTGTGCGTGTCACAAATTATGATCACATTGACACGCTGCATCCAGAACACTGTTCTAGCGCATGTGCACAACATTCTTGGAAGCACTGATACTGATATGAGGCTCCCTGTGAGTGAATTATTCCAACCTTATTAATTACTTTTTTCTTCTCATTGCTTTTCTTTAAAATGTGAACTTCATCACATATATATCATCTCATTTAAATTATATTTATAAGTGACTTAATGAATGTACTTCATTTTTCAAGAGGATTTTGAAAAATTGTTATTGGAATAACCAGAGATTAATTCATCATCTAGAGCCCATAATGATATCTATGGAGCATAACCCATAGTAAAACTTAGAATGTTAGTTGAATTAAAAGTGATCGGCATCCTTCATGTCCTTACACTAAATTTGTTATTTTTAATGTTATTTCAAGTAATTTAAAAGAAAAAACTTTTTACTGTTGTTAACTATGAATATATCCAAAGAAACTACAATGTCTTTATTTTTTTTATTCTGGTGTTGCATACAGTGATCAATTTTTTGTGGGCCTGTTCAAATCAGCAAGGGCCCGTTCAACAAAAATAGGGCCGGTTCAGAATTTTGGCCAGGGCCTGTTGGTAAAAAAGTAAATTTCGGACAGTGAAGGTTCTGTTATTGGAGGAATAGAGTCTCTGTGACCACTTGTTTGTGAATTTTAATGCTAATAAAATGTGTAATTTGCCCTGAATTGAATTAGAATTTGAGAATGTTCAGGTTACGGCCTTCTCACTATCAATACCAGTGTTCAGCACAGACAAAAAATAGGTGGGGACATTTGTCTCACTACCCTGGAAAAAAAGGAGACATTTGACCTCTAAGTGCGTAATTGATGCCCAGTGTTTAGCACAGACAAGAAATAGGTTGGGACATTTGTCTCACTTACATGGGAAAAAAGGAGACATTTGACCTCCAAGTGCGTAATTGATGCGATATCACAGCCTGTGCTGAACACTGCAATACATGCATGCCCCTGTCACACCCTTTGGAAGGGGTGCACACGGGTCCTGGAAATTATGGATTATTCCCAGTTGACTTTTTAGCCATTTTTTGGCTTCACTATTCACTTTTTATAAGAGAAAAATGTGTTCAGTTCATTTTTATAAGATATTGCCCTCATTTCTTATAAGATTTCCACGTCAGTTTCTGATTCTGATTGGGTTACACAGAATAATAATATATTATAGTATTGATTTGCCTGGCTGGGCTACATGTAAAATGATGTAGGCCTAACCTATGTTCCACGGACCAGTTGAGGGGCCGTGCAAAATTTCACTGTGTCACGTCAGTTTTTATAAGTTTGTTTCTTCGTTCGATAGTTATAATATTCTGACGTAGATATTCGTTTTTATAGCTAGTACTCTTCGTTTTCTCACACTAGATATAAATTTTTAGGTTTGTTTTTACACTTTTTAAAAACTGCAATCCTTGATCTCTGTATCTGTAGCATAATCAGCAAACCTCCTTTAAGGAGTATCACGCTGATGATGTTCGGCCCCTAAGAACAGGGGGTTCACAGTTCGTTTGATTTGTTTTTTTAACCCATGTGCACCCCTCTTGGACCTTTGGGCCTGTGAAAATTTAACAGGTGGAGGCCGACCGCGGATTCAAGTACGTACTTCCTTTGAAGTACGTACTTCCATTGAGGTGTGCCGTACGACGATTGAAGTACGCCTACAGCCTCATTTTGGCTTGATAGGGCACTCACTTGTTGTGTACCCATTCATTAGCAACCCCTTTAATTCATTGGTCCAATAGTCAGAGTCTGTCCAATGATAATCAGGCTACAAAATTTACAGGAGTTCTGACTTTGTTAGAGGCCATGCTTTCAACTGTGAAGCTGAGAGTGCGAAAAGAGGTGAACATTTATCAATTTGAAGTAGATAATATCTATTGCCAACTGAAAAAAATAATGGACTTCAGAAAAGTTAGTTTGAAATATTAAATCACCACTTTATAGAGCAGTCCTATGTCTGGAAAATTAGGAATGTGCTATTAAAGTTCTGCTATAGAGTCACATGCCCCTGTACTTCCATCGAAGTACGTACTTCCTTTAAAGAACACCCTGTACTTCAATTAAAGTACGCCCTCAGTAGAACAGATATAAAGTTAAATATATAATTTTCCAAAAATATAAAACAGTTTTGATAAAATACATGTTGTACAAGGAAATGTCCTCTTCAAAATAAACTATTTCTGGTAGCTGGCAAATGCTCAACAGTTCCAGGACAAAGGAATGAAAAAAAATCAGCCTGTTGCAAAAGTCTTGGCTATATAATATTCAGGTGATCAGAAAAAAATTAGAAGTCCCTCTTATGAATAATTTATTAGCTTGATTATCAATGTTCAGAAATAAACCATTCAACCAATAACATCTTAAGTTGCAAAGGAAAAATAAAATAACAAATGAGAGTAGACTACCCATTTGTAAAAGTGAAGCTCAGGGTGTACTTAGTCTTAGATCGAAGTACGGACATACCTCAATCTAAAGTAAAGGAAGTAGGCCTACATACTTTAATTTGCGGTCAGCCCCCACCTGTTTACGGAAGTTTCAAAGGGGGGTTTTGGCTTGTGCGCCAGTGGTGAGACCGTAAGCGTGGCTGCCACACTTCCAAAATTAAGGTTAGATTTAGCGTTAGAGGCTAGGCTAGCCTTAGGCCTAGAAGTTAGAGAATCCCTTGACTTGAGCCGAGGCTTGATCGATCTGATATTTCACAATCACAGTCTCAGTCAAAAAAGAAAATGGGAAAAGACTACTGTCTAGCCTAGGCCCTAGTCTATCCCCAGTCCAGAGAGATTATAGATGACAGCCTTAAAGTATCCGGAAAAAGTTGATTAATGACCAGGACTGAAAGCTGAACTGGCACTGTGTCAGCTGGTATGATGAGTGGAGTTTCTTTACGACCTTAGACCAGAATTGTGACAACTGGACAGTCTGACTGGAACAGTCAGAATGACGAGGAAAGACAAAAGATGACATCAAGTCAATCAATTATTGGAAAATAACGTTAAATACTGACATAGATTTAATTACTATCTCCATATATGACTGTTCAAATTATATTAAACTCACTTATAACCAAAAAACAAATGACATTTATCAAATATTTGTATTATGAGGCCGCAAAATAACAATCTGCGATCGATTCCTTCCAACTGCCTGGATGTGGATCTTGTCTAGTCGGAACGGCTCACAGCCTGTGACCTTTAAAAGCCATCCGCTGGAACTATTTTTCATCGATAATTATAGTCACATAATAGACGGCAACTTTTCAAAAAAAGACATTTCATAAATTATTTAATAAATTATATTAGTTAAAATGGCATGTTTATTTAATAATAATCATGTAACAGCTATTTTTTGTTAAATATGAATTATTACGCGGTCATGCGAGGTCAATTATAGCTGACACCGTGGCCCTGATCGGCCGTACAGAAATCATGTATGGTCATGCAAAAATATGCAAAACATTTACAAAGTGTCATGGTGATCAGACAAATGGCTAATATAAATAAATTAATAGGATCACATTTTTTCAAAATAAAGTTTGAATGCATGAAATAGCATAAACATCCACAATGATTCAACTCAGCGAGCACAAGCTCACCAGACACGAAACAGTAACCCAATGCTGGCCCAATTATGGCCAACCATATACTTCGCCGACCCACCATTTAAAACAGCATGCCAATGTAGCCTTTTTGTAGGCCTAACGTTAGCAATGTAAAATGTGTTGTGGACTACTCTGATGATATAGGGTAGAGCGGGGTAATACGCCCCCCCTCCCCCTCCCCCCCCCCCCCCTGGAGCACTACCGTATTCTTCCTATTTGACCAGCATTTGAATGATGGTGTAAAACCCATCAAAGTAATTTTCTCTATATGGCCTATGTTGAATAGGCCTAGTGGGGGAGAGTCGGGTTAGTTGAGCCCTAGGGTTAGTTGATCCATCCCCTCGCAATTCTACACATGGGATTTTAAGGAATTTTAACACCACCTGGTGATTAAATGTGATATTATTTACATGGCCACGTTGTGAGCACAGATCATTTTGCAGGTAGGGAGTTTTGTGGTTCAAAAATGCATTTTTCGCTGTAGTCAGTAGAATTCAGATATTATAATGTTTGCAATAATATTACGGAAGCAGTAGGGATTCTGTAAATTCTCGCTATAGGGCTAGGCAGTCAAATACATAAAGATAGCCTATGTCAATGTAACACTCAGCTTGGATCATTGAAATGTCACAAAATTGTACATTTTTTACAAAATGGCTGTTGTGGGGTAAGTTGAGCAAAATAAGATGGGGTAAGTTGATCAACCGGCTCAATTAACCCCTAATTAACATGGCTCATCTTACCCCAGTAGGTAAATACATATTACAAAATGTGGATCAACTAACCCCACTCGACATGGCTCATCATACCCCAGTGGGAATATAATATATTATTATAGAATGTGATATAGTGTAACAAATGACATCATATAATAGGTCAAAATAATCTGGACACATAATAATAGTATACATCTTCTTAATAAATACAAGAAAACAATGATCCATGCATCAATACGGGCTATAATGCTGATTGTATTACTTTGGACTTAGAGGAGATTTGTCAACAAATTTGACCTTTATGTGATGAACAGAAGTGTTAATTTTTTTATTTTTGCATTTTCTGGACAAAAAATAACATTTTGGCATGTACATTTGTCAATTATGAATTTTTACCATAGGTGATCAACTTACCCCCTTGCTTGGCACAACTTACCCCATACAGCGGGTTAGTTGAGCCACTTTAAGCTCTCTCAGTTGTGCATCCATAACTTTTATTTTAATTGTTCTTTTCATCTTTCATTGATGTTGGATATATATGTAATATATAGCCATGTTTTAAAACTATCCCAACCATTCTGCGATCAAGTGGGAAAATACCAGACAAAATATTGTAAAAAGTGGTTCAACTAACCCGCCTCTCCCCTGGGCGTAAGAGTTATTAGTGACAATACAAATAGGCCTACTCCTTATAGAATAGAATGAAATTGATTAAGAAAAAAATCACAATGGTGTGGGGGCGTAATATCACCCAGGGCTTGAGTGTTACATCCCCGTGGCTGCGGTAATACCCCCCCCCCTCCAGGGCTGGGGTAATTCGCCCCCCAGGGGGCTTATTACCCCACTGCTTATTTAACAAAAAATATTGTTTTGTTTTGAGGTCCTTTAGGCCTATGTAGGCCCCCTAGGCATAGGAGAACAATCGCATTTGATGATATCGTCAAGCAGGCCCTTAATTAATTGAAATGTAAAATATGAATGATTGAAAATATCAAACCATTTTAAATGGTTGATATTGTGTGGGAGACCTGGCTACATAGGCCTAGGGGGGACTGGGGCACCTTGAGACGGAAAAATTCAAACCCCCAAACATATACTTGATTTTCGAACTAAAACATTTTAACGACACTCAGGCCTATTGATACAGCATCCAGTGGGGTATATTTGAGCAAGAGAGGAACATTTTCAGACATATGTAACCTTTCATTAACAAAACATATTTTCAAAAAAATGTCTCAATGTACCCCGTACTCGGGCACCTTGAGACACCACCTGGGGTACCTTGAGACATCATATTAGGTAGGCCTACCTGAAGACAACATGGATCTACCTAAAATCAAGATTTGAATACTAAATATACCTGTAGCTAAAGCCCGCTATTGGCTCATGCTAGATGTTACAGTGGGGCACCTTGAGACAGACTTGGGCACCTTGAAACAGTTTTGGGGCACATTGAGACAGCGTCTCAAGGTGCCCCACCCTGACTGACCTCACATCTGATACCATAGTTTGTGTGTGGGGTGTATTTGAAGGAAACTAGTATACATAAGCTATAAAGTGATAGCACAGGTGTAAGCTACCACCAGAATCATAGGGAAATAAAGTATTAGGCCTACGTGATTTATAGAACCAAATATTGATCATCTCAAAAAAGTACTTTTTATGTAAAAAATGGACCGAAGCTTACATACATGCCAAGGATGGCCAACAGCCATTAGCAATAGGGAGGAAAATGGAAATTGGTTAGTTTTGGTACCATTGACCAGATGGCGCACAAATCGCAAAATAATTTCTGTGTCAAACAGGCCTGCCTCTCGGTGCCCCATGTCCCAAGGTGCCCCAGTCTCCCCTACACTAGTTGTGACAGTTTTACATTTTTGTCCTGTTAGTAAAATAGGTCCCCGTAAACCTTCGCTAGGGCTAGATAGTCGATGAGACTCCATCTCTGAAACGAAGCCTAGAAAAATGTCCATGCGGACATCATCAGTATCATCGGGTGTATTATTTACGTCAAAATTGAATTGGTCAATGTGTAAAAAAACATTATCATTACAAGCTAAAAAAGGACTTCATGTGTTCTATAAATACAGTTATCAATGTGGTGTTTTACCCAGGTCAATTGCTATTACTCTGTTTGATAAAATGATTTTACCTATTGTTTTATATGGGTCGGAAGTGTGGGGCTTTGAATACTCAGAAATATGTGAATCAGTTCAGTATTTTTTTTCAGAAGAATTACAGGTTTATCGAATAACTCTAGCAAACTAGTATTGTTGGGTGAAATGGGGAGATATCCACTGGGAGTGGCTTTACATTATTTTCAAAGGTGTATAAAATATTGGCTGAAAGTTATTCAAATGCCCACAGCGAGGTATCCACATGTATGTTATCAAATGATATTATATCGATTACATAATAATGATAGGCACACTTGGGCAACTGATAATGCATTGTTATTGACAAAATTTGGTTTTCAGCATGTTTGGGCACAGCAAGGAGTCGGAAATGATCGAGATGTATTCTTTGAAGTGTTATGTTTACAATTAAAAAATCATTTTAAAACAATTTAGGAGGACGGTATCAAGAATTCTAGCAAGTTAGCAATATATTTACATTTTAAGTGTTATCTTATTCCAGAATAATATTTAGAAATAATTAAAAATCGCAAATATTTTATTGAGTTTTGTAAATTTAGATGCTCAAATCACCAACTAGCGATACAGCAGGGAAGACATTCAGAAATTTTGATGGCAGAGAGGATATGTGTTTTGTGTAATGCTAGAAATTGTGTTGTGGTTGAAGATAAATATAATTTTCTTTTAATTTGTGACGACTATCAATTGTTAAGACATAGATATGTTACCAATTACTTAGGCCTACCTCCATATGATGAAACTCAAACGGATTTTAAATATTTATCAATTTAATGAAGACCAGTGACACACATGCAATGTGTGATGTGGCTTGTTCTATTTATCATACAATGAATGTGAGAAAGAGATTAATTGCAAATTTAATATAACTAAATTAATTTGTAAAATTGTTGTACATTGAGCCTTTGGCCATATAGTACTAATAAATATACTTTGACTTTGCCATCATTAGTAGAATATGGAGACATCCTCACTCTTATAGGAAATTTACCGTAGAATGCAAAAATCACTATCTCCAAGCTGAAATATAGTCCGATCACTGTAAAATTAGCCATTTTCAAAATGGCCGCCTAAAAGTTGATGTAAAAAAATAAAATCATAAAAGCCGGCCTAAAAATACATTAAAACGCTATATTGTTACTAATTTATCAGTGCCGAATGTATCGCCGGCACAATGTTTACTTTTTTGCTCATATAAATTGCCAAAATTCAAGATGGCCGCCAAAATTGCTGACAAATCGTGTTTTGGATCATAACTTTCTAATCACGCAAACTGGCAAAGGTGGTTTCACTAAACCAGTTGAGCATATGTGTGTTTAGTTATCTATCTGAAAGTTTGGCAAATGAAATGGTAGTGGTGTAAAAGGTCACCAGAGGTCATTCAAAGTCATCATTGAAGGTCGTTTAAAAATATAACGGTGATTTACCTAGAAACTTTGACCAAGTTTGTGTCTGGTATCATTGAAAAGGTTATCTATCTGGCCCGTGGGAGTCTGACAATGGACATTGAGATGCTGGCAGTGGTGGGATTGGACACCAGAGGATATTGAAGGTCACTATAACCAAGGTCATTTGAAGAGATACATTGATTTAACTGTGAAGTGTGATCAGGTCTGTGCTTAATTATCTATATCGGAGTATGGGCAATTGGTATTAAAGTGTCAGTAGCAGTATTATATGTCCCCAGAGGTTATTTTCAGGGGTGCAAATTCAACTAAAGATTTCACTATATCCCATCGCGAAATCCAACTAGCCCTAATTACCATCTTTTACTATGTATTTCCAAGGAAAATCCACTAGCCCTTACAATATTCCACCAGCCTCGTGTTACCGGGCTAGTGCGACTTTGTATCCCTGATTTTAGATCATTACCCAAAGGCATCTGAAGTGATAAGGGAAATTTAAGTGAAAAATTCGACCAGATTTGTGTCTGGTCTCATCGATCTTTAAATCAGACTCGGGATGCAACTGTTCATCTTTATTTGTAGCATCCTCTTCCAGAATCAAATTACAGACAGTATAGTATAGTGATATAAAGCAAGTTTATTATGACTGCCTGTATAGACTAGTATATCATATTTATTGTGTTCAGATCACCCTCGCTACCTTCTTCATCTGTATGTATAATTTATTTTTTTCCACTATAATTATATAGTAGTGATTATTGAGTAAGCGAATTTATTATAAATTTAGAAGGAAGAGGGAGAACTGGGGCAATAAGTAGTGTTAGCCATCGGGTAAACTTTTCTGTTCGTAAGTGTCCCACTTCTCCACGTACGATTCCAGTACTTCGATCTTCATCAACTGGATATTCATTGTGTAAATTTGTTCATATACTGTTTTAATCATTTACACCTCTTTACAATACCCTTTATTTCTAGTATCGATGTATCTAAGGAGATATATGAAAGTGTACCACTTTACCCCATCAGCTGTTCTACTCGTTACTGAGCCGTCACTCTTCGTCACGTTTTAATATTTTTTGCAGGTGGAAAATGTGCTTGCCATTACTAATAGTGTGTAACAAAAAAACTGTTGCAGTTCTAGTCTATGGACATGTTTACATCATATGGTCATATTAGAGATCAAAATAAAATCATCGATTTTTTTATGATTTTTAAATGTAATAGCGAGTCCATATTTTGTGGCTGACGTGGGTGATTCGTCGCCCCAAAGATTTTTGTTTGTGTATTCAAGCCAGGTTAGTGCACTTTTTATAGGTCTAAAAATTTGGCAAAAAAGGGGTGTTTGAGCAAAAAAAATGACCTGAGGGAATAAAAAAACCCTTCAACTACAGCTATAAATGCCTCTCTTTCATTTGTGCAGCTTTTATCACATTTTAAACCATTTTACCTAATTTAGGGTACTTATTATAATAATTGGTCGAAAAAACGCGCAATGGATCCACCACTGCTTTGATTAAATGAACTTCTAAAAGCAATAATAAACAGTTTTGTAGATATATTTGGTGAAACATAATATTTAAAAATACCTACTGTTTTTTTGAAAAAAATATGGGTGGGTGAAAAATGCCCTGGGCGAAGTCTTTTCGCTACAGTTACTAGGTTATTCCCCTTTATTAGTATACCATTGTGCAGCTTTATGCAAAATTCATAGCTTTAATCAAATTTTGAGCTATTTTACTCGATTTATGGTATTTTTAATATTAATTTATCGAAAAAAAGGGGTGAGATCCCTCCCACACAGCTTATGTATCCGCCTCTGTTTTAAATTAAAAAAAAACTGCTAAAAGCATTAATAAACAGTGTTGTGAACATTTCTGGTGAAACATACATTTTTTAAAATAATAACTAGTTTAATTGAAAAAAATAAGTGGGGATTGAAAATGCAGTACAGCTACAAGGTGGTTCTGCTTCCAATATGGATAAGTATAGTTACTCTAGTCCAGCTCTGTAACAAATTTAGTGCTTTTTAACACGATTAGAACGATTCTCCCAAAATAAAAATCAAATCCGCTGAATTAATACACAGGTTATGATAGAAAGACCATTTAGCAGCCACTTTGTCGGCCATTTTGAATTTTGACATTTTGTATGAGCAATAAAGCAAAAGTGATGCCAAAAATGTTTTGTGCATCCATAGATTTGTAATATTAGAGGGTTTGAATGGAATTTTAGACTATATTTTGTTACGACCAGGGGCGCCTGCAGGAAGTTGGCTTGTGGTACGCACATATGATGCCGAAGAGTGGGGGGATGGGGTGATTATAATTTGACGGTAATAATTCAAAGCAAACAATGGATATATAATATACACAATTTATTTATCATTTATATCACTTTATTTATAATTGGTATCACTTTATTAATGATTGGTATAATTATTTATACATATATTTCAATTATATATATATAAATTCCATCCTGTGAGACACTGTATCTCAGGGGTGGATACTTTGCAGCATCAAAGAAATCCATGGCCACACCGCGTTTAATCTTCCCACAGAGACGAGCTGGAGCAGACCAGGACTTATCAGGCTGAAATCCGTATTTGAGTAGTTTTAATTTGGCAGCATCACTTAACTGTTGAGCGTGTTGTATATCCAGACTGCCAATATCAGTGACAGTTACAGATGCTGATGACTTAGATGGGGTGTTATTGTTACTACTGCTGCTGCTGCTGGCAGTGCTGGTGACGTCATTGACGCTATCACAAATAGGCAGACTATTATCATTTTTATCACCGCTATTATCTTCATCACTACCAGTATCACTACTATTAGTTGAAGTACTGACAGTACTACTGTTGCTGTCATCACTGAAAAACCTGTGACAAGGTCTTTTTGCAAAACTTTTAAACAAATTTGACTGTTTCCGTTTTCCCATGTTGTGTGCATAACTCTGTGTCATATATGATCGGTATCATTAAATGGATAAATCTGTTGCTAATAAACTTTTGAAAAAAAGCAAATTCGTCTCCAGAGATATTATCACATCTTCTCTCCAGCTTCAAATTCAGTAACACGTTTTGAGATTTGCTCGAAGCGAGTGTGAAATGTATATAGCCCTGTGGAGTGGTGGTGACAAGATTTCACAGGTACACTCTTTGTCGGTTGTGAATAGTTATCACAATGATTAAAACAGACTTGATTATCCCTTGGATTACAAAAATTAAAACTAAAGGCTATAATAAACACTTGAACGCTCATAAGAAAATGAATGAACAAAATAAGTGAATAAACACGAGAAAATGAATAAACACGATAAAGTGAATAAACATGATAAAGTGAATAAACATGATAAAGTGAATAAACATAATTAAGTGAATAAACATGATGAAATAAAAAAACACGATAAATTAATAAATAAATTTAAAAAATATAAAAAATAAAAAATCATTGAAATTATTAAAATGAATAACAATAATTATAATGTATCTGTCATTTGCCCTTAACAAGACGAATGGCTATAATGTATATATGTGCATATCACAGCGATGCAACTAAACTGGAGTTTTGCATCAACAGATCATTATATTTTGAAGTTTACAACAATAAAGTAAAAAATAAATTTAAGTGCTTAAATCTGTGCAAGCATGTTCAACAAGGCATATTCACGTTAACATATATGAATTGCTCCAACACGGAGGCGTGATTATCAAATTGTGGAGAGGTAGAAATATAGGCCTATATAAAATCACCATCCTGAGGGTCGGTGACAAGTCAATTAATCGAATGGCCGTGGGTGGTGTCGATGATCATTAAAAGTCCCCCTCCGCAAGGTATTTAGGATTAGACCGATCTGATGTATGTTTTCACCGCTATGTCTAACAGGGGTACGTGGGGGTCAGTCGATAAGTCACTGCGTACCATCGCGCCATAGTGTCGTCTGTGATCTTCACACCTAGGCCTACGACTAATTAGCCGCAAATTGTAGCCGTCAACACATGTTTTGATTGTAGTCCCAGACGAGAAATTATATAAATGGTTTCTAGCAACATAATTATACGCTTTGAAAATTTGAAGGTAGGAGCCCACGCACTTGCGTACCTTGCGTATGCCTGCAGGCGCGCCTGACATCAACCTCTTGGCGGCCATTTTGAAAATGGTTGATTTGACTATGAGCGGACAGATTTGAGCTTGGAGACAGTGATTTCCGGAATCTACGCAAAATTTCTTATAAGATGATGCTGTCTCCTAATTCTACTCTTGATGTCCGCATGGACTTCAGTTTACCAGAATGGAGTCTCGACTATATACTTGCATGACTAAATTCGACAATCAGTTTAATTTACCACTAAGATGTAGGCCTAGGCTATATATTACCGTTTTAGGTGGCATAATTATCATGCTTTGATTTAACCTCAATGAGTCGATTTTTAGGATTCCGGTGTGTATATTATTAGGCCTACATCAAGCTGTTGATATTGAAAAGGTTCATTTATTGTTTTGTAAGACAATTTTGCACTTAAAAAGAAATACAGCTAATTATTTTATATAATGGTGAATTGGGAAGATACCCACTGAATGTTAATTGTAAATTAAGAATTATTAGACATTGGTTAAGGACAATTATGGACAAGCACAATACGCTAAGTGTATTATGTACCAAATTACACACCGAAATTGTGAAAATGGCATTTCATTGAATGGTTGTTGGATAGCTACAATTAAATCTCTACTGTTCAATCTGGGCCTAAATTTTGTATGGTATAACCGAGGTGTTGTAAATATGAAAGCATTTGAACATATATTGAAACAAAGATTTCAAGATAATTATATTACGGAGTGGAATAGAGCAGTTTCGAACAGCAATAATGGAATTTTGTACAGAACATATAAACTCAACCCATCTTATAGCTGTGGTGGGAAAGGTCGACACCGAGCTGGTCTGAGGCCGCAAGTTGCATCTCGATTAATATGAAGTACTTGTATTTTTAATAGGCTTATTCAGAAACACGCTGTGGTCCGCACTACGAGGTGTCAGGATGTGTTACAAAACACATTTAAAAGAACAACTATTCTTAATGTATCCAGTCATTAATATGCAGCTTGCTAGGTTGATGAACGTCTAAAACAACATAATTATCCTTCTATTGGGCTAATGCCCTATACCATTCGTTTGTTTAACGTTTAATAATAGTTCACAGATGGTCCCAGACCATCACTTTCAATAGGGTAAATTATCACCCACTATAGCTACTGATTTATAGGCCTATAATTGATCGCCGCTAGACTATGGACAGGCTCAGATCTCAAAATTATAATATTTGAATATTAAAGCTGCATAACTGTTTTGCTTATTTCATTCAAAATATTAATTCATGGAGAATGGTGTTTTATTTTTTAATTTTACTCCCCCGGTTACTGAGTTATTAAGGATTTAAGTTTGTTGTTCCTTAATATTGTTGCCCCACCAAGACAAACCAGATCACAGCGGAGTAAGACACACTGTTTGTATAATCAGGACATTAAAAGTACCAAGTGGCAGATAACGATCATCATTGAAAAAAAGTGGAAGTTTTTAAAAATTATTCTTATTTTTTAAGTGGTCATAGTATATAGATACAATTCACAGTAAAAAGTGTAATATCTCATGTCATTTAGACATGTCTAGGAGTTATCACTTAGTGTGATATGGGTGATATAATTTATGCATATAATGTCATGTTTAATTTAGGTGCCGGTATGGAGAATGCCACTCACTTGAAAAATAGGATCTATTTCAGTATGGTGCTTTTAAGTTTGGGTCAGCATCTGAGCCTTTGGCCCACCATTAAGACGCTCTCATGCTTGACCGAGGACTGAAATCTTAGCTAGGACATGCCCAGGTCTAAAATCATCAAAAAATCAGTGATTTTATTTTAGCTAAATAATAACGTTATGACCACATGATGTAGGCTAAACATGCCCATAGACTAGAACTGTAAAAGTTTTTTTTATTTTTTGTGCTGCGCATTCACCAGTTAGGCTAGATATAGAGACGAAATTTCCGTATTTCTTATTTTTGACATGGTTGTCAATAATTAGAAATCAGGAATTTCGTCTCTATATCTAGCCTAACTGGTGAATGCGCGGCACATAAATTAAAAAAAACCCGCAGTTCTAGTCTATGGACATGTTTTAACATCATATGGTCATATTGTTAAGCTAAAATAAAATCACGGATTTTTTGATGATTTTAGACCTGGGCATGTCCCTTTAAGGACTTATGAGATCAATTGTCCGGACTGGGTAGGCCTACTACATTAGTTGTATTGTTTCGACTACTTTGTAATAACAAAATCTTTTTTTTTATAATTTTAAACTGTTGCCACATTGTATCATTGAATACATTTAAGGTGTTTTTTTTTCTGCGGGCACAAAATCGTGAGGTCGTGGGTTCGAATCCCACATCGGACATGATGGGAATTTTTCTGCGACCGGCCCCAACCCAGGGTGAGTTCGACACAGGCTCAATGGGTAGGTCAAGCCACTGATGAAGGCATATACTATTAGCCGATATATTTAAGCCTACTCATCAAATTTCCATTGTTTGATTCTACTAGAGTGCAATAAACTGGTGTCAATAATTATCAACTAGTCTGTGTTAAATGGTTTGAAATGTAATTTACTGAAGAAATACAAAATTAAAAACTATACGGAATTGGCTCGCCCAGTGGAAGACAACTCGTATCAAATTTAGAAATTTCCATTCAATTTTATTTAACAAATTTCATAGCCTCCACATAGTTTGTTTCTAGTATTCATCTGCACTTCATTTTAAAACATCCATCTCTCCATAGAATGAAACACACACAAAGCAAGGTATATGCTATTCTAAAAATGTCACAGATGATGAATCGAGGGGAAATTACTCTCAAGGTTAGTTAGTTACATGTTTATCGAGTAAAAATATTTTGAAGATTTGTACATTAATACCTAGACTATATAGGGAGTTATTGGCTTTAGGTTGTTCTCTGCACTTTACATCAATAGAAAAATATCATTTTTAACAATCAAAGCTAGAAACTTGTGTAATACTTCTTTTTCATGGGATTTTGTCTGAAAATGCATTACGGTATTATTTTGGTGATCCAAGGTCATCTTCGAGGTCGAGAGGTCATTTCCAAGGTCGAAAACAAAATGGCCGCCAGATATTTCAAGGTCAAATATGACTTTTTAACAATTGAAGCCAGTAACAAGTGTAATACCTCATTTTTATGTGATTTTGACTGGGCAATCCGTTTCTTGTATTATTTTTATGTCTCAAGGTCACCTTCAAGGTCAAAAACGTCAATTTCAAGGTCAAATTAGCAAAAGTACCATTTTTAACAAATAAAGCTAGGAACATGTGTAATACCTCTTTTTCTTGGGATTTTGTCTGAAACATCCATTTATGTCAAGGCGATTTTGTCTGAAAAAATCCATTCGTGGAATTTTTTTGTTGATCCAAGCTGATCTTCAATGTCGAAAGGTCATTCCGAAGGTAAAAATGTAAAAATATGATTTTTAAGAAACAAAATAGGAAGAAGTGTAATATGTCTTTTTAGTGTGATTTTTTACTTAATAATCTATTCCTGAAACTATTTTTATGATAAAAGACCATATTTAAGGTCAAAAGCTCAATTTCAAGGTCAAGTAAAGGAGAAAATGATTTTTAACAAATACAGATGGAAAATGTGTAAAAACCTCTTTTTTCGTAGGATTTTAAGTGAAAAATAACTTTTTCATATTACTTGGGTGATTAGAAGTCATCATCAAGGTCAAATATAATTTCTAACATATGTGCTAGAAATTGGAGCACGCATGATAATACCTTGTGTTTGGTTTGATTTTGACTGGATAATTTAATTATGTTGCGTTTAAATGGTTAAACAAGCTCAAGGTGAAGAGATCGACGAAAGGCGTTGAAGGACCATTAGCTAAGAGGTGTTAAAGAGTGAAGGAAAAGCTTTAACGGTCGATGAGGAGGCATTAAAGGGCAATAAGAAGGCGCTAAAGTACAATGAAAAGGCATTAAAGGGCAATGAGGAGGCATATTAAAGGGAAATGAGGAGGCGTTAATGGGTGACAAGAGGCGTTACAGAGCGACCGAGGGCGTTTTAAGGCAACAGAGAGGCATTAAGAGAATATGTTGGTGCGTTAAAAGGAGACAAGAATGTGTCTTCGTAGCTTTTAGGTCGACGCCTCTTCTTTGCAATTGAAGGCCTTTCCGTCGCCCTTTAACGCCTCTTTCTCGCTTTTGACACCTCCCCATCACGATTTAACATCTCTGTGGCACATTTGACGCCTCTCGTTGCCCTTCAATGCTTTTGGGTCGAGCTTCATATTTTTTCCGTCGCCCTTTAAAGCCTTTTTTGTGCAATTTAACGCCTCCTCCTCGCCCTTTACCGGCTTCCCATAGCCATTTAGCGCCTTTCCATCACCATTTACCACCTTTCCATCGCCATTTAACGTCTTAGCATCACCATTTAACGCCTCTGCAGAGCTTTTTAACGTCTTTTCTTCAACCTTGAGTACATCTCCATCAACCTTTAACTCTTTTTCTTGGCCCTTTAACGACTTTCCGTCGCTCTCTGACGTCTCTCCGTCACCATTTAATTCTTCTCAGTTGCCCTTTAGCGATTCTCCATCATCCTTAACGCCTTCTTATAACCCTTAAACACCTATCCATCACCCTTTAACATAACCCCATCATCTGTTAACGTACTTCCGCTGTCATTTAATGCTTCCTAGTCACCCTCCAACGCCGTTCAATAGCCCTTTCATGCCACCACGTCACCTTTTAACGCATCCCGTCCATTTTTAGCGCCTCTTCTTAGCCCCTTAGCGCCTCCTCGTTGTCTTTTAACTCCTCCTCATTGCCCTTCAACATCTCCTCACTGCCCATTAACGCCTTCCATCGCTATTTAATGCATCTGCAGCGCCTGTTAGTGTCTCACCATGACCCTTTATTGCATATCCATCAATGTTTATTATTTTTCCGTCACTGCGTCACCATTCAACGCTTCTCCCTTGCCCTTTAGCAATCTATGTTGTCTATGTGCCTTCTCGTCACCCTCACACGCCCATCCATCATACTTTATCTCCTCCCCATTGCCCTTTAGCGCTTTTCCATCGTCATTTAACGTTTCATGGTCGCCCTTTAACGACTCCTGATCACCCTTTACTGCCGTCCCCCCACCATTTAACACTTTCCCATCACCATTTAGCGCCTCACCATCGCCCTTTAACACATTCACATCGCCATTTAACGTATTTGCAGCGCCTTTAGCGCCTCTCCATCAAACTTTATTGCATCCACATCATTTTCTTACACTTTTTTTGGGCCTTCAACGCTTTTCCGTCGCTCTTTGAAGTCTCTCCTAGTCACCATTTAACACTTCTTCGTTGCCCTCTAGAGATTCTCAGTCGTCTTTGATGCTTTCTCGTCGCCCTTAGACACCTATTCATCATCCTTCAGCACCTCCCATCACCCGTTAACATACTTCCACTGTCATTTAACGCTTACTTGTTACCGTTTCATAGTCCTTTTATGCCACCCCGCCACCTTTTAATGCATCCCGTCGCTGTTTAAAGCCCCCTTTTGCCCCTTCAAGCCTTTTCGTTGCCTTTCAACGCCTCCTCATTGCCCTTCATCGCCTCCTCATGGCCTCTTTAATGACTACTCATTTTCTTTTAACCCTTTTTAGTCACTCTTTAGTGCCTCCGGGCGCCTTTTAGTGACACCCTTTAATGCCTACTTATTGTCTTTTACCGTCTCTCTGTCGCTTTTTAGCAACTCCCCATTGATCTGTTATGTTTTTCATCGCTCTTTGACACCTCTCCGAAACCCTTTGATGCCTTCTAGTTATCTGATCATTTCACTTTGATGATGTTTAATCATTGAAATCCTACTAGAATTAGATTATCCAGTTAAAATCACATCATATTTGTGCTTACCTGACCTTGAAATTGACACACCGCCCTTGAAAATAACATGTAATCATCAAAATAGTAGCAGAAATGGATTATTCGTCAAAATTACACTAAAAAGACGTGCTACACTTTTTGCTATTTACGTTTGTTGAAAATCATACTTTTTATCTCGGAATTGACTTTTGATGACACAAGCTCCTAGCTTTTTTTGTTAGAAATGATATTTTCTCTTACTTTACCTTGAAATTGACCTCTTGACCTTGAAGATGACCTTGAATAATCAAAATAATTTCAGATATGTAATGCCCAGGCAAAACTGCATGAAAAAGAGGTATTCCATATGTTCCCAGCTTCATTTGTTAAAATAGTGATTTTGCTTAGTTGACTTTTTGACCTTGAAGATGACCTTGAGTCATGAAAATAATGCAAGAAATGGATTGCCCGGTCAAAATCACATGACAATGCGGTATTACACTTGTTCCTATCTTCATTTGTCGAACAATCATATTTGACCTTGAAATATCTGGCGGCCATTTTGTTTTCGACTTTGGAAATGACTTTTCGACCTTGAAGATGACTTCGGATCACCAAAATAATACCATAAACGGATTTTTCAGACAAAATCCCATGAAAATGAGGTATTACACATGTTCCTAGCTTTATTTGTTAAGATGGTATTTTTGCTTATTTGACCTTGAAGATAACCTTGAATCTTAAAAATAATACAAGAAATGGATTGCCCAGTCAAAATCACATGAAAATGAGGTATTACACTTGTTCCTGGCTTCATTTGTTGAAAAATCATATTTGACCTTGACATATCTGGCGGCCATTTTGTTTTTGCCCTTAAACAATTCCGCACCCGGCTGATACCTGCTCAGGATATCCCTTAGAACCAGAATCAATCATAAAGCATCGTCCATACCGCGAAACACGCTTGAGTTAAAAAAATGCCATTTGACAACTGGACTACTATATATGAGTCTACAGCCGAACCGAATGAGCCACCTCGGAAGGCTTAGTGCACCGGGAGCATGATTCTTCGGTACACTGTGTATCCAGGAGTGATGATAATAACTTAATTTTAGCCTAGTTTTCATTAACCCATTTTCTGCGAGATACACGTACTAAATCGCTAAATCACTGCAATGCATACTGGATAGGATTTACTTAGCTATCGGCTTAACCTTTTAAGATCAATTCAGAACACGACATCTAGATAAATTGTATTAGATCCACTCTTCTTATTTTTTATGGATACACCTACAACAATTGTATTAACACAACAGAAAAAAACAATTTTTGGAACATTTCTGGGTTTTAACGGAAAATGTCAATGTATGGGGGTAATTTGGCGTATGTGTAACGTTATAGACAAGTAATAAGGCGTATGTATTGCAAAGGAGGGACAATATGGCGTATGTGCTCGTGTCGGAGAAGTAATATGGCGCATGTGCTCGTATCAGACAAGTAATATGACGTATGTGGATAAAAATCAGACAAACTTATTTTTTATTTATTATGCAAGATACAAACTAACAAAATTAATCTGATTCTGACGTAGAATTCTATGCTCAAAATCGTAAGGAGTTATAAAACGAAAATTACACATAATATTAGGCTTCACCAGTCAGTTATTTCCATTTATCTCAAAACTACATCGCACCCACATACACCATATTGCACCGTCAACGACGATACGTCATGTACACATACATGACAATCAGGGATATTATATTCTAAATTATAATAAGTCAATAACAAGTTTTTGGCGTACATTGACATACCCTCGATAATGTGGGTGGTATTTTTCTGTGATATTTATTGTACAGTTGTTTATGGTTTCCGGTATACAGAAAAGTAATGATTGTTTTGCAAAATCATGCTTAATGCGACATTTGTATAGATCTTGATTCCTGGTGTTATGTGTGTGATTATTTGCTTTAATAGAAATCTTTTAAAAGTACAGAGGTAAGTTATTTTTTAGATATTTGTAATAGAATTTCAGCTGTTTTGTTTTGAGTATGTCTTCAGCTTTTAAGAGGCGCACGTTTTTAAAAAATGCATCACACTGTGCAAATATTTTGCTAAGCGTTATAATTCGGAGACATTTTTTGGGGAGTTTTGTGATTCGAAATGAATTATGTCCCCAAACTAGCAGAGAATAATTTATATGTGGCAATAAAAGGGAATTGTAGAGTAAAAGTAGGACATCTATTGGTACAGTGTGTGTTAGTCTTATCAATATCCCAATTACTCTTGATATTTTAATGATATGTGATCTATATGGTTGTTCCAATTTGAATGTTAATTGATTATTCATCCGAGAAAATTAAAATTATTGACACAATCGATTTTGTTTCAATTTATTAAAATTTCTGGTTCTATAATTTTTTCTATGGCTGATAAAATAATTTGTTAATTTTGAACAAGATAGATATTTTACATAATTCTCTGTTTATTAAATTATTATTTATGCCTTTTTTTGTTAATAAAGTTGTATTATCGGCAAAGAGAATAAACTGGAACAATTTACTTGAATTGTGGAGATCGTTCACATATATCAGAAACAATAATGGACCGAGTATTGAACCCTGTGGTACACCAGTAAACATAATAATTTGTAAATTTTGAACAAGATAGATATTTTACATAATTCTCTGTTTATTAAATTATTATTTATGCCTTTTTTTGTTAATAAAGTTGTATTATCGGCAAAGAGAATAAACTGGAACAATTTACTTGAATTGTGGAGATCGTTCACATATATCAGAAACAATAATGGACCAAGTATTGAACCCTGTGGTACACCAGTAAACATCGTGCAACAGATATATCTTATATCCTGAATAAAGGAAACAACGTGTGTTTAATAAATTTTCACAAAAGTATAACCAAAAAACCGCTAGATACAGGTTATTTGGTTTAAGTTCCTTGGGCCTTCGTCGTCGCATTTTATATTTCAGACTTTCTTTGCCTTTTACCATATTTATTACAACTATCTGACTATGTCACTATATGAAACTATGCGTAGTGTCGTATTAGTTTCGAGGATTGTTCAAAAATTATGATTTAACCAAAAAAATAGCTATAAACTGCTGCAAATATCATGCTAATAAATAGTCAAACTTATGCTAACGAGGAATGATATAACCAGCAAGGAAAAGTCACTAGAGACTTGTACGGGCCTCTAAATAAGGCTCATACCCGCCATTACCGGGGGCGCTCGCTGTGCTTGACTGTACCCGCACATGACTTTACACGCCCACACCCGCTCCGCACCGCACAAATTAAAACTGCACCCGCTCGCACACACACCATTTTTACCAACCTGCATCGACCCACATTACTCACACTGTCACAAGTTTACGAAATACAAATTGCTTAAATTATTTTATTAATGATGCATATTTAATACATGTTTTAAATTATAAGCAAGATCACTGGTTAAATGCAGGGGAAATCGTAGATTAGCATCTGTATCTCCCCCTATTTTCACGCTATGCTTATCTGCAATCTGTTGATACAAATCGATTTCAGAAAAAATATCTTATGTGAATAAGTGATTTGGGAGGCGCGATAACGTCCTTATATATCTCAATAATAAGTAGTATATAAGCATCTAACACTATGCCTAGTCATCAAACGTATTCTTAACGTTTCCAATGGAAATGAGTGAAAGTTAACATAAGCATAATGGTGGGATGGGTTCCAGATACCGCAAGGAGTTGAGCTGATGGAAAAAACCTTGACCAGTATATATATATATATGTAACATCTAAGTAACTTCTAAATTTATAATTCCTATGATTGTCTGAGTGCAAATCTCATTGTGCCTTTGACCATTAAATCCCTATCACAGCCATGGTATTTTGCGTCTGTCAGCTTCACTAACGTATCCATCAAAGTTGTATCCAAACATATCTGCATCAGGTCGACATTTATCTATTACAGCCTTCACCAAAGGGAAGGGAGCATTTCGGAAAAGATGCGCGTATTTTGTGTCATTTGTATCTTTAATTTTCCGGGTCGGGAAAGAATCTATGTAATCTGTTGCATTTAGATGGGGTAAAATAAAAAGCAAATCCTCATTTAATGTCTCCAGATGAGCTATGTAATCATAATCCATACTACATGGTTCACAAGTCCCCTGCAAAGAGAAATAGCTTAGCTGCTGATAAATTGAAACATTTCATTCATTTATATAGATTACAATAAATAAATCTGTCTTGTGCATTGACATGTAAATCCATAAAAACCATCGCTAAGTGATGGTCGATAATAGGTGAATAAATGACAACTAGTAAAAAATCTGTCAAATCAGTGTCAGCTAGAAATATCTCCATCTTAATTCTTTCGAGACTGTTCATAATGATTTTTTTTATATAATATTTTAAGTATTTAATGATCTTTCACCAGCGAACGATTTCGTATATAAGGCAGTCTGAAAAGAGTTAAAATGGGAAACGTCATTTTATTATGGAGAATGTTTAACACACATTTTTAAATCATATTGTATAAATTACAGGTGATGAAAGTGTTTTAGCTCCCAATATCATATCTTCAGGTGTAGGCCTGATATTGAATTCAAAATTTTACGCGAATGTATAAGTCTGAGAGATTTTGTGGCTGATTTGAGATCGTTGATCGACCTCGCATCAATTACGAAGTTTGTTTACCTACTGACAGTACAGAGTCAATTACGAAATTTGATTGCTCAGCATCAAAGCCCAAATGTCTGCTTGGATTCTGAATTGTATTTGTTTTACGGCTATTTACAGTACTTTAGGCCACCTTTGTATTTTTTTTATATGTCTGTTTAAGAATCACGTTTAGATGAAGTGTGTTAATTGAGTTGACCAAGTTGTTGACCTGATTGTTTCGATAATATGGCATTTTGATTTATGCGAAAAATTCTGCATGACATAGTGTATAATATGGTTGTCATGTTTTCATACGGGGTTTAATTTCACTTTTATTTACTATTCTTAAACATTTTGCTCCTAGGTTTGAAATTTTGCAATTTTCCCGATTTTACGTCAGCTATTTTGTTGGATTTGGGCTATGGAATATTTCCTACTATTTGTAGATTTTACCCTGTTGAGATGAAAGTAACCCGTCACAATAATAATATACATGGGGAGATATACAGACAGATAGATAGATTTTCATTGACGACGGGAAGTCTGTGTATGAAGTTTGTGTAGAAGTTTGTGTATGACCTCTTAATTAACCTACCTGGTAACTATGAAAGTGTGGGTCCATCTTTGTACTCAGCTGGACATCAGGTCCTGCCTGCAGAAAAATATCACAGAAAATGTACTGCAGCGTTTTAATAATATCATAGAAATCCAGTTAGGTCAGAGCATAATAAATTGTAACACTGAAATATAGTACATGGTTGCTGTAAAGATAAGCCATTGACTTTTTAGATGCCAAATTGATATTTTCTGCGTGAAATGACAACTGGTTTCCCCCGCTAAATCCGGTATGTATCCTGACGCCACTTTCTGTCCTTAGATTACTTTCTGTAGATTTTATATTGTAAATGTATATTATTATATTGTATCTCGGTGACTAAATTATATGCAGGCCACACCAATCATAGACAGCGAAATAAAACTCTAAATATGCTGACGTTTGCCAGGACAGACACATTATATTAGTTGGTATACCGATATTACGATACAATTTTTTCATCTTTGTCTTGTTTTGCCACGTTTTCCCAATCATTGCTTTAATGTGCAAAGATTATGAACATACCTGCAAAGCACCGCGCGGGTCATAGCAACTAATCACAGAAAAGGGGAGGCCTATATATGTTTGTCGTTAAAGCACCGCACGGGTGACAGCAACCACAGACAGAGGGAGGGCTATTAATTATTACTATTTGTAGTTAACGCACCACGCGGGTGAAATAAACCAAACACAGACACAACATACAGAGGCAGGCCTATTTTTGTTTGTAGTTAAAAACATCGTGCGGGTGACGGCAACCAGCGACAGACAGAGGGAGGCCTATTTATGTTTGTAGTTAAAGCACCGCGCAGGTGACAGCAACCATTCACAGACAATGTGATGTATTATTAATGTTTTTAGTTAAAGCACCGCACATGTGACAGCAACCACAGATAGCGGTAGTTCTATTAATTATTATTATTTGAAGTTTAAGCACCGCACGTGTGATATAAACCAACCACAGACACAGTATGCAAAGGCACACCTATTTATGCTTATAATTAAAGCACATCGTGGGTGACAACAACCAACCACAGACAAAGGGAGGCTTATTTATGTTTGTAGTTAAAGCACCGCGTGGGTGACAGCAACCAACCACAGCCAATGTGATGTATTATTAATGTTTGTACTTAAAGCACATCGTGTGTGACAGCAACCAACCACAGACAGTGTGATGTCTATTTATTATTAATGTTTGTAGTTAAAGCACATCGTGTGTGACAGCAACAAACCACAGACAGTGTGATGTCTATTTATTATTAATGTTTGTAGTTAAAGCACATCGTGTGTGACAACAACCAACCACAGACAGTGTGATGTCTATTTATTATTATTGTTTGTAGTTAAAGCACATCGTGTGTGACAGCAACCAACCACAGACAGTGTGATGTCTATTTATTATTAATGTTTGTAGTTAAAGCACATCGTGTGTGACAGCAACCAACCACAGACAGTGTGATGTCTATTTATTATTAATGTTTGTAGTTAAAGCACATCGTGTGTGACAGCAACCAACCACAGACAGTGTGATGTCTATTTATTATTAATGTTTGTAGTTAAAGCACATCGTGTGTGACAGCAACCAACCACAGACAGTGTGATGTCTATTTATTATTAATGTTTGTAGTTAAAGCACATCGTGTGTGACAGCAACCTGAACCACAGACAGTGTGATGTCTATTTATTATTAATGTTTGTAGTTAAAGCACATCGTGTGTGACAGCAACCAACCACAGACAGTGTGATGTCTATTTATTATTAATGTTTGTAGTTAAAGCACATCGTGTGTGACAGCAACCAACCACAGACAGTGTGATGTCTATTTATTATTAATGTTTGTAGTTAAAGCACATCGTGTGTGACAGCAACCAACCACAGACAGTGTGATGTCTATTTATTATTAATGTTTGTAGTTAAAGCACATCGTGTGTGACAGCAACCAACCACAGACAGTGTGATGTCTATTTATTATTAATGTTTGTAGTTAAAGCACATCGTGTGTGACGACAACCAACCACAGACAGTGTGATGTCTATTTATTATTATTGTTTGTAGTTAAAGCACATCGTGTGTGACAGCAACCAACCACAGACAGTGTGATGTCTATTTATTATTAATGTTTGTAGTTAAAGCACATCGTGTGTGACAGCAACCAACCACAGACAGTGTGATGTCTATTTATTATTAATGTTTGTAGTTAAAGCACATCGTGTGTGACAGCAACCTGAACCACAGACAGTGTGATGTCTATTTATTATTAATGTTTGTACTTAAAGCACATCGTGTGTGACGACAACCAACCACAGACAGTGTGATGTCTATTTATTATTAATGTTTGTAGTTAAAGCACATCGTGTGTGACAGCAACCAACCACAGACAGTGTGATGTCTATTTATTATTAATGTTTGTAGTTAAAGCACATCGTGTGTGACAGCAACCTGAACCACAGACAGTGTGATGTCTATTTATTATTAATGTTTGTAGTTAAAGCACATCGTGTGTGACAACAACCAAGCACAGACAGTGTGATGTCTATTTATTATTAATGTTTGTAGTTAAAGCATAAGATAAGTGTGTATACATTTCATAATGTCAATAAAATATCGATGTGTTTATGTACATACATTGATAAAAACGTCTATGCATACAAAGGTATGCATAATTTTTACAGGAATAATTTGTCAATACTACTGTAAACTACTGACAATCTCGTTTGGGAGACTCTCGTAAAACATGGTTGATATCAAACGACACTATTTTACGTGGATATAGAAACAACTCACAATATATCTGAGAAACTCCTCAAATGTCACATTGGCGTACACATCTTTATCCCATGTCTTCTGGTTATTCGCAATGGCCTGAAATCATTATTTATAGCACATATACACTGACGTTAATCATTCACTTGTCGGGTCCGTTTCTAAGCTTCAAACCAAATATACTGCCACTAAAATCGACAAAATAACTTAATTAAATATTTGGAAGATATCCATTTTTCATTTTTCGAAAAAATAATTATTTTTCTACTTTTTTAGTTGGGAATTGATTGAACCGTTCCACCTTCAAATATTTGAAAAAAATACTCCATCTGCGACGTTGGCCCAGCATTAGGCCAACATAAGCTCTTGTTTGCTGGGAAAGCGCTCTTTCTACATAACGCTAAAATGTTTATCTGTCCACTGGTATTCTAATTTATTGAAATAAAGACATTTACAAAGGTCCCTTCGCGTAATAAAATACTTCAACATTGGAATAGCAGACAAAAATGTCTAGTGAGTATATTTTTAGACCTTCATCCGCTGTATGTCTTTTTTCAGTCCTTTCTTCCCACCATACAGTTTGTTCATCCAAGCTGACCCCAGGCGCTCTAGAGGATGCCGAACAACCATAAATTTAAAATATTGTTTTCTTGGATCTGGTAGTCCATATTTAACTTCTGTATGACTTTCCTTGCCCTTGGATAATTGACTGATGCCTAGTTCTGCATATGGTCTGCAAAGGAAGTGTCAGAAATTATGTTATAAGGATACGAAATATTTCTATATTTACTTCTCTGAAGGACTCATAAATGGTTATAGTCCAACAGCCTGTTTATCACAATAATAAAACACCATGTGCCATCTAGTATTTTTCATTCACTGTGGGTTGGGATGACATTTCGGGACAGTAAAGGGTTACATCGATCAGCCGAGCATGGTGGTTTAACCCTTTAAGCCCTCACGATGCTTCAAGGCATCATTTTACATTCCTGAAAACAGACTTAATTTTCCTACAACAAAGAGTTTTAGAACGAAAATTATCATGAAACTGGTTTACAAAAACATGGCAATTTTCTTCAATTTTTAAACCACATCAAGTCATCTTCATCTACTACAAGTCGAGAATTGCGACAGCAATTCGCGGCTTGTAGTGGATGAAGATGACATTGGTAAATTCAGGCCTGAAAGGGTTAATATTGGTACTACCACTGACCGATTGACATATTTTGTTATACAGTCTAGTCTCAAATGGTATGATCAGCTAATCATGATAATTAACTCAAGTCTCATCAGTTAAGCAGTCACGCAATATAGGCCCCTAATTAGTTTGGACGTCCAAACTACAGTTTTTGTAATTTTCAGTCTGGGGCCAAAAATCCACGGGGCAAGAGAGAGTGCCGCGGGTTTTAAGTTCAAAAGAATCCTATTGAAACAACATTAGCTAGATTACAAACTGCAGTATCTCGAAAAACGGTGCATCTGAGGCTAAAAAAGGGGTGAGATTTGGGGAAATTTCATCGAAATACCATGGGAGGAAATTACAATTTAAAATTTGAGCCTGAAATATCTCGAAAACGGTGCGTCTGAGGCGGAAAAGGAGTGAAAATTGGGCCGAGAGGGTTAAATTACCAAGTATTTTTTGCCATTGCCGACAAAATTAAAAACGATCCGACAAAATAATGCTGAAATCCAGTCAAATCAGGTGAAATCCCCTATTATCGCCCAGCCCGACTCTTTTATTCCGGGCCTACCCGGATGGCTCATTTGGTCAGGTTGCGGCTCGAAACTTGGTACTGGGTGCTAATCTTGGCCAAGTCAGATAATTGTCTCGGGATTGTGCTTATACAGTGCTGCAGACAGTATTTTTTTTTGTGATGGTATTTATCTGCAAATCAATGTCCAGGCTAGTTATTTATCATAGGCCTGTATCAAATACTGAGAGGCGTTGGCTTTCCCTACTGTGTCAGTTTTAGAATTCATTTAAATGGTAACGAGCATTCAGCAGCTGTTTATAATATTATGTTCTGATCCCGAAGTCTATTAGTGACACTTTCGGGACTATCCTTCGCAATCACTCCCATGAACATACCGTCCCCTTGGATATGAAAGGGTGTATCTGCCACTTTAAAAAGTGGCAGATACAGATACTTTAAAAAGTGGCAGATACACCCTTTCATATCCAAGGGGACGATATTAGTAGCCTACTCAAAAAGCTCGGGTCAACAGCCGCCACAGTGGATGTGTGAATATTGTTTGGTTCAATAGTTCGTTTTTGTGCACAGTAACACAGCATTCCAGTTCTTGGGAAAGGTTGGAGCATTGTATTCCAAGCACAGCGATAAACATCTGGCTTGACCGTGATTCAAACCCAGTTGCGAGCCACAATCGAGTCGAATGGTGATTGTATCTAGCGCATTACAGAGGAATAATAAGCCTAACAAATTGGGACAATCTTCACAAACTAAGGAACCATTTCACCTGTTCCCTGAACCCCGCTCAGTTTGATGAGCACGAATTAAGAGTTGAGACAAGACAATTCGCTTAAAAAAAAGTTATATTAAATGAACTTACTTGTAGTTTTTCATGCCTGTAGGAAACAGTGAATAGACAGTTTTATAAAAGTCCCTCATTGCCGCTTCTTCTTTCTCGAAAACACTTTTAAATAAATCAGACCAGGAACCCGTTGCAACTTTTGGAATAACGCAAAATACTACTTGATGATAGTGATCAACAATGGCTCTGAGAATACTGTTTTCTGGTTTAGTTCTCCGCGGGTGGACGTAATAGCCATTGCTAATTCGCTCACACACTTCCTGAATCCGGGCTTTGTATTGGTTTTGTTTAATTGCAGCAACACCTGAAACACCCAATACATAATTCACCACGAAAGAGAGAGAGATAGACAGAGATAAATGAAATGAAATGAATGGGGTTTCAGGCCACCTTTGTACTCATGTAGGCTAAACTGAGTCACGAGAACCTCAGATATGACAGATGAATGGGATGACACTTCCCTCCAGACAGAGGATTCGAAATTCGAGCCCTGGCGGTCTGAGGCCGAACACCGAGGATCCCCACAATATTCAATCACTACGAGTGAGCGGGGAAGAAATATTCTATTTCATTGAAACTTGAAGGCCAGAGTGGGGTTCGAACCCGCGATCTCCAACTTTTGAAGCAGGCAGCTTTAACCACCGCACTGGGGCCCCCGCCCCTAGACAGAGAGAGATAGTGAATGTACATCGAGATTACCTATTATATAAAAATGAAATGAATCGGGCTTTAACTTTGATTTGATTTGATTTATTTCAGTAAACAGTACATGTAAGCATGATATAAAACAATCAGGGCCACCATACTGGTCACCAGGGATAAAAGACACTATAAAGGGTCTGGTGACCCTTATTTCCATAGAGGTCCCTGAAAAGTAGACCAGATGGCGACTGAAAAGGTTTACAGCAATTTTAATTGAAAATACTTGTAAAAAGTTTATATAAAATAAATTATAAATAAAAAAACATTTTTCCATGATCACAACATACACTTTTAGTCATAACATTATCACATAAATGATTAGACTTAGCGTTAATATATATATATATATATAATTTTTGAAAAAATTATATACAACTTAGGCAAGCTAGTAATATAGTAATAAGTCTGAGTTGTATTCGTTAACTAGTCTATCTATTAGGTAAAGTCTCACAGCTTCTTTAAAAGGTGCCAATGAGTTCTGTTTCTTTATTTTCAAAGGCAGTTTATTCCATGATTTTATACCATTTAATTTAAAAGCCTTAGATCCGGTTCTCCCAGTGGATGGCAGGGAGACAGACAACGTTCCATGTCTTGTCTCAACATCATGCACCTGGCTGACCATACCAAAACTCTCAGTAAGATAACATGGAGCTCCGCTATGGACAATCCTGTGCATGATGCTGAGATTTAATTGTTCTACTCCGACATCCACTGGAAGCCACTGCATCTTTAGGAAATGTGTGATGTCTAGATGTGTCCGGGGGGATAAATCAAGAGCAAACCGCATTGTTTTATTTTGTAAAATTTGGAGTTTATGTTTCATAGTTTTTTGGAGGCCGCTATACCAGGCTGAACATGCATAGTCGAAATGGCAAAGAATTAGGGCTGTGAGGGATCATATCTACCGAAATAAGGTTCAGTGCGAATTTTAGTATGAAGCTAAGCCATCCCTCCAAATGTCTCAAGAACATCCCAAATAACAAAACACAACATGTTGGCAGTCTGAAATATGAGGGGAGGGGGTGGTGGTGAGGTATGTAAGAAAATTATAACATTTTACTTAACTGACTTTGGGATAGAGCATTAAAAACCATCCAGAGGATATTTGTACACATTTTGGAAACAGTAATGCCACGTCCATGGTTTTATTAAATATATTCAGCACCAAACATAGGTGAAGTTATGATTTTTTTCAGAAAACATGAACCCACCCTTAGAGCGCTGAAAATAAAAAAAATCACCAAGTTCGTAGAATGTAACTTTCCAGTTTGCTCTATATGTGTATTATTATGATCATGCTAATGTCTGCTGACTACATTTGGTATATCGGTCATCTGATTTTATTTATATCAACTTAGAAAAACCCTACTTTGTTGCGCGAAGGACATAATTATGAGATTAAAAGAACGGTTGGAGTACTCTCACAAGTAACATTTTTTCGACCCTATGTAATAACATAATCCCAATTTTTATAGTTATAAACAACTTTAATACCACTTTTCCCACATTTTGTCATTGAAGACATTCAGGATGAAACATATGTGACGTTTGATTTTTTTAAAAACACCTTAGAGCGCTGAAATTCTATATTTCACAAAAAATTTAACTCGAACAGTGGTCAAACGTGTTTTAAAGACATTATTCACCACCAGGTGGCATACAAATGTGTCTTTGTCAGTAATGTCTTGTGGATTTTGTAGGACCACATGCTTATATACTTAAATTGTTAGCAATATTTCAGTTATTTTATTAGAAGGGGTTTCAATAATAGTAGCAGATGCAGATCTGTCCTACTGATAGGTTTGAACAAGGAATCTAGATTTATCGGTCTGAATGGGCATTATGAGGCTCGTTGAGGTCACTAACTATTATGACTTGCGCAAAAGGGGGTCGTATTCAGGACAGTTTGGTGTTGTATATGCAAGAGAATGGCCCGTTTTCTGGCTTATCTTGACCCACTGACGTGAATACGGTACGTCTGTGGTTGTTGCCCACGCCAGTATTTGCATACAACGACCATCGTTTGCGGCGACGTCAGCGGCTACCCAAATACCTATTCGACCTACGGTGCGTTCTAGGGTGTCAGGCGCAGGCCTGATGGTACATAATATTATTAAATCACACCTATTCCATTCACCAGAGGGCGGTGCATAATTATTTTGAAATGGTATATATAGTGCAATTAATAAACAATTACTTACTTACTTACTTACTTTGCAATAGTATATATCGCCAATCTAATTCTGTTTCACAAAAAAAATAATATTATATTGACCGAAATATTAGATATTTTATGTATCTATTCTTGTTGCTTAGATATTGACATTATAACTATAAAAAAATAATTATGTAATGATAATTATACGGTTTATAGTAATTTTGTAATAAAATGTGAGTTAATCAATGCATATATTATATAGGGCATGCTGTAGCTGTTTGTGTGTATATTTTTTTTGCGTGGATTTTTTTCTCGCTTACATTATTTATACTATATTTGTAGCAATCCGTAACACGTCATGATTTAATCATAAACTAATTGTAGTAGTTGTAATAGTAGGCCTAGCTAGCAGTAATGACGTTGGTGCAATGGTTGGGAGTCCCTGATTCTGCAGTAGAAGGTTGTGAGCCGCTTAATCCGGTAACGTTGGGCCAGTGTGCGTTGAAAGTAACCGCCGAGATTCATCATAATTCAGGTTTATATTGGCCCTGGAATTTAGAGGGTTAACTTGAAAAATCACCCTTGGATTTAGAAGTTAATTTGACAAAAATGTCCCTTGGATTTAGAAGGTCTATTTGAAAAATTGACCCTGAAGTTTAGAGGGTTAACTTGAGAAATTACCCTTGGCTTTAGAAGTTAATTTGACAAAAATGTCCCTTGGATTTAGAAGGTCTATTTGAAAAATTGACCCTGAAGTTTAGAGGGTTAACTTGAAAATTGGCCCTTGGATTTAGAATGTTAAGAAAAAAAATGTCCCTTGGATTTAGAAGGTCTATTTGAAAAATTTGACCCTGGAAATTAGAGGGTTAACTTGAAAATTGGCCCTTGGATTTAGAGGGTTTATTGGAAAAAAAAAGTTCTTGGGCTCAAAGGGTCGATTGGCTGCCATTTTGGATTACGACGGCCATTGATTGGCGGCCATTGATTGGCGGCCATTTTGGATTGTGGCGGCCATTTTATTCCTGATTCCTATCCACTATTCACTTTCTACCTTCGATCCCATAAGACTTCCTCATGATATACTTCTGGCAAGCTTGCAACATAATATTACATGACTGCAAGCTGTGTTAAAAATCATTTTGTACTACCATTGAGGCCTACCATATTACATTTTGTTTATTTTCACTTTCATAATTCAAGAAACAGACATAGATATGGGCGTTCACTGTTTATTCACTGTTTGAGGTATGAGTATTTGCATATTACGGAATAGGCCCACTATCTGACTATAGATATATGAGCCTGGAAGCCTACACACGGATAAAGGACGTCATGACTGCTATTTTTTGTCTGTCATGGGACGCACACATTCAGTGCTGACCCCTGATGATTAGCTTAGCAAAGGCCTGCATGGGGTAAATCATCCTGGCGTTGGTTAGGAGCTGTCGCTGTGATTTCCAGAATTGCTGTCTCTGAATTCTGAGTTTGACCAGCTTTCAAGTTGACTGTTTTAATATTTAAAAAGTGTTTTTGCAACAACAGCTACAAAGCCCAGTGGGCTAATATAAACCACGCAATTTAAAAATGTAATCGATCGAATCGCTTAATCTGAAAGGAAGGAAGATAATTATCCTCTGAATAGTAATTCTGGAGACTTCACTAGCTAGACCTTTAACACATTGACAATCAACAATCCGCTAGTCTAGAGTGGCATACGAATTCATTATGAATTCATGTTGCATAAAATATAGACAAAGAAAACCAAAATGATCAAACTTTGATATCACTTAAACACCCGTTTTGGAAAAGGCGTAGGATACACACCAACTCTGATATATTACATTATTTTACTAGTTTGAATTCAATAGAAAATATCACTATTTATTAAAATCATGACGTCTGAAGCTTCAATACAATACATTTCATTTTTAAATAGAGTTATTTATTTTCACTTTGAGGCAGTTAATGAGGCAGAAATGCATAGCCCGCAGTAAAGCAAATTGCAATAAATGATAATTATGACAAACTTCTCGGGTAATATATAAGATTCTATTCTAGGTAAAGTGTTAGCTTTGCAGTAATTCTCAGCTTAACCCTTTAACCGCCAAATTATTCAATTGGAATTTTCGCCCACTTGAAGTTGTGTCTCACTGACGCGATCCACAGCTTCAAGTGAGTAAAAATTATTCAGATTTGACAATATGGATGTCAACTGTTTTTAAATATTGCTGATTGATGTCACATTTTATCTTGTTTAAAAGGTGGTAATTAATGTGCTAATAAAAAATGAAAGCCGAATATATGCGACACCGGCGGTTAAAGGGTCAATAACTTTTTTAGTGTGATGGATATTGCCAATGTTCTTCAATAATGATTCGAAATATGCAATGAGGTTGACAAATGAAACAAGGCAGCTTACCCATTGTCGTGTTGGATTATTTGCTACTATTTATAATATTTACATTCAGTTGAAAATTTCCAGCTTTAAATGAAACAATTATCAAGAAAAAAGATGAATCCCACATCCATTTAACCAATTCAGTGCGAGGACAGACTTTAAACGTCAGAATCTGCCGTACATAGACGTCAGAATCTGACATCTAAAGTCGATTTCCGCGCTAAAAGAATTACAAATTTAAAATGACCGTGGACCCATGACAAAATTATGCATTCAAATAAAGCAGAAAGAGCTGACTAAGACATTTATGATGATTTCAAATTAAAAAAAAACTTTTGGTCCCCATAGTTTATACAAACATAAGCGTTGTAGGGGTTAATTGATCAACTTAAAATTCCCCAGAAAATACTCCATCGATTTCAGTCGGATTTTACTTATATTTCCCAAGATGTCTAAATTCATTAAGATAAGTAGGCGTACTTACTTTGAACGACATGAGCAGGTTTGGCAATGGTGAACTTATAGCTTGTGTTAACGTCAGATGATTTTAGCAGCAAGATGACGAACAGGCATATTGGTATGACCACCAGAAACTGAAACAATCATGCACATCATTGCCAGGATTAAAAATAGGCCCCCATAAACCACAACATATTTTACTTTTTATCTGTAGGGCTTAACTCATGTTCTGCATACAACTGAAGAAATAGTAATTTTATGCAAGACTTTATTAAATTCCAAAACTTCAGCAGCTCTCGTGGGTTTTCCGCTGCGGCACCTGGCAGTGTGAATGAATAATGAATAGCAGCAAATAATTTAGCAACAAGGGTTAACCCTTTAACCGCTAAATTATTCAATTGTTATTTTCACCCACTTGAAGTTGTGTCTCGCTGACGCGATCCACAACTTCAAGTGAGTGAAAATTATTCAGATTTGACAAAATGGTCAACTCTTTTCAAATCTTGCTGATTGATGTCACATTTTATCTTTAACATGTTTAAAACATGGTACTTAATGTGCCAATAAAAAATGAAAACCCCGAATAAATTCGGCACCGGCGGTTAAAGGGTCAAACTACCTCGTTGCATTTGTACACCATATTTCAAATAAATCAGTATAGACCAACAATGGCATAATCCGCCCGAATAAGGTGCGATGTCTTCTACATCGCAACAAATCTAAAACAAATAACTTAAAGGGACCCCTTGGGATGAGACATTTTCAATGCTGTCAATTTTGAAATTTTTTCAACTTATATGAAGCTATATAGCCTACTGATCTGAACTAAAAATACAAAAAAGTCAAAAAACAATTTAAAAGCACCGAAAAAGAGTGAAATAGTTAAATTTCCAGGTCGTATATTGCCATGTAAACAAAAAAAGTCAGCAATATACAGAACTTTACACCACATATTCCCACGTCTTGGCAGAGGAGATCAAAGCAATCGCCGCTAATTGGTGTCTGATTGGTGTCTTATAGCCAGGACATGAGGTGATACACCTGCAATACTGATTGTCTGCCCAACGCTGGGCCGACGGCATCACCATGTGGCCCAATGCTGTAGGAACATTTAACCGTCCCTTAGCAAGTATTTAGGTGTACAAAAAGTTTGTTTGGGTTTTAAGCGGTTTCATAGAAATGTTGATAAAAAATATTTTTAAAAATCTAAAAATCCTGAAAAAAATAAAATCATGATCCTGCGGATACACTACTTCATTACAAAACAGAAAACGAAAATTGATGTCATCCCAAGGGGCTGCTTCAACCGGACTAAGAATATAATACAAAATGTGAGGTCTCACATAAGGATACCACATGACAAAGTTTGCATTAATGAGATCCCAAATGATGAGTGGAACTCTAGCACTCGAAGCATGCAGATGTCGTAGTCATGCAGTAGCCTAGTATATTTTGTTTTCAAACTATTTTTTGCCTCACCACTTGTTTATTAATATATGCTCATTGATCACATGTCTGGTATGAAGGAAGGCGAATTTAATTTAATTTAGTTGCAAACTTGGTAGGCTCAGGCCTATACGAAGGGTCGCGGCTATCTGAATGAGGTGTTGAAACAATTAGCCATAGGCATCGTATCTTATCTCTTTGTATGAGTTCATACCAAAGACATCCAAGTTCTTTGCTCATACTTAAATTTGAGCTATTACACTTTGCTGTCCAACTTGTGCACGCCTGATATGTTAGATCAACACTCACAGTCACAGTCCTGGGGCTGATTCCGAAAATTTCAACCTGCGTGCAGGGTGTACTTCCCACTACACCCTGCCAGATATGAGCCTGTGTCGACCTATTTGGGACCCCACTCCAGGAGGACACACGTGCCTCTCGTGCGACACCCCCCCCTCCCCCCCCCCCAAGCTTAGACATCAAAGCTAATCGCAACGCGCCGGCAATCAGACGACACCGTCTGGCCTGGGAACATCAAGCCAAGTGACAGTATACGCGAAGCGATGCGAGAACTTGGCCAGCGCTGTCCCAACGTTGTGACAGCGTCGATGATAATGGCCCAACATTGAGGCAGCAATGTGTCCTTGCCATCTGCGAAATGTTATTTGCACAGCCTATCACACAATTATAGAGTGTGTACAGCTGGAGGTGTACAGCTGGATTATACAGTTAAATATTGCCACCTCCGATTACAAATTGAATAATCAGAGCCTAAAACGGGGGATTACATCAGCTAATAAATCAAAAACAGTTTAAACAGTGGCTAAGCTCTTATTCTTGTGATTTTGTGTCGATATAATCCCCCTAATCATCTACTTATGAACGAGAACGCATGCAAAATATGTGGTTTCATTTTGTAAAAATAATACGTAATTTCGAGATTAAATGTGTTCATATAAAGTCAAGAAAATAATTCATAACGTTATATGTGTCTCTATTTGTGGTAAAAATATGTTTGCTATGACATACTTGAATTAGAAATGTATGGGTACCATATTTATTGCAATAAAAGCTATATTTGTTCTACATGTACCACTTTCACAATTTTGGGCAGAGATTGAAATTTAGGGGAGGGGCCGACAGTTGGGAGTCGCGTGGAGAGGGGTGCTCAAATAGGTGGAAAAGGCCTCATCGCATTCAGGGGTAGAGTGAGAACGAATACAACTGAAGTCTCTACAAGGTGGAAAATTTGGACTTTAATGGTATTTTGTAATTTTTCGGTCCACCAGCTTTTATTTGCAAAAACATCACCCCTTTCAAAAAGTGTCCGAAAGACCCATTGAGGACCATTCCCTGCTATCAGTGTTTGTGCTCTGGTGGAAATGAGAACATTGCTACATGTATTTGTACACTTGTCGGCGAAAATCATAAGCCACGGTTAATGTGAATCCGATTATCTAGTGCTACATTTTTTCTGTAGTTTAAAACTAGAATAATATTTTTCACTAAAAGTTTTTTTTGTGGTGTGACATAGCTTCCTTAGATTTTTTGCGTGTGCTTGTCTTTTTGTTGTCACAAAGAAAGAACGAGAATGTGTGACAATAAACCAAATATTTTAATTTGATGGAATTTGGTTTAAAAGTATCATTTTGTCCGCAGATGTCCGCACATGGTTGTCCGCAGAATATTTCACACAGTCATAGCATTATTATGTATAATTAATAGCTGTTTAATGATAACGATAAAATTCGTAATATTACGTGGTCATACCGTTTTGTGATACTATATCAATATTTTACAAAATCTATAAACAACACACACATATAATTATTGAAATGTCATATCAATTTATTATTTAATTGTCACGCACTTAGGTCTATGTACGAACTCTAAAGCTTCTAATTTGTAAAAAGCAAGTAATAATAATACTCATTATTATTTCATCACATATAGGCACAGATAAAAATATGTTAAATATGCGATACAGCTGATATTGAAAACATAACTCACCTTATTCACATTATGGTATCTTCCACATACTTTACTCACAGTTATTTCGTAACTTTTTGATTGTGCCTTCATCGTTTAATTTTCTGTGTATAATATCCCTGTAAGCTCAAAAGAGAGACACTAGTTAGAAAAAAACAAGTTAGAGTTAGTAGCGTTGATGAAAATGGCCTTCTCCGTACGTATTGTACTACATTACAATAAACAATGGAACAGTCTCATTGTATTGCATAATTATAGGCCTATGATTGGCCAACATAATACGATGATTATTTCGATTTTGCAATAATAAAGGATGTAGCTTACAGTGAATGTATAATACTTTGTCTACTGCACCTACCACAAGCGTCATTCATTCACGCTATATTTCAACGAAATGACGGACTGGGCGTGATTTGGAGTACATTACAGGAAGTAGGGCCGTAGGGTGGAGGAGTACGTTGGGTGCATTCTCACCCCGTTTTGCTGGGACAAAAAAGGTCCATCAACGAGTTCCCACTACACGCCCCGCACCCCCCCCCCCCCCCCCCAGTCGATGTCCCGTGCGTGGTCGGTAATTTTGAGAGTGTTTTAATTCACTCGCCTGATAATAGACTAGGAATATAACGTAGAAAAAAAGGTCAGGGGGACGGAATATTAAAAGCTGTCACCCATTTCTATTTGGTTCCCTGGTCCCTACTGGTCAATTTAAGTGTAAGCACGTATGACACTTGATTTTTTGATTTTCCTCATAATGTTATGAACTATTCTGTGAAAGACGGTGAAAACCAATTAGACAATTATACAAACAAAATATAAAATTATAAATAAAATTTACTCTTTAATTACTAAAGCCTTCAGAAAAGTTTTAAAATATGCAGAATAATGAGCCACGTCATATTATTACACTTTATTTAATTAATAATTGTTTTGCTTTTCGTGGTATGAATAACCAAAGAATAACATAAATAACAAAAAGTAGAGGCAAAACTATAACGACAAAAATATAAAATAATGTGTAATTTTAGATCATCAAACATACATCTCTTACATGCTACCAAATATTCATGTATTGTGCCAGGGTCTTTTATTAAAAGAATAATACAATTTAAATGCATAGGCTAATTATATTCTAATTTTTAAATCACTGAAAACGTTGGTAATCCTATTTATCACGCAGTATGAAGGTCTATGGCAACATTTCTATGAATCCGCTTCAAACCCAAACTAATGTTTTGTATACCTTGTGTATACCTAAAACTTGTTGAAGGACGGTTGAATGTTCCTACAACATTGGGCCACATGTTGATGCCGTCGGCCCAGCGTTGGGAAGACAATCAGTGCTGCAGGTGTATCCCCCCATGCCCTGACTACAAGACAACAACTAGCGGAGATTGCTTTGATGTCACCGTCCAAAACGTGGGAATATGTGGTGTAAAGTGCTGTATATTGCTGACTTGTTTTGTTTACATGGCAATATACGACCTGGAAATATAACTAATTCACTCCTTCTCGGTGCTTTAAATTTGTTTTTTGACTTTTTTGTATTTTTAGTTCCGATCAGTAGGCTATATAGCTTCATATACATTTTTTTTCAAAATTGACAAAATTGAAAATGTCTTATCCCACGGGATCCCTTTAATGTCCGGAACATTTAATAATCGTTACTTAACTCTGCCCGGAGTCGCACTCCGGAGCCCCCCCCCCCCTCCCCCCGGAGTCACTCCGACCTTACTCCGTAATAAAACAATCCACATCCCTAGCATTTTAAAACAATATTTCTCTAATCAACCTGAACCAAATAAAAAGCATTGCCGTGATTATGGCCATACCTGACCCTCCCAGCCACCCTCTTAGCACTAGCGCACAACAAAACGATTATTAGCTGCACCGGACTGCTCCATCTCCGGTTAAAATGTATATAATACACTCCCAAAATGCAACGTTGCACATAGCAACCAACACGTGGACACGTGGACTAATCTTCACATAACTGAAGAAGGCCTTGTTGGCCGAAACGTTTTATAAGGGAATAATACCATCCTGCGTGTTTTTTTTTTACATCAGTACCCCAGGGTGTATATTTGGTGTGATCATACATGTATTGGGCAAACTACAGAAACCTTACAGAGAGTAATATTAACCCTTTAAGCCCTCACGATGCATTGAAGCATCATTTTACATCCCTGAAAACAGACATAATTTCCCTCTAACTAAGGGTTTTAGAACAAAAATTTCCATGAAACTGGTTGACCAATACATAGCATTTTTTGTAATTTTTTGCAACCACATCAAATCATCTTCATCCACTACTAGTCGAGAATTGCGACAGCAATTCGCGGCTTGTAGTGGATGAAGATGACAATGGTAAATTCAGGTTTGAAAGGGTAAGAGTAGCTGCATCTATTATGTCCAGTCATTTTTTACCTGTAGCTTATAAATTTTGAATTTCTGGTGCATTCACATAGATGTGCAGTGCCACAATTGAACAGTCATCATCAAAATATCATAGGCCCTACTACTTGTTAGAAGTTTGTTTCCAATTCCATGCTGATTGGTAGTTTGCGCTGCTCTGCCCATGCTTCGCCACTTTGTTAAATTTCTTTGTTTTAGATCAGAAAAAATCCAAAATCTAATAAGGGAGGGCGGTAAAAAAACATTAAAAAAAAACATTAACCTATTTTTGGAAATGTTAATGAGGGCGACGAAATAAAAAAAACATTGGACAATTTTCTAGAAAAGTTCATGAGGGCGACGAAAAAAAAAAATTGATCTACATGTATTTGAAAAAAGTTAATGAGGACGACGAAAAAAACAAGCAAAAAACATAGCAGGAAAAAATATTTTTTTATCTCCTGAAATAAACTTGCTTTTTCTCAGAATGTTTTTTTATCTCCTTAAATTGATATCTCCTTTTTCGGAAATCGGCAACAATTCAATGCGCGCGCTGGGCTAAAAAAACACATGTTTTTTTGGGTAATGCGCTGCCTAAATCCACAGAATGCTAAATCTAATGCGCGCGCTCATCTAAAACATAGAAAATAGCATAGTGGCCTTATGCACTGACTATGCGATTGGACATCATGTTGTTCTCAGTTGTACTTGGCCCAAATATAGAGCCATTAACACAAATGTCCTGTATTTTGTCCTATGACTTTTATGAAATTCTTAGCTATGTGGAAACCACCAAGATATAATTACAGAGACTTGTAGGTGTCCGACTATTCCCACTGTAGCTCTTTTATGAATTGGGCTCTGAAATTGTGGGAGCCAGCTATTGGATTTATGTCCTCTGAGGACCAATGAGATCCCACGACTTGTTTCAAAGATAAACTTTGAAAACTGATGTGCTTTTGATTGGCCGAGGTGGTGTTTCTGCTTTGAGAGGTGGTGCTGCACCCACTTTTCCTTGTGGCTCTCGTGGTGGCCCAGCAAGTGCTGTGTGTTTGTAGTGTAACTGCTGAGATGAATGAATAAACATTGACAGGATACAAGAGATTCTTGTAGCACTTTCTGCCTGAAGCAACATTTAATATCACCCGGTCACCTACCATCACTGGACGTCTGGTATCAATCCTGCACTAACAGCAGGGCAATGAGTTTTCCTCCGTTCACCCTTACAGGATTTTCACTACTGTCTGTGATTTATTTCTTGCATAATTTGCATGCATCTCAATACAACTGTCTATATTGTGTATTGTTTTTTTTGTATTTTGTTTTCCTTTTACAACACGAATTGTAATTAGTTATCACATAAAGTTTATTAATATGAAGTGTCTGATCTTGAGCTTTTATTTCACCATTTACAGTGTTTTTGATCGTATATTCAGTTGAATCTAATCAAGTAACTTTCACGAAATTGGTCATAGTTATTAGAAAAATAATTATGACAAGGGTCATTTTGGGCTATGAATGCCCAGAATAGACCAAAGCACAATATTTCAATGTTTCACAGCATGTAAGAGATTTCTTTTTTTTTTCTGGAGCACATTGGAGGATTTATTTTATACTGTACACATACACCTCACTCAGGGGGTGTAGACGTGCCTTTTGGGGTTTATGAAATTTGGTCTACATATCTGACCCGAAATAGTTTAGAGAATAAAAATATGTTTTTTGGGAGTGTACATAATGTGCCTTCTCCTGGTCATTAGCGCGAATGACGTGGGAATTGAAGCCGCGTGACATACTACAATAATTGGTGATAGGGACGTGACAGGAAAACTGACAGGTGTGGGGCGTTACAAATACACGATGAAGTTTGCTTTGTTCTTTGTTTGCCACAGTGTATCGGGGGTTTATTGCGCCTTAACCCTTTAACCGCCGGTGCCGCATATATTCGGGTTTTCATTTTTATTAGCACAGTAAGTACCTCCTTTTAAACATGTTAAAGATAAAATATTTGAAAACAGTTGACCTCCATTTTGTCAAATCTGAATTTTTTTCACTCACTTGAAATTGTGGATCGCGTCAGCGAGACACAACTTCAAGTGGGTAAAAAATCAGATTGAACAATTTGGCGGTTAAAGGGTTAATGCAGCCTACCTTATGTTAGGATAAGTACTGTAATATCGTGTTTTTATTATCATGGTTATTTTTACGTTTTAATTTCGTAGAACCATCCAAAAAATATGAAATAAAAATTTATAAAAAAAATGCTATTATATGTATGAATCAATTCATTTGAACTAAACAAAGCCGTAACAACAAATATGAAAACAGTTCTGTTTTCCTATACTCCTGATCCGAAATCATCACAAAATAACAATGACCTCGTAGTTAAAACGTTTAAAAGAAGTGTATTTCCACTTGTAGCCTAGCTACAGCCACCCTTTCAAGCCTGAGTTTACCATTGTCATCTTCATCAATTTTTAGGCCGCGAATTGCTATCACAATGCATCGTGAGGGCTTATAGGGTTAACAGAAGGAGTGTTAACACACGTGGCTGAGTATAGCTCACAAGCTTGAGATAAGTTTCACATGATTACACCTCATACAATAATTACACTTTTATCTAACCCTTTAAGCCCATTACGATGCATTAAAGCATCATTTTAAATCCCTGAAATCAGCCTTAATTTTCCAACAACTCGGGGTTTTAAAATAAAAAATTCCATGATATTGGTTTGCCAGTACATGGCTATTCTCATTAATTTTTCACCCATTTTAAGTCATCTTCACGGCTTGTAGTGGATGAAGATGACAATGGTTTATTCAGGCTTGAAAGGGTTAATTATAAGTATACAGGAGCCTACATAATTTTTATATCAATAAAATTAAATTATACATATACCGTCGATTTCCATAGTAGTTTTATTATACGAACTGGTTATGAAAAAAAAGATCGCTAAATTATTGATTTTAATTGGCAAAACATTTGTACAAAATGTTAAAACTCACCTGTAACTACCTTTTTAAAATTGAAATTATACATGTTAGACATGGCAGGAATTGGAATTAGAAAAAAAGGATCGCAATTAGAAAACTAGAATTGACGCAAGGTCAAATGGGGTGTTGTTTTGTGAGGACACGTGGCAGTGTTTTTCGCAAACTGGTATAGTAATCATCTGGCGATCTTAAAGTTACCACAGCCCTAATCCCACAACCCTCTAGTGCAACCCTCCACTCCAGTACAACCATATGCACTGGAGTGCTGTTTGCCTGGCAAGCCTGAATGGTATTCTATAAATGGCCAGGTAGGTGTATTCATGAATATTGCTTTACGTCGCTTTCTGCACAATCATGGCATTGTCGCGACAGAAGGAAACCCGCAGCTGAGACTATGTTCTACTCTTATTTCTTTATAGTGCACAGTACCATAGGCAGCACTGTACACTCCAGGCTTTTGAACATTTTGGAGCACTGTATATGCATAACCACGATGGCAAATCCGGCTCGACAGGGATTCGAGCCCACTACCCCCAGGTTACAAGCTCCAGTCTATACGAATGAGCCATCGGGGCCAAGAAGATGGTCAGGTATAGACGAGGTTTTTACTGACAAGCCTATGTTACCGCAAGTAGATATTTGAAATATATCTATATTTATCGTTCTTAAATATCCATCTCTGGACACGCCAAAGAGTTCCGTTAGTTACATAATAGTTATCCATGGCATGCGGACAATTGTCGATGTATTCATTATTTGCCGAATGTGAACGGTACATGGGTGCATTTTGTCACAGTTGTGCAGCTTCCCAGCAAACACAAAACATTTGTACAATGTGTTGTGTTTGCTGGGTTGTACCTAAGTCAATCGATGAATAGCGACGACGGGGACGAGAGTGTTATAATTAGCTTCTACAAAACAATACCGTCTGGATCACTGGCCAGCCGTCGTGCTGACTGACCACTGACGCGTGATACGCTCGGCAAACATCGGTACACTGAGAAGAGAGCTCACTGCACCGTTCACTCGTGTCACCAGTGTCTCTATCTCTACTTCAGACACTGGTGACACGAGTGAAGGATCAATACCGATAAACCTGCCTTTTCTAGCATTTACAGTAGGTCTACTTTAGCGTAAAAAACCTACACGAGCTAAAGCCGCAATGGTGTAACAAACAAAACATTTGTTTCTAAATCCACCAGAAATTACGTTGGAAATATCTTTCAAGTGAATAATTCTGAGCATAGGTCACAATATAACTATGTGTTCTAGATACAAATCACATGTTTGTACATAGATACCAGGGATGCCATAAAGGTCGACATATAATAGTTTTGAGGTTTTGTAGTTATTTGAGGCCCAACTTTGGGGACGTGAAGAGACAAAGCCACTACTACCATTATGTGTGGTACATTCCAGATTTACATCCGAGTGGGTGCATGTCCATTATATCTGGCTTAGCTTACCACAAGGATCGATACGTGGCCATTATTATTATTTTCTCCTCAATGACATGTCCAATTGCACAACATTGTTTGCGACTGCCTTTACAAAAAAATATACAAAATAAAATTTGTAAGGTAATTTTGATGTCAATAAGTATAGTCTACTAGCCACCCCCATTAGCTCTGTACGTTAACCTAGAAATGTTGATTCCAGTAAGGTTTTATGGTTTAAATGGAATATATAGGCCATGATGATCCAGAAACTGCCGGATGCTAATTCGCCCACGTCCATCATTTTTTTTAATTATCCTAATTAGCATATTAATTATTAGGTCAATCACTGAACCGACAATATCTTCCTTAATAATCTACATAGAGACTTCATTTTGGTTTCTAGTCCTATGTTTTCTAAACCAAGAGACCCATTTAAACGGTTAGACATATCCAGAGCAGTAGTAGAAGCATATAATTGAGATAATTAGCATATTAATTAGGTCAAACCGCTAAATCACCAATATTTTTTCTCAATAATCCACATGGAGATTTCATTGTGGTGTCGAATGAAATGAAATTGTGCAAATACAGGCTAAATTGGGCCTGAGGTACCCGGCTAAACCAGGCTACTCACATTGCGTGGATGTGATCAGGGTACTCCTGAGGATGGTGAGATGAGTAAGATGACACTGCCCTCCAGACACAGGATTTAACATTCAAACCATTGGAGGTCTGAGGCCTAGTAAGCTACCTCTCGGTCAAGGAGGCTCTTCACAATACTGAGTTTTTTACGAGTGGATGGGGAAGAAACATGTTTGCTTCTTTCAAACCGCCGAGATCGGGAAACGAACCCCGAACTCTAGCGTGAAAGGCAGCGGTGCTAACCACTACCCTAGGCCCCCCGCCCTTCTTGTATAAAATGGTGTGAGATTTTTAAAACAAAATCTGATATATGAACATTAAAATTATATAATCAGCATGTTAATTAGGTCAAACTGCTGAAACGTAATTTTCTTCCTTAACACCCCAAATACACACTTTATTTTGGTGTCTACACCTAGGTTTTCGCACTCAGGCAATCTAAACAATATACTTGTGTATCTTCAGCATATAAATGGAAATAATTTATTGTGCTGTATCTCACTAGTTTGAATGCCAATGTTTCTATCTGTGCTAATACCAAAAATGAATCACACAACACATGTTGATATTTCTATCACTATCCTTCATATAGATTGTGACGGGTAACTTGCATCTCACAAGGATAAAATCTACATATAGTGAGAAATATTCCAATTTCCAAGGCCAAAATCTGACAAAATATCTGACATAAAATTGGGAAAATCGCAAAATCTCAAACCTCGGAATACAATGTTAAAAGATAGTAAAGGGAAAGTAAAATTAGACCACCTATGAAAACGACCTAATTATAGCCCCAGCGGTGAAAAGATGGATGCGCAAAATGGCTACATGCTGCCACGTAGAAGGAAAGTTAACATTAAAAGTTAACGGCGTTATAATTATTTATAACAAAATTAATTCCTCAAAGAGAAAATATCAGGTTTGACATCAGATGCCTTAAGGACATCAATCTCAAACAATCTCAAACAATTAGCTCAACGGGAAATCTAACTAAATTTTAAAATATCGGATCACTCGAATGAAGTAACGACACACGCATGAATTAAACACAACCACTTCTCTGAAAAGATAACTTTAATAAGTCTAAAATAAATAACAACAATAACCTGATAACTGTCAACAATAGATCAGGTTTGATCAACATCGATATAAAAAATCAGTCATGAACTATTTATCAAAATGATTAGAAATCGCACATGAAATCAATATGTAAAAAAAAATCACTACTGAACTACAGTTAAAATCACTTCAAATTATTGACAATCATTATCACAATCGCTGCTTGCTGCTCGACATTTACCAGCTTGCCCACTAAAAACCGAACCCTCACATCGCCACGTCTAGTATCAAACCGCTACCTGCCGATGAAACAGTGATATAAAAAATATATGTTCCTACTTGGCAATCTCTAACTGGGACCTGGGAACCAAACGGTCAGACTGTACGACTTATAAAGCATAAAACCCTCTCATCCCCACGTGTCGGGTATTATTCTGACACCTGGCGACGAAACAGTCAAACTTCAGTTATACACTGTTACCAATAAACTATTTTCAATATACCTTAAAGTAAAATAATAGAAGAGAAATAGGAGCTTAAAATATAAAACGTAAAGTAAATTTTGTAATAATCAATATAATTGTAACAAACACACACTGCTGAGGTATATGTTGTATTATAACAACTAAAGTACGGGCTATTGAAAATCAGCCTGAGTGGAGACAGGTGAATGAACCAAAACCATATCCTAGTGCAATGTCCCGACATTCAACACCTCACCCACAACATGGCAGGCGCTGCTGTCCAGCAAATCCTTTATTACCGAGCGAGATAAACTAGAGCTCACGCGGAACAAACAATCGCACGGTCAACCAAGACTATCTTTGCCGTCACATCAAGCCTATCGATCTTTCGCTATGAACCCACTGTAATAACATAATTTTATGGACAAATATCACCAAGGAGTAGCACTGGTAGCTATTACCACTCAACTGTAAATAACAAAATTTAGTAGAAATCGTATCCTAATAAATAATAATAATAATAAACTCCTATAGCGCCTCAAATCTCGGTGATCCGAGCTCAGAGGCGCGACAAACATAATCGTAATCCGACTTATAGTTCATTTTCCGATTTAAGTCGGAAAAGCCTGACCAAAAAAATACGTTTTCAATTTCTTCCGGAAACTAAATTGTGTTTTTGCAGAGCGAATTTCTAAAGGAAGTTCATTTCAAAGGTGCAGCAACAGAAAAGGCCCTGCTACCTACCGGGGTTTTGACCCGTGGAACATTAAGCTGATCTAGATCACTGGAACGAAGTTTCCGTACCTTTCGCGATGGCTGAAGCATGTTTCGAATATATACTGGTTGTCCACTGGTCAGAGCCTGGTAGGTCAGGGAACATGTTATGGTAACCTTGCGTGGTTGCATCAGCCACATGAATGAAATATGATTCTACCATCTTGCTTCTTGTTGAGTACAAGGTTCTAGATCCTCATTGTCAAATGTTTGAGGAAAACAGGCAACTTCCTCACCTATGGTAATTTTTTTATTTTGAATTTCAATTTTACACATCTCGGAGGCCACTTATTCAAATAGCTCAACTTTGTTTTCGTTTATTCCGAGGAAGCTTTGCCAGTTTTTATAAGCTTACCGTGCGCCACAACTCTTTCACGGATTTCAGTTCATCTATTCCCTTGTGCAGATGGTTTCAGTGAGTTATGAACGTCGCACAAAATGCCAAAAATATTTTTTTACCATTTTTAGCTCTCAATAACAACTTTTATTAAAAGCCACATTCATAGATCACCGTTAAAACAAATTCCGCCTTTAAATTTGTTTTAAAAAAACATTCATTTATTAGCGCTATTTGAGCCATAATGTGCAATTGATGTATCAAATAAAGAAAGCAAACTCTCTTTTATACCCGAAATAGCCCTAAAGCCCAATGGACCTGCCCTTGATTTGTTTTATTAAACTACAAACATAAATAATGAACAGTTTTGTAGACGTATTTGGTGAAAAACAAAATTTGACTACCAAATAATTGATTTTTTTGAAAAAATAAGGGGAGTTGAAAATTCCCTGAAAAAAACCCTTACACTACATCTGCACAGTGGTTTTCCTTTCAATATGGATCAGTACATTATAGAGCATAAGTGTACCAATTTTTGTGATTTTAGCACAATGTGAACGATTCTCCCAAATTTGGTGAAAAAAATGACTACTAATTACTTTGATGTTTTTTGAAAAAAAGAAAGGGATGTGAAAGTGCTCCGCAAAACAGCCCTTACACTACGCCTGCTCATTTAACTTTTTATATATTTATGTATTTTCAGATAATTAATTGACGCGGTAGCCTAAGCGTCAAAAATAACGGAATATAAGGAGATAGACTCTGATACAGATTCATCTGACAATGAATAAATAATAATAATAATTAATATGGTAAATCAGTTTTTTTGGGGTATTTGGGGTATTTTGGCAAAAAAAATGTAAAAAATTATTTTTATTTCCTTTTTCAATGTACAAAGCTAATATGTTTTAAATACTGGTATTATTAAAACAAAAAAAATATTCTTTAGATGTGTCGTTTCGTTCTAGCTCGTCATTATTTACTTGTATGACCCCCCCCCCCCTGTCATTATTGCCCCATAACTTTCTTATGCATGTAGATACAGATGCACACTCGGGCTTAGAATGATCCCAAGATGCCACTCTTTCCGAAAATCTAGGGTGGCGTCTGTTGGCGGGGGGGGGGTGCAACACGATCACTGTTGTGTTGACATTGGCTCCCAGCCTGAATGTTCAATTAATGGTGTATAGGACCCAAATGAGATGATCACTAGGTGGGGCTGTTTAAAGACCGGAGTACACACTATGTGGGGCTGTTAAAAAAAAGGCCAGAGTACAGAATATCTGCTTCTTACACTGGCATGGCTAGCAGCGTACATTGCACGTACGCACAATATTTTATCAAGCTTGTGTAGGTCATGAAATGCAGCGATGCTTGACTAACTGTTTAAATTGGGGCACCAGGTGAAAATAATTTTATGAAGCACATAAAATAATCTGAATACAAATCTGCCCGGTGCACCGTGCCGTGGTCCAGGCCCGTAGCCATTGTCGTAAAAGTGACCAAGTAGAAGGCGAATTTTTTGCAAATCTGAAATTTACTGAGAGAATTTTCAATAAATTTTTTGAAAAAATTACAAAATGTGAAAAGACAGGCTGCCTCATCTGTCTCATGCTGGCTACGGGCCTGCCCACACGTAGTCACCAACGTGACCCCCGATAACCCCAAGGTTAGTCATGAACTGATGAAAGGGCTGGTCTATGAAGACATTTACCCTGTGTACGTGTTGCTGAGCTGAGGCATAGCAGGTAGAGCTTGGTAGATACACAGCTTCGGGGCGCGCATGTGTAGAGACCATAGGGATTTCTGATATTGCGGATTACACACGTATTACACATCGTATTTTGACCAATCGGTATGTATTTATTTTATCAGACTAGGAAGCAATATTTGCAATATTTGAAGAGTGTGCACATGTATAGCATAGCAGAGTGTTGGTGTCGTGGGACAATATGTATACATAATGAATAACGGAGGTCGATAATCCGACTGGTCGCTAGTCCGACAGGTCGATATTCCAAAATAAAAATAATAGCGAAAGAGAGGATTAACAAATACTGTCGTGATGAATAGCGATGAAGACGAGAGGGACCATTATCTGATTATACAGGGATATATCTATCTAAACTAATGTTGCTTAATCCTCAAAGGCAAACGGTAGTATATGCTTCTTTGTAAAGTAAGCAGATATTGCCTTTTGGCTTTACATGGCAGACAGATTTTAACCCTTTAACCGCCGGTGCCGCATATATTAGGGTTTTTATTTTTTATAAGCACATTATGTACCGCCTTTTGCACATGTGACATCAAATGTGACATCAATCAGCAATATTTGAAAACAGTTGACTTCCATTTTGTCAAATATGAATAATTTTCATTCACTTGAAGTTGTGGATCGCGTCAGCGAGACACAACTTCAAGTGGGTGAAAAATGAGATTGAATAATTTAGCGGTTAAAGGGTTGACCGCCGATGCCGCATATATTCGGGTTTTCATTTTTTATTAGCACATTAAGCACAATCTTTTAAACATGTTAAAGATGAAATGTGACATCAACCAACAATATTTGAAAACGGTTAAACCTCCATTTTGTAAAATCTGAATAATTTTCAATCACTTGAAGTTGTGGATCGCGTCAGCGAGACACAACTTCAAGTGGGTGAAAATTCAGATTGAATAATTTGGCGGTTAAAGGTTCAACTTTTAAATTTTGAGTGCTAGATCACCCTTTGACATTTATTATTCATTTGAAACTGACATTAGTGACGCAAATGTCAGCTTTACATGAATGGAAATACCATCACGTTTAAAAACCGGACCTGCTATAGGCCTCATGTGATATACAATCGGTGCTTTATTTGAGATCTGATCGCATTTGTCCGCACCGAAAGGGTTAACCTTCTCCACCCTTAATTTCTGAGAGCCATTTTGCGTATTCTAGTAGTAGACCTTATAAGCCCTACAGTATGGACTTAACCACATTTTTTTACAACTATGATATATGGATACGTTCAGACCAGTTGTTGGGCTTAATGCCAACCAATGACATTATAAACACGCTTTTATTTGTGTGTTGGCGGTAACCATTTTGAATTTGAAGGTCAAATAAAAATCACTTTTTATCTAAAAGCATGACAGGTACATTTATCAACTCGAAATCATGTAGAAACCGAAAATTGTGCGTTTATGTAGGCCTACAACAAGAAATATGGAAAATATGTGGTTTTGGTGGCAATTTTTTGTTTTGCTTATTTGAAGGTGAAGAACACCAAATATAGAATGTTTTCCGAGAGATTCGAACCCAGCATATCGGCATTATGTGAAAACAGGCGGAAGAAACATCTGCACTCAAATGTCGAGCAACGTTCAATGTTTCATTTCAGCCCAGGCTAAATACACACATTTTCAAAAAAGGCTGCAATATTCACTCATTTAAAAAATATATATGACATATATACAAATCTAAATAACACTCAGTTTACGTATTATACACATCTGGATTCAGAAAACATAGGTCATATATAGATATGGCCAATAATAATGTTTTATCAAATCATTTCCACTGTCTAGCTTCTTTTGTTGTCGATTTTGTTTATTTGTAAAAAAAAATGTTTCAGCGTATTTGTAGAGATCACAAATTAGAAGAGGAACGACATACGTTTGTGTAACTCTACCTCCCCCCCCCTGATTTTAATCATGTTCGGGGGTATGCCTACCCCCATGGGGCTAAATTTCGAGCTGTTAACATCAAAATATGTTTTCTAGACACCATAGGGGTTTTAAAAATGCAAGTTACAAAAATTATCCCACCCTATACTCATGATACTCGTGGACCGATTTCTCCATGCGAGCAACCCATCGCTCCATAATGATCTCCTTCAAAACGACTATGGTTTGCAAGTTGTAGCTTTTTATGTTTTACACTGTAAAAATAGCAACAATTCTGTACTTTGCAGATTTTGTTTCCCATACACTACAACCAACCATGAGTCTGAGCAGATTTGCTGCGGTCCTGAGAACTGGGCGTGGCCTCCTCCAAGCGGGTCGTCATCTTGAGCATTTGACAGGTCAGAGGTCATCTCAGCTGAGATGTATGGCTCAGTGGAGTAAGGTCACTAGTGTGACAGGTGCTGCTCCCACCTTCAGCACCAAGGCGGCTACAGCTGACAAGGAAGGTAGGCTTATTTAATATAATTTAATGGTTTTCATTTCTCGGTTTAGTACCTCAATATTTGACCCTAGCTTAGTTATAGTTATACATGTAACCGAACTACGGTTAATAAAGAGATGGTTTCATTAGTTTTTTAATAGGCTGATATATGGATAAACCTGAGTTTACCAACATGAAGGGAATGGATATCATCATAAACGCTGGTTTCATGAAGTGCCGACTGGGTAACATATATCGTCCCCCTCTATCAGCGGACAATGGTCACCAGGACTTTGGTGTTTTATTAGAGGATTACATATCATATCATGGCAAGATGATTCTTTTCGGGGATTTCAACTTCCACGTTGATGATAAGAATGACCACGCTGCAACACGTTTTATGTCCCTCCTCCAGGATTCTGAGCTTCACCAACATGCAGTAGGCTCCACAGATGAGAATGGTCACACCCTGGATCTTATCATCAGCCGTCCTTCAGACCATCTTGTGATCAATACTGTGACCTCTACAATAATGACTGACCACAACTGGGTCCATTTCACCATCGACCAGGCTAAACCATCTTGGTCCAAAAAGCAGATATCCTTTAGGAAGCTGAGGAATATCGATCATGACCAGCTGAAGATTGATTTATTCATGTCCTCTCTTTCTGCACAAAATCATGTGGACACAATGGATACATTGGCGGATGACTACTAAAACACACTGTGCCATCTATTGGACAAGCATGCCCCTCTACAAACCAAAAACATCACGTTACGACCCTCAGTTCCTTTGTTCAGTGATGATATCGCTCAAGCCAAGAGAGTTCGGAGGCAGTATGAGCGAAAGTGGAGGCGTACAAGACTTCAGTCTGACCTTGACATTTTCAAGGAGAAACGTAAAGCAGTATGTCATTTGTTAGACTCTTCAAAATCGAGCTATTACCACCAAAAAATTACAGAGTGTGGACAAGATGGAATATCTCTCTACAAGGTCATGGATGGCCTACTTGGCCGCAGTCAGAAGTCATCTCTGCCTGCTGCAAAGAAAACTGCAGATTCATTTTGTGAATACTTCTCAACTAAGATCGAGAAAATTCGCAAAGACTTGGACAATCTAATCATAACCGCACCCCCTCGATTAGAATCGCAACCCCCAGATGTGAAGCACACTTTGACCACCTTCAGGGAGGCAAGTGAGGAGGAAGTACATAATGTCATCATGAAATCTGCTACAAAATCATGTAGTTTGGATCCCATTCCAACTGACATCCTCAAGAGACACATTACAACAATGGTCCCTGTTATCACAAGGCTTGTGAACGCTTCTCTAGCAAAGGGATTCGCCCCTAAGAGTTTTAAACGTGCACTAGAAATCAATTCTTGACCCTCAAGTACATAAAAACTATCGACCTTTCTCAAACCTTCCTTTTATATCGAAGGTATTAGAACGGGTAGTACTGAGGAGACTGCTTGACTATCTTTCGGACACCAAGCAGCACGAGCCTCACCAGTCTGTATATCGATCGCTACACAGTACAGAAACGACATCCTAATTGCTTTAGATAAGAAGAAGGCAGCGATGTTAGTCCTCTTGGACTTATCAGCAGCTTTCAATACCATCGATCATGAGATACTGGTCAAGAGACTCATTAATATAGGCATCTCGGGAGTAGCCCACGATTGGTTTCGATCCTATTTACTGGACCGAAGCCAATCAATATACATCCAGGGCACAACATCAATAAGTGTATTTTTAAAATACGGAGTGCCTCAAGGGTCGGTGTTGGGCCCTGTATTGTTCACTCAATATACTGTCCCAATTGGTGCCATCTGCAGGCGACATGGTGTGTCATATCAACTTTACGCTGATGACACTCAGTTTTACATCACTTTCACCATCGGTGATGAAGTTGATAAGGAATTAACACGTCTAAAAATCGAGGCATGCATTGCAAAGATGAGAGAGTGGGTGGCGCATCACAAACTGAAATTAAATGATGACAAAACCGAATACCAACTGGTGGTGTCGTCCCAGAATTCGGATAAAGTTGCTGGTAAGCCCATCCAAATTGGTGAGTCGAAGATACCTCCGACTCCATCTGCGAGGAATATAGGTGTAATGTTCGACATACAAATTAAAAAGGTTTGCCAAGCGTGTTTATTTTGGCTTAGAAATCAAGCGATGTCTGACAGTAGAATCTACACAGGCCCTTGTGCAGTCACTGGTCTTATCACGGCTAGACTATTGTAACTCGCTGTATCATGGCCTTCCAAAGTTTCAAATAAGTAAACTTCAACGAATTCAGAACTCTTCTGCCAGACTTATCACATGCACCCCATATCATGAACATATTAAGCCTGTTCTGATGCAGCTACACTGGCTCCCCGTTTCTGAACGTGTATAATTTAAAGTGCTCCTTTTGACTTTTATGGCTATACAAGGTCTTGCTCCATCCTACATGTCTGAGCTAGTCTCAACAATCTGCTCGGTTCGCCACTGTCAGGCGACTGGTGCAACCACGTTCTGCAAAAAAAACTTATGGGGATCGTGCTTTTTCCATCATAAGCCCTCGCACATGGAATACTCTACCTGCTTCCCTGAGAGGTATCAATGACTTAACGTCATTCAAAAAAATCCTTGAAGACATTCCTATTTGTTGAGGCATATAGCTACTATTATAAATGTGTTATAAATGTGTTTTATCAATTGTAGCATTATAAATGTGTTTTGTCAATTTATCAATATATATCCATGATTGTGTCGATTAAAATTACATTTTGTATAGCAAACAATGTCCCAGTATATTTCGTGTTAACCAGGGATTTTGTATTTTTTGTTACAAATATTTACGCCTATACAACGATAGAGCATGCCCTCGTGTTACTCATGCTACTGTGCTTATGGTGATTACTCACGTTAATAAAAGCAATGCGATTTTTCCCTATAAAATGTTGATTCTATCAATAGAAAAGATACAATACAGATGTGTGTGTGTGTTCTAAGATCAGAGATTTGTGTTGTAGACATGTTCTGTTTCCAATGCGAGCAGACACGCCTGCACAAGGGCTGTACGACCATAGGGGTGTGTGGTAAGACTGCCGAGGTAGCTGCCCTGCAGGATATGCTGGTCCACGTGGTGATGGGAATGTCTATGTACTCTCATGCTGCCAAGGAAGTTGGAGCAGAGATCCCCAAGGAAATCTACGATTTCTCCTTCAGTGCTCTTTTTAGGTTTGTGAAATTCTTTATATCGAAGCCCAACCCGCACTACAAATACAAAGACTATGACATGAGTTGCAAAAACAACCTGATATTATAGAATTGACCCCCCCCCCCCTTCCCCAAGATTGTAAGTGTGATACGATAATAAATATTATGCATGGATACAACGAGAGAAATAATGTTTCTCTTCTCATTTCCATTTAAACAGCACCCTAACAAATGTGAACTTCGACCCTGACCGCTTCCCAGTGTACATTGACCAGGCACTGGCCTACAGGGGCCAGTTAAGAGGACTGTATGAAGAGGCGGCCAAGAAAAAGGGCGTGACCGTCAAGGAATTCAACCAGAATGCCTGCACCTGGACTCCAACATCCAAGGACGTGGATTACCTGCATTCAGAAGGTACATTTAAAGATACACAATATTTTACACATAAATAAACACATTTCAAGGTGTGAATTAAAAAAAAAATCACCCGTTCTAAAAGTAAATAATGTTATGAAGTGATCAAGTTTTGATAAAGTTTTACTTGATGACAACAAGTGGCGTTTTCATAAATTTTCAATTTATTTTTCACAGAACAACATTACATTAAGTCCCTGTTAAAGGTACTGACTGCAACGTATTTTGTGTGTTTTTTCGTGAAAGCAGAACAATTAAAAAAAATTACCTTAAAAAAGTTCATTTGCCGCCCGCAATTTAACATTGCATTCATTACCATTAACGGAACCCCAGTCAATGTACCCCCCTTTTTAGATCATCATGCCGGAGGCCAGATGAGCTTTTGTCATCACGATGCATCCGTCGTCGTCCGTCCGTCGTCGTCCACAATTCGCAAAAATCGCTATTTTTATTCTAACTAGTACACAAGATTCACCAGGTTGGTGTGTATAGAGGGACTCTCACAGGTGGCGCCACCTGTGATATTTGAGATTTTACGTGCGTTTTAAAGTTTTCAGGTGACACTTTGCGTAAAACGCTATCTCTCCCAAACTATTTGGCGGTTTCACTCAAATTCATACACAATACTTCCTTGGACCCTGCCATTAGAGATTGTCTACCAGATGGCGTCACCTATTACGGTTGGTGCTTGAAGGTCATAAGTGTCATTTTCACGAAAATCAGTGTCTCTTGTACAGTCCTGAGTGGATTCCATTCAAACTTGTACACAGGGTTCACCAGGTTGGTGTGTTTCGAGGGTCTCTCTCTTCAAAGATCTGGTTGCATGCTAATGAGCTGGCAAAGTGTCAAAAACACTGAGTGCTGCTCATTATGATTTATGTCTTTGGACTAAACATTCTTCATGTAAAGTTACACATTGGTCTTGCCCACCATGTCTGACGCACACTGGTTCTACCGTCCGCATTATGTACACCAAGAATGCCCAGAATAAGCTACACTTTCTTTCACAGTTTAATTTTTTTTCATGTTTTGTTCAAATCTTGAACATAACATATTCACTTTACTTTGATGCATACAACAGGTTTGAAGGTTGGTGTGAAACAGGACTTGGAGACATATGGGGCAGACCTGAACGGCGTGCGTCAGATGACGATTTACGGCTTGAAGGGCATGGCTTCCTATGCCAAGCACGCTAGACTTCTGGGAGAGTGGGACGACTCTATCGGGGAATTCACTCATGAGGTGAGCCAGATAATTTTAAAGGGTAGAATTAATATTAATATAACCATAAATTATGTAAAACTATTAATACATCGCGAAAATATTAATATCTAGAAACCTATTCAATTATGAATACAAAAAATACTTAAACACAAAATGTAAATACAAAAGTGTTAAAATGGCTTTGTCGTTCCCCAACAATTTCCCCCTTTTTACCAACAGGCTTTTGACTTCCTTATGAATGGGTCTGAAGCTGACAGGAAGGACCTGGAGAAGAACCTGGCCCTGGCCCTAAAAGTTGGGGAGAACAACTTGAAGGGAATGGCTCTCCTGGATAAGGGACACAAGACTAAGTTTGGTACACCCACTCCAACAAACGTCAAGATGACTCCAGTACCTGGCAAGGTAGGTGAAAAATTGCATAAAAATGAAAAAAAGGCAGTTGGGAGTCATCTGTCTCGATATTGTGCTGGAAGAATGGTATTCGTATATTGGTTTTAATTCCAAGATAATTTCATTAAAAATTTTAACAACTGTGGTTTTTATTTTCTTTCATTATTAACTTCATCTCTTCAACATCATAATTTGCCTCGTGTTCTGGACAATACTAGTACTATAGTTGCATCTTCACGAGTAGAGATCTGCGCAGTGCGCTATTAGAGCTTTTACACCCTTGCTTGCAGTTTTTAAAAGGCATTTAATCTTAAAACACGGATATATGTTGGGACTTAATTTCACAAATCACAATAATTTTCAGTCACTTGAAGTTGTGTGTCGCGGTAGCGAGACACAACTTCAAGTGACTGAAAATTTAAATTGAATACATCAGTGCTCTAATGGTTGAATGAAGCGTATTTAAGTGACTGCTTATACATTGACAGTGTATCCTGGTGTCTGGACATGACATGAAGGACCTTCAGATGGTCTTGGAGGCTACCAAGGGCACAGGAATCAATGTGTATACTCACGGAGAGATGTTGCCGGCTCACGGATACCCCAAACTCAAAGAATACGCGGTGAGCATGAATTGCTGGTGTGCTGAGCCGATTTCAAAGAATGATATGAAGCAAATTTAGAAGACATTTTTGTTTTGTTTTGATTTAATTTTTTTTGCTAATATTTCAAAATCCCCCACTAGGTCTTGATGAAATAGAGAGCCTCAAATTCAGTTCTCCACTTGACTGCATGTGCTGTGCTAACGCACCGTTTGAAGTCCTTTTTATGGAGGGTTGTAGATATGTTGGCAAAATTTCAACATCCCACCAATTGAAACAATTTTATGCCACTTAGTACTAAAAAAATCGTCCTTGCTAGACCAAACTGCACGCAAACTAAAAATGAAATTAATCGGGCTTTAGGCCACCTTTGTGCACATATAGGCTAAACTGGGCCAGGAGAACCTCCTGAGGATGGTGAGATGATTGACACTGTCCTCCAGACAAAGGATTCGAAACTCGAGCCCTGGCGGTCTGAGGCCGAGCACGCTACCTCTCGGTCACGGAGGCTCCCCACAATACTGACTTTCACACGTGGATGGGGTAGAAACATTTTTTGTTTCTTTCAAACCGCCGATGCCGGGAACAGAACCCTGAACCCTGGTGTGAAAGGCAGCGGTGCTAACCACTACCCTAGGGCCCCCGCCCTGCACGCAAACTAAATTGTCTCACAGTCCAGGGGTCACTAAATTAGTCAAGTTCCACTGTATAAAGCTATAAGACCACTGTCGATTCTCCCTTGGTTTTGTATATGTTTGTGATTGATTCATTGCTCCTGTAGCATCTGGCGGGTCACTATGGTGGAGCATGGCAGCTGCAGAAGTATGAGTTTCCAGCCTTCCCAGGGCCTGTAGTCATCACCACCAACTGCCTGGTGGAACCACTCAACTCCTACAAGGGACGTATCTTCACGCTCAATGAATGCGGCTGGTCTGGAGTCAGGTTGGTGTCAGATATATTTTTAACCCTTTAACCGCCGGTGCCGCATATATTCATTTGTTATTAGCACATTAAGTACCACCTTTTAAACATGTTAAAGATAAAATGTGACATAAATTAGCAATATTTGAAAAGAGTTGACCTTCATTTTGTGCAATCTAAATTATTTTCACTCACTTGAAGTTGTGGATCGCGTCAGCGAGACACAACTTCAAGTGGGTGAAAATTCAAATTGAATAATTTGGCGGTTAAAGGGTTAACATAAAATAATTCTATTGGAGCGATGTAGTCACCATAAAGTACATGTAACAAAACACACAGCCACGTCCACGTGAATGTGTTCTGTGTTGTTTGAGTTTGAAGTAATAAAACTAGAACCCTGTGGTTCTGTGCTGTACATTCACAGTTCCAGTGCCAGCCTATTCTCTCAGTCTCACATTTAGTAGACAAAGTACGATATATTAGACGTTGAATAAACGACGAATTGAGCATTGAGCTTTAATTATGTCAAACTTTTCTGTGGTATACCTTCCGGCCCCAATATAGCCTACCCTGTTCATTCTCCACCGATGTAGCTAATCCATTCCGTTAATTAAATGGACAATCAATTAGACGGTGAATGAACAACCACTTGAGATCCCCAAATTAATGTCAAACTGTTCCCCCCACTACAGCCACCTGGAGTTACCCAAGGACTTGAAAGTCATCATGGATGCAGCCAATGAGTGTGGAGGTTACAGTGAGGAGGACTGCAGCAAGGCAAAGGAGGAGAAAGACCTGACTGTCGGGTTTGGCCACGACGCCATCTTGTCTCACGCTGGAACGGTAATCCCTTCATTTGAACGTTCCCAGCAGACACAAGACTTTGAGTCAATGCTGGGCAAACGTTGGGCCAGCGTCGAGCCAACATTGATTCAACTTCTTGTGTCTGCTTGGTTCCCTCCCCTAGGGGTGGACCATTTTACTTTGATAGAGGTGGGGGAGGGCAGGAATATTTTTTGAAAAAAAATGTCCTTGCTCCGTCATTAAAGTAAAACAATCTTGCTCGCACTGTGAAAAAAAATATTCTGGCTGCTGTCTGGCCTTCACGCACAAAATTTCGAAGCAAAAATCTGGCTCGCGCAAGTGTGAAAAATAAACATTTCTAGCTCCAACTGTGACTGATAAAATGTTTCTGGCCCAAACTAATCTCTCCCCCCCCCCATCAAATTTAAATAGTCTGCCCCTTACTTTGCAGGGCGCCAGATTTCCAATGGATTCTTTTCAACTGTAAAAAATCTCCCTTTCTCATTGCTTCGTATTTGTTTATTTTAAGAACCAACTAATTAATACTGTACATATGTTGTCCTTCAGGTCATCGATGCTGTGAAAGGTGGCGCCCTCAAGCGAGTGTTCCTGATTGGCGGCTGCGATGGGGCTGAACACAAGCGCAACTACTTCGCCAACCTGGCCGACAGCCTGCCCAAGGAGACCCTCATCCTGACCATGGGCTGTGCCAAGTACCGCTTCAACCGCCACGAATTCGGCACCCTGGGAGACACAGGCATCCCACGTCTCCTGGACATGGGCCAGTGCAACGATTCGTATGGAGCCGTCGTCGTTGCGAAGGCCTTAGCTGAGGCTTTCGACACAGATATCAACTCCCTTCCGCTGTCCCTTAACCTATCTTGGTTCGAGCAGAAGGCTGTCGCTGTGCTGCTTACGCTGTTGCATCTCGGGGTGAAGAATATCCGCCTGGGACCAGTGCTGCCCGCTTTCCTAACCCCTACCGTCATTGACATACTGGTCTCTGAGTTTAACATACAACCGGTGGATATTAGGCACCCCAAGGAAGACCTGGAACTGATGATGGCTGGCAAGTAAGGGTATTGGGGAAGTGGGACTGTGATGTCACAGAAGTGTGACTGGTGATGTCGTAGATGTAGGCTAGTGATGTCATAGATGTAGGACTGATTATGTCATTGGATTGGGACTGATGATGTCAGAGAAGTGGGACTGGTGGTTTCACGAGAAATAGAACTGGCGATGGCATGAATATGGGTCTTTGATTCAATAATAGGAACGAGTGATGGTGACATTGCCTGCTGTCAAGTGAATCCATTTTCTTGACTATATAACATGTTGAGAGCATTGGATTAGTGATGTCACAAGAGAGGGACCGAATCTGATGATGTCAGTGAATAGAAACGTGGGAATGACATCATGACATCGAAAAGTTGTACCACTCACCTGACATCATGGGTGTCACAACTAAATATATTTTGTGTCATAAGTGTCCATTAATATATGAAGTGTCATAGGGTGTATTGGTGTCACAATATTACAGCATTTGATGCCATCAAAGCTAAGATCGATTTTTTTCACCATAACTATGTAATAAGTACAATGTGGAATGTTTTATCACTGTTTATAGGCTAGTTACTATAACATAATTAAATGAGCCTTATTTAAGTAAATAGCACTGACTCCTTGTCTACTTCAAGGGTGAACAGTACAGTACAAATCCACAGAACAATCATGGTATAGCAGTTGAAAACAATGTCAACATTGATGATCCTTTAGCAACAAAAAAATTTACGATAGATTGGTAACCATGGATGCACCTTTAACTATGGTGATAAGATTCATTGGTAACCATGGATAAGCATTGGTAATCATATACACTGCGCTAAAAGGGGTCGTATTATGTACCAGTCGCAGAGTGATGCCGCAATGTGAGCCGCATTCAAGCCATTTTGGGTGACGTTGATGCAAATGTCATCGGGTGTCATGCAGCGCAGATGACATCGTCACTGACGTCACATCAGCAGTACAGATTCGGACGTTTGCCGGCTGAGCGTCAATGACAGATACTCGGGTCGCGCTGATGCGGGTTTTGGCGACCAATAAGTTAATCACCAGGGGTCAGCCCTGAATGTGTGGGTGCCGTGGACGACACATCAAATATCTTTAATTCATAAACAGATACATGAATTCATCTATAACGTGACTGCTATGTTCGCTTGATTGAGTGGCTGTACCGTGGACCCATTAAAAATGTATCAGACTTCAATTTTTTTGAAAATATGACTTCATTTTTGTGAAACTTTATTGGTGGAATAATTATGTATGTAAACTATTTTTCTCAGATCTGAGGTCTGATAGTTGTTGAGTTTTTACTAGACCACATCATTTTAAGTATACATGGGAAGACAGACAAACAGATATAATATATATTGACTTGTCAATGAGAATGCTCATGCTCTGAGAAGACAATTCATTATATTTATTCTGACTACTTAATGTTATTTAATGGCATGTACATTTAGTTAAACGCAATGAGAATGTTGGCTACTCGCGAGATATGATGACATCTTGTGCCCCGTGAAATCACACTATCTATGCTCTTTCTCGTTTCACACAGAGCCTCGTTTAGTTTATGTAGTGGCTTTCCATGTTCAACTAGAAAAGGAGTTCCCGAACTCCGAGGCCCGGCTTTAGTCTGTTTGAGTGCTATGGACAAAAAAATCGATGTATTGGTCTTCCTTATGGGCCAGAATCTTAAATGTCCAGGATATAATTAAAGAAAGAACGAAGTAGGCAAGTTCAAATATAAATTCGACGATTCCTCCCACCACCATCGCCGGTACTGGCCAACATTCATTCACTACTTGCCTATGATGTACCACGTACAGAGTATGTGGGCTTACCCACAGAATTCCGGTTCAATGTTGGGCCCCCATTGCAGCCCATTGCTGGTTCAATGTCGGTTAACTGTCTACGACTCTGGCCCAGCACTAATCTACCACCGGGTGTGTTGTATACTTTGCGCAAACACGTGGCATTCAACCAATGTTGTTTCATTATTGACCCACAGTCTTCGACGCCGGCTGGTCATTGAAACAGCATCGGGTGATTGTACCGTGTTTTCTGACTACTGCATTATGCTTGTGACGCTTTTACATCCCGGCGCCAGAAACACCAGATAACACGATACATTGACCTGATGCTGATGTAATGCTGGGCCACCGTTTGCGAATCTGGGCCAACATTATCTCAACCAAACCCCTTTAAGCTCTTAGCCACAAATATAATCGTGACTATTTTTTTCTGAACACTTGTCAAAGACAAAAATATTTAACATAAGGACCTGAAACGTTATATTGCACATGTTCATAAGGACTGGTGTACAGAAATGTAAACCGTTCCCCACATACAGCACCCCTCTTTCCCCCTAAATATGACACAAACTCAGGCAAAATAAACTTAATAGGATACCGGCCGTAGGCCGTCCTAATGAAATCACACAGTGCGTCGTTTGTCAATACGAGTTTCTTAGTGTGTGATGTGGTGGCGTTAATTAAAGCTGCTCTATGGGTCCACAGGGTCAGTTTCAAGTATATAGCACCTGCTCTATGGCTTGTCATGAACCACTGTGTTTATTCTACCCCCGTATTAGAGTGTTGAGAGCAGTTGTGAAGTAACAGTTCACTCCGCGCTCACACCTGTCCGTGGTTTACAGCTTCGTCATCAGGTGGGCAGTGGCCCTAGGGTAGTGGTTAGCACCGCTGCCTTTCACGCCAGAGTTCGGGCTTCGGTTCCAGGTCTTTGCGGTTTGAAAGAAACAAAAAATGTTTCTTCCCCATCCACGTTTGAAAGTCGGTATTGTGGGGAGCCTCCGTGACCGAGAGGTAGCGTGCTCGGCCTCAGACCGCCAGGGCTCGAATTTTGAATCCTGTGTCTGAAGGACAGTGTCATCTCAATCATCTCACCATTCTCAGGAGGTTCTCCTGGCCCAGTTTAGCCTATATGTGCACAAAGGTGGCCTAAAGCCCGATTCATTTCATTTCGTCATCAGGTAATATACTCCACTCTCTCACCAAAGCTCTGATGAATTATGTCATTAGTCGGTTTTATATCAAGGTTTATTAATTTACTTTAATATATCAAGTGTTATTATTTATTTTATTCAAAATTAAGTTTTACCATTTTATTTTCTATCAAGGTTATTATCATATTATTTTATACCGCGAATTTATCAGATTTTAACCATTATTTACTCAGTGATAGGTGACAGTATTTATATAAATCAGCGTGGATTTATGGAATAAAAGTCTACAGCAACTCAACTTACACAGGTATTCCATGAGATGGACCAACATATCGATAGTTGTGGTCAAGTTGACTTCCTATATTCACCAGTTTTGTCAGTAGTGATTGTTGTTCATGGGTTTTTAAATGTTTTTGTTGTAATTGCCGCTTATCATAATTATATTATAAAGGGCTGGTGGAAATTGAAACATGTTGTGTGGGACCTACTAGCACAGACAGACAGATATTTTATTGACAGAAAGAAAGTCAATCCAGACTTATTTGTCATAGAACTAGAGATATGTACATGTATATACAACATTGTTAATTTGTTAAAATCATATGACAATATACATAGTATGTCATACACAACTAAAATCATGTTAACTGGCATTGCCATAAGAAACACTGGGTATGTACTTTAAATAAGATTGAAAGGCATTGCCAGGGTAACATAAGGTCTATCATTTTGTTTCCCGCACCAAAACCAGAGATAAAATAGCTACTATGTATGACATGCTAATTATATATATAGTAGCAAAAAAGACACTCTGGAAAGCGTAGAAACCTAGAATATATACAAGTGCATAATTATGCTACAGTAATTTGAGAATGTATTAGGACAATGTTAAAAATTACACGATATTTTTAAAAATCAAATATTATATCATGCAAGTACAATCAATGTGACAATCTGCGACACAGGTAGCTCCGAGCCATGTGACCATGCAAGGACAGTCGCTATGAACTCGGCGATTCCCTGATATAGACTAGTGATGTAAATTTAACAACGTAATAACAGTAATACCACCGAAACACAATATATACATACTAATAAAAGTCAGACATGGTGGTTCGTCGACTGCCAACAAAGTATAGCATCAGAACCATCCATATTATCGAGTGTTGGAGACTTAGTGATGTAATAAGAATAAAAATTACGGATAATAATTATGCGTGCCATTCACGCAGGACATGGCACTCACACAATAGCAATAACGTTTGTTTAATTAACTAGTGATTTATTATCTTTATGGCCCTCGCACAAAAACATTCACTATATTGTTTAGTTCATACCATTTCACTCACGACCTAGTTAGTACCACATACTTAGGAGTTACAATCGAAGAAAAACATTCCCGACCTCATAGAGAAAATCAGTTGACTTAGCAACTCTGAAATCCTCCATAAGGCCCTACCTCGTCTGATAACAAAGGCGACGGAAACGTCCCTGACCGGCCCTAAAAAGCCAAATAATAAGATCCGAGAGCAACAGCCGTCCTGATATGTGGTAATACCCAAGTTAGATCATGAAGGCATGATAATATGGATAATATAGCGACAGGTGACTTGTGATTGTTCTACTTAAAAATGTAACGTTAAAACGATAATAATGATAATAATTAATCATGCTAGTCACGACACACATACAAAATATTTCAGCTAGAAGATGAATTTACATTTATCATACTCAATATTTTTAACCCTTAATTTGTTTAAAACAACCATAGATAAATTTTGCCAGCGACTTTACCACTGTTATGTCTCTAGATGTCATAATTCGTAGAAAAATATCATTTGTTGGTTGCATATTGATAATTCCGGCTATAGAATTAAGCAAGATTTCGCGTTCATTGTTCATGGCATTACAGTGGAGAAGAAGGTGTATTTCGTCGTCAATTTCGTTTGATTCACACCTTGTGCATATTTGTTGGTTTATTGGAGTTATTGGATTATTGAATCGTCCTCTCTCTATTTTTAAATCATGTGAGCTCATTCTATATCTCGCCATTGCTGTTATGAGGTGGTTCCCCTTTATGTTTAAGATGTATGGTTCCACACACAAAGATTTTTTCACTAATGAATATGTGCGCAGCTTACTTGAACTCTCACCGCTGTGTAAATATTCTAACAATTGAATCTTTAAAGGAAAGCATGAATTTATTTGTATTGCCAATGTGCTGCGTCTCCCAAGCTTGGTCTAGCCCGGTTAGTTCAAGGACAGACCGAATACGCGAGCACCAGTTTGTGAATCCAGTGCCATCTAGCTCTAGTAGCATATTGTAGGCATTTCTGACAGGGTGGTTCTGAGATAGGTCTAGAATTCTACACCAATATTTTACAGCTTTAATATGTTGCCTGATAATCAATGGAAACCGTCCTGTGTCACCATAAATTGCAGGAGTGGGTGTTTGCTTTCTAACACCCAGCGTTGATTTAATAAATTTTAGATGTATTTTTTCCAAATCGTTAACACTATCACCGGTATACCATATATTTTTTGCATACTCTAATATGGGCAGTATTTGACAATCAAAAACCTTGAATGCAATAACAGGTGACAATTTACCGACTACGGGACGAGATTGCTTGTGTAGAGAAAAAACTGCTTTACCAGCTTGGGAAGCGAGATGGAGAAACGTTTCTTTGAATACATTCTTAGGATATTTAGTGCTATATACAACCCCAAGGTATTTATATTTTTCATTTTTTTCTATTATGTCATCACCATAGTAGAAGCTGTCACATTCTGACGTATGACGTTTGTTAAATATGAGAACTTTTGTTTTAGGAATGCTGACTATTATATGCCACAGAGAAGCATACTTATACAGGGCAGTTAATTGCTTTTGCAATCCATTTGCAGAATCTGAAAAAAAGACAAGGTCGTCTGCAAATAACAAGTATACAATTACTAAAGTGTCTACGGGGATACCCTCACCTTGATCAAATGATTTGGATATATCTTGCAGAAATTCTGTAAATAATTTGGGGCTGAGCATACCACCTTGCAGGACGCCAAATTCGCTTTTTAATATCTCGCTGATGCATGAATCCCATTTTACACGGCACTCAGCTTTAGAGAACATACTCTTTATTACATTTAAAAAATTGCCGTCTATTCCTCTGCTCAGTAATTTATAGTACAGTGCTGATCTGTCAATATAGTCAAATGCTTTTGTAAAATCAACAAAACATGTATACAGGGGCTTTGAAAGACACCTTTGCTTATCTATAATGGCACATAGTATAAATATATTATCAGTCGTCCGGGAGTTCCTTCTAAAGCCGGCTTGAAAGGGATCATTATCATAGCATACATCATTTTTAAAAGACAGTCTGTTATTAAGTACAGATTCAAATAATTTCCCAATGCATGGCATTACTGTAACTTTTCTGTAGTTATCGGGCACGTTATGGGCAGCTTTTTTGTGAACAGGATGAATTATACCAGTGGCCCAACTTGATGGATATTCTCCATTGGCTATAATGGTATTAAACAGTAAAACTAGTGCTGGTAAGAGTTCATTACTACCATGCTTGTAAAATTCCGCAGGAATACCATCTATGCCTGCCGCTTTTTTGCATTTTAACTTTCTAATTGCTTTTTGAATTTCGTCTATAGTTATAGGGCTGTTTAAGAACTGTAACAAATCGGATTGTCCATTTTCTACCTTCGCATTAATATCATTTGGGGATGATTTAACTAGCTTAATTATATTATTCATGTGATCGTAGTCAAAATAGTCAACATGAGGAGGGTAGACTTGTTCTTCAAAATATTTCACAAATTGTGACAGGGTAGGACCTTTGGTTGAATTTCTGGGTTTTAAAGATTTCCAAAATTTCCAGTAGGAATTTGGATCTTCTGTTCTCATATTTTCAAGCTGACTCAGTTTGACTTCTTGGTAATGTCTTTTCTTTTTCTGGATTAATCGTTTATATTGGCGTAACATTATATTATATTCACTTTGACGTGTGTTAAACT
>OZ024916.1:27548503-27603503 GCA_964017125.1 Flabesymbios commensalis | reverse complement strand
TTCTTGCTGGGGATCGTGTGGGAGATGGGGAGGTTAGTATAGTGCAGATCCCGGCGTTGTAGCGGCTGCTGCGTACATCCTGGCTGGCGTACACTCACTCTCCGTGGAGTGTACAGGGAGCGTGTACGGATCCGCCGTGGAACGGGATACGGAGGGGATACATCAGCTGACGTGCGTGTGTGGCATCTCGCAGCCAGATCAGCATGCACGCCTAAATTAGAGTGGGCCCGGTCACATCAATAAGGAAGTGCCCCCTCGTATTGGAACGCGCCATCGGGGCTGCAGAGGCTGTCATCTGACGTGATGGCAGCGTCCAGTGATGACGCTGGTCGGGTGCTGAGGATGGGGGTCTGGTAACTGTTACGTAGTACTGCAGGCCTCTTCTAGGAAAGTAACTATCTTACCGGCACAGCAGACAGCGTATCCACCGGCTATGTAGACAGGCGGGGTCTGGGACCGTCTCTTCTGGATCTGGCATTGCATCTTCTACCCGCAGCCACACACCACGTCATCTAGATTATACAGGCCTAATATCTTATATCGCATCATTTGCATGGGTGAGTAACTGTTGTTATTATATTGTAAATTAACACTGTGACAATAAATGGAAGACTCCTCCCAGCATTTGTATAATATTTGTACAATGTTGGACCAACGTCGAGGACGTTGGGCCGACGTTGTACAAATCTTATACAAATGTTTAGTCTTTGCTGGGATCCCTACCATTTCCAGCAAACATGTTGGGCCAGTGTTGATCTAATGTTCGGTCAGCGTCGCAGACGATGGACCACCATTAAATTTACACTGGGCAGTGGGCCAATGGGCAGGATCCTGAGACGATGTTACTAACGCTGGCCCAACATCAAACCAACATGTTTTGAACGTCCCATGTTTAACTTTGTGAGTATGTAACTTTAAAAATTTAAAAAAATATTTATTTCGAAACATTATGAATAGCCTACACAACACATGATGATTAGTAGGCCTTTTATGTAGTAGCTTATTGAAAAAAAATATGTTTTTTTAATGCATATAAAATTCTATTTTGTATAGTGATAATAGCAGAAATGCATAATGATTTATGATAATAGTCACTTTTAAGTAAATAGTCACTTTTTAGCTAAACCAAAGATTATCAGACCTACCTTCACGAGTCTACAGATTTTTACGTCTTCAGAAGAAGCGGTCCCACTCCGGAAAGTCGATAAGCGAGGGCTGAATATTATATGAGATTTGAGAAATATTTCTATGAGATAAACGTATGAAGCAATAATATTATATAGCTTTTTGAGTTTTCCTGAAAATATCTAAATTTACTTTTTTGCAATTTATTACTGTGACGCTGTGCAAATATCAGAACATAACTGCACTTCCAAAGTGTGTTTACCACTGTACTGAATAACTAATAAATGAGTTATGGTCACGAGACACTATCGCCCCTTAGGCCATCATATATTAGAGTGCTGGTACAACATATCGCCCCCTTGGATACGAAAGGGTGTATCTGCCACTTTGCAAAGTGGCAGATACACCCTTTCATATCCAAGGGGACGATATGTTAGATTCGTTTTTACTTTTCTTTCATTTGAAGCTGGAATTCGTCAAGCAATTTCCAGCTTAACTCACAAATTGAGCTATTTCATGATCTGAGCATCTATCACAAACAGTATTTCATCATCATCATCATCAAGCATGTTCAGTGGCATTTTATTTGCTTTGAAGCATGTTTGAAACCATTATTTATGCGGGTCTTGCAGGGCCAGTGCTAATATAACATTGGGTTAACGTCTTGTGTTCCCTGGTTATGAGCCAACAGGCAGTATCTGCTTACTTGTAAAGTAAGCAGATACTGCCTGCTGGCTTTGCACGGCACTGCAGACGTGAGCACATGGCTACAGAGCAATAAAACATCCCAGATTAAGATTAACAGAAACAGCAGTTAATCAATCGATTGATTAAAGCCTAGGGCTGACTTGTTCTGGTTTTATTGGGTTGCTTTTATTGTTCAGACGATTCAATATTGTGTGAGCCCAAACCCCCTCCTCTCCCTTCCCCCCACCGAGAATTTGGGATATAGAATTTCGCATCCTATGTCTGGAGTGGAGGGCAGTATCATCTCATTCATCTCACCATCCCCAAGATATGTGCACAAAAAACCTGAAGGCATTCATTCATTCATTCTTTTGTTCAATCATTCAATCATTTGTTTTTTCTTTTGTTCGTTCGTTTATTCATTCATTCATTTATTAATTTATGCATTCATTCGTTCATTCATTCACTAAGTTATTCATTCAATCATTCGTTCGTTTATTCATCCATACATTTGTTCGTTCGTTCTTTCGTTCGTTCTTTTGTTCATATATTAACTCATTAATTCATTCCTTCATTCATTCATTCATTCATGCATTCATTCATTCATTCATTCATTCATTCATTCATTCATTCATTCATTCATTCATCATTCCTTTGTTCGTTCATTCAGTCTATTTTTAGTCCTGCATTCGTTCGTTCGTTCGTTCGTTCGTTCGTTCGTTCGTTCGTTCGTTCGTTCGTTCGTTCGTTCGTTCGTTCGTTCGTTCGTTCGTTCGTTCGTTCGTTCGTTCGTTCGTTCGTTCGTTCGTTCGTTCGTTTGTTCGTTCGTTCGTTCGTTCGTTCGTTCGTTCAGGCAGGCAGGCAGGCAGGCAGGCAGGCAGGCAGGCAGGCAGGCAGGCAGGCAGGCAGGCAGGCAGGCAGGCAGGCATTTGTTCTTTCTGTCAGTCTATTATTCAGTCATTCATTTATCTGTGCATAATAATATCCCATGTACGCATTATGTGTATTTCAGCTTGCAAAGCTGTCCTAGTTGACACGATACTTTGGCTCAGTATCGGTTCAATTTTGAGACAGCGTCGCAGACGGTGGCCCAACCTTGAACTATCATTGATTCAATGTATGCAATCGTGTTGACTGTAACGTTTCCTTTGAGGCTGTATATAGATATACGACCTAATTATGTACATGTCATATAGATATATAGCCACTTGTAATAGTGATATACGATGTAATGCATGTAATGGATTTATGACCATGTGACCATCCGTGGTTGTCAGCGCAGAGTTGGCTCATTTTTGGCCCACCGTATGAGGCGTTAGCGCGAAACTGAGCCAACGTTGATCCCATATACGCGTCTGCACTTAGCTCTTTACCCCTTTCAGCGAGAGAAAAGTATTTTGACTAATTACTGAAAAAGTTTGAAAAATAGGTGAAATTTACGGTTAAAATACCAACTTAAAGCTCTCTAGTATATTTGTCAATGATGGGACACAAAATATTTCACATCTCTGTGAACACCTGTGTCAGTAGCTTTCTATTGATATTAAATATATTCATATAGCTCGAAATTTGTCTACTCAGTGCGCAAAATTGTAATACGCTCGATTCCTCAAAATTGCACATTTTTGGCCAAATTTCAGTAAAGCAGCAAAAATTACCTGATCAACAGGTTGGTTCTGACCCCTGAGTAGTCCAGTATCTACGTAAAAAGTGAATTACCTATAGGCTATGGCAATAATGATGATGAAAGAATTTGCTAAAAGTACAATTTAATTTTAACTGGTTAATAAGTTATTGTTATTAATTCGCAATGAGAGAACGTGTTGTCTAGCTGTTGTTTGAAAATATATATAACATTCTTTATTACTGGTTTTGTAGATGTATCAAATAGGTTAGTGATAAGTTGCCACGTAAAATTCAATAATACTGTAATTTTGCGAGGTGATTTCCCAGTTGATACAACCAAGAACTTTATATAATAAAGTTCTTGATACAACACACCAGAAGGAGACGTCGGCCCAAGGTTGACCCATCATCTCAAGTTTCTGGGCCATCCTGCGCCTCACATTTGGAAAGTACCCACTGGTTGTTGAGTAGACACTCCTGTACTGTACCCCAGCAAACACAAAGCGTTGACCCTATGCCCAGCATCTAACCAGCATTGGGTCAATGCCTCTTGTTTTGGATCGCCTGCGGGTGTGTGTTTTTTATCTGTCAGATCACATTACTGTTCCATAGTAAAAAGCTTTTTATCTGTGGCAACTGCAGCCAAACAGAACACGCTCTGTTACAGTTTGATAGCGACCTCCTGTCAGTCAGTAAACTACATCTGATAGTGTACTCAAACAGGACACGGATACTGGAGTTTATTATAAAAACAACGTACATCATACAACATGTATTAATATATGCATATCCACTGCACACATTGTCTCAATGATGAAGGCGGCTGTAGTGGGCCGAATGCCTGTCAGAGCTTGCGGGTTCGACCCTCGCTCTGGTATTCAGGTTTCAATGAAATAAAATGTTTCCAATCGTCAATATTCAGAATAATTGTGGGATGCTGGTTGAAAAGCAATATATTAAAAAAAAAAATGTTGTTTGCAATATCCTTACGCCTCCGTCTTATGTCACATGGGTGTGTTGGTGGGCAGTGCATGGTTGCTAGTATTTGTGAGGCCTGTGATCCACTGTGAACCATTAACGGGATAAGGGTATACCCAGAAAGCATCACGCTCGTTATAGTAGTAGTAAGCATAAACGCCACCTGACGAATATATATTAACTAGACACCTAATGTTGCAGAGGTCAAGGCCTCTGAACATGCTGAACCAGAAAAAATGGGTACATTTTGATGCCCAATTGGTTTGAGTGAAAAGGTAATCAAATACGCTAACGGTAGTCGAATATCAGCTGCACATTTTAGATAACATAGGATCAATGTCGCAATAAATAAATACGAACCAGAAAGGGCACACTTCCAGCTGCAAACATGAGATATCAAACTAAGGTTGGTTTAATGTAGGGCCAGCGTCGTAGACGGTGGCCCAACATTTAACCAATTTTAGCTAGACGTTGTGTGCTCGCCACTTGACGCTGTGCTTCTGGTTAAATGATGGCATTATGTGTCGAAAATAAATTGCCTTCTCAAAATACCAGACATGCAGAGTGATGGCGCCATTGATTTATTAGACATTTCCATTCTGAGCAATCAGGCTTCCACCATGACTTTTCAGCTGATGCTGTTTTAATGTTGGGTCACCGCCTTCGGCATTATACCAGCATAGGCTTAACGTCAACGTTTTTGCTGGAAATATTTTAAACAGTGTGCTTTAGGCCTGGCCATCCATCTGATCAGCCAAGTCAGCAAACACGAGACATTGCTCTAATGTTGAATCACTGATGTACCAGCGTCTACGATGCTGGCCCATTATTGATTCAACATTAGGTCAATGTCCCGTGTTTGCTGGTAAAAATATATAAATGAATTATTTTTTAGTCCCACTGGAAATCTATGAGTTAGGACGGAGGAATTACAGCCAAACAGGGGATGATTGATGAAAGAGGTGAAAATTGTAGTTTTTTGACTAAAAAACGACAAGAATAACATTACGAGCACTCTTGACCCGAATACCAGACATCGACTCAAATTTATTTTAATGCTGGGCCAGCATCGCAGACAATGGTCTAACTGTGTATCTAAACTCTGACGTATACTGGTTTCGAATGATGCTGGGCAACTGAATGATGCTGAATGATGCTGGGCAACTGAATGCTGCTGGGAAACTGAATGATACTGAGAAACTGAATGATACTGGTCAACTGAATGATGCTGAGCAACTGAATGATGCTCGGTAACTGAATTATGCTGGGCAACTGAATGATGGTGGGCGACTGAATGATGCTGGGCAACTTAATGATACCGGGCAACTGAATGATGCTGAGCAACTGAATGATGTTTAGTAACTGTAGTTTACCATTACCATTACATCGTTACAGTGATCAGGGTGGGCCTTTATCAGTTTATATAATATGTTTTATTTGTAGAGAGACGTGCACATGCTTATAATGAGAATATCTAAAGTCTCATGCACCGATTGCCTTATCTAAAAAAATGCATCAATCAACAAGAATAAGTGCATTAATAATTTAGCCAGCATACCCTACCACGCAAAGTAATGTTGGGCCGGCGTCGTAGACAGTGGACCAACAATAAAATGTAAACAATTATGGCTTGACTGCTTGTGCTTGCAATGAGCTTACACAAAATTAAAGGAGTAGTCGACTTTGTACGAACAGCAGGACACATCTGGACCCAGAAAGCACCACACTGATTACAGAGTTAAAGGAAACTGCCCTGCTATACAACTAAAACCAGAAAAATACATAGTGGTATATAATTTATTGGTAATGACTTGCATCTCACGTGCACGTTTTCATAACCTCTTACTTGACATCACTTGCCCACACATGACTTTATTGGGCACCGAATTCAACACACACTTAATGAAAAATTCCATGAAAACCTTGCGATAACTGGACAATATTTTGGGAGCTAATAAACAGGTGAAAGAGAGCGAATTTGACCACATTTTTAGGATTAGCTATACTGACGTACAAAGCTGAAATGCAGTATCTGCTTACTTTTCAAGTGAGCAAATACTGCATTATTGTAATAATCAACATTTAACACGGCTGCTATCAGAAATGCATAATGTTTTCAATTTTAATATCTTATTGTGATTGTGACGTCTAATCCGACGCTTTATATTTCTCAGGTGACTAAACCCTTTCAGTGCAGGGACCTTCTTTAGACGTCGACGTCAGATTCTGACGTCTAAATTCGGTCCCCAAAACATAGGTATTCAAATGAAGCAGAAAGAGCAACTGAGATATTTATGATGATTTTAAATTGAAAACAACCGTTTGGTCCCCATGGTTTATACAAAAATATTTCAGATGTACGCCTCTGATGGGTGAAAATGTCTCATGCTTCCCAAACATTTTTGCACCTTCAAGCCTGATAAAACTTTTCGAACAAAGCGTTAACCTTGTAAGCGCTAGGTATTGCAATAGTCCGTTTTAATCTGTTTTGCTAGATGCTTAAATTACAGTTATTCGGATTGAAATGATGGTTTAAACTACAAGATTTGCAAATGTTTGGTCCCAAATTAAACAAAATATGCATGAGTAATTTTCACCAACTTGAAGTTGTGGGTCGTGAAAGCGAGACACAACTTCAATTGGTGAAAATTTAAATTTAAAAGATTTAAACATGTGAGTTTAGCACGTCATCAGTCAGTACAGTCCTGTATCTCGCCATGTTGATATTATTGCACTCACCCAGAGTATAGGTCTGTAGTAGGACAACCAAACCGACAAAATAAAATGAAACGAGAAATAATATGCCGCACTGTAATTTGGTGAAGGCTTTTAGTCTGCGAGACTGGCTTATCTGGTGGTACTGGGCCTATGTAGTGTAAATACTGAATTATTTTCTTAATTTCGCGTGAAAACTACAAAAATATGACAAATCAAATCAAATCAATGTTGTCAATTTCCAATCCGTTGCGAAATCTGTGATTTTGCAAATTTCTGAAAATTGCCCCGCATAGCGTGGACACATAATTTACAGCGCATTATATGGAGCAGCTGCGGACCGATCTGCCCCCCCCCCCCCCATGGAGTGCCTCGTCGATCTATGTCAGGCGCACGTGATGAATCCTATATGATCCGCCTTGATCAACATACCAGTTGGCGCATCCCTGAAACAGCATTGGGGTGAAGTCCGGTGCCAGCTGGGATTGAGGCTTTCCTGATGTATGATCGGATCGATGGCTGGGGCGGGGATCCTGGTATATATCGCAGCATTCGGCTATCCAGCTTCCACTGGGAGCGGCGCGGGGGGGGGGGTATCTGAAGACGATATCCATCACAAGTGGGTCTATTCAATCGAAAGTTTTCGTTGAATGCAACGGTTGATGCACCGAGCGAAGGGTTTGAGAACAGCATAGAACTTTATGTTTCAGACAGGTAACCGTATCCCAGCTACCACATCTCGCTGATCCAGCACTGCTTCAATGTTCGGAGATCATCTGATATGCTGGCACTATAAGGAAACAGTCTTTATCAACATCTTTTAAGTTCCCTATGTTATTCATGGTAAGTGATGATACAAGTGACATATATCACGCTTTGTCAAACTGAGAAAATGATGTGTTGTGTTTGCTAGGAGTTTTAACAGTCAATAATTTGACCTTCCCTAACCTCCTGCACGGGTGGCGGGAATATCATCACTTTCCAGAAGCTTCTCCAAACTCTCTTGGAATTTATCACATTATTTTCCTCCTTTTGACATAGATAACCATGATAACCCCTGGTCCAGATTGATCAGCTGCGCCACACGAGATTCACTGCTGGCATACAAAGTCAAAGGGTAGTAACTGCTTACTTATCAAAAAAAGAGTTGCCTTTATTGGGGAGAATGCGGTCACTATTCTGAGAGACCCAAATATCACGATGCATTCAGCTAATCCAGTTATATCAATATTATACATGTTATATACCAGTATTTCTTTTGTGGGTGGTTTGTGGCATAAAGAAGCTATACAATATATTAGTTTATCCCACTAAAAATCTTAAAATTAAGATGCTCTTAAATTTTCTAAATCCCTTCAACCGCCGACTTATTTAATTGGGATTTTCACTCACTTGAAGTTGTGTATCGCTGACGCGATCAACAGCTTCAAGTAAGCGCAAATTATTCAGATTTGACAAAATGAAGGTCAAAGATTTTGAATTCGTGTTCTCAATTGTCACGTTTTGTCTTTAACGTGTTCAAAAACTGGTACTTAATGTGCTAATAAAAAATGAAACATCGAATATAATCGGGACCGGCGGTTAAAGGGTTAACAAGATGGGCTCCAGTACGTCTGATTAAGCACGGACTGAGGTTGGAATTTTTCAGATTTGACAGTTATAGTCGTCATTGCTTATAAAAATCACGCTATTTAGTCCGGTTCATTATGTAGTAATTACGCTGGAAGTCTATGCTAATTTTGGTTTAATTGCAATTCGACTTTCAGCTATTTGAAATTTAAAAATTGACGTTTCAGTTTTTTGTCAAATTGGAAATGTCCACCATCTTTGTTTGCAAAATGGCCATCATATCTACCATTTTCCACATTATCTCAAGTTCAAAGACAGGTTACTATCTTCCTGAAACGTGTCCATCCATACACGTAGCTAATTGTCCTGCAGTATGATACATCAGTAGTGCCTCTCGAGTGCAGTGCGTGGAATACACGACGACATTGATCATGTCCGTGGGAATTCAAGGGTCTTGGTTATTTTTTCCCTCGTAGTGTCGGGTATCGGGCGCCAGGGGGTCCAGGGGGGTTCGGCGTGGTATTTCCTTCCTGGGGCTTCAGAGCTATCATATCTATCATGGCGCATCTATCAAAACCTACATCCACACCAAACACTGAGGCAATACTGTTTTAATGCTGATCCAGCGTCTACGACGCTGGACCAACATTAAAACATTATTGCCCCGATGGCTCGTGTTCGCTGGGAGATCTCTATTAGCCCATTGACATTGAAGACCCCTGCAGGCCTATATCATCACCGGCCTCGAACTCACCCTCCACCAATTATTTCTCGAGGGATACTCCATGTTAGCTTGACTTAGATTTTAGGTGCCTGATCGGTCGAGGTCGACCAGTCTGTAACCTAAGATCTAGGTCGAAGTCGAACCTACACAAGAAAAATTATCCGATTTTATATAAAAAGAACGTAAGTGTAGTATATCAAATTGAAGCTCCAATCCCATGACGTGGGTTGTCATATTTCTTTCGAATTGATTAAATAACGACTATTGTATTGGTTTTGTATTTTATTTTATTTCGAATTTTTTTGTTTGAAAATAAGTGAGATGACGCGTATGCTTCACTAGCAGATAATGGGTTAATAATATCATATCCTCGTACTTAACCCTTTAACCGCCAAATTAATCAATCTGAATTTTCACCCACTTGAAATTGTGTCTCGCTGACGCGATCCACAACTTCAAGTGAGTCAAAATTATTCCGATTTGACAAAATGGAGGTCAACTGTTTTCAAATATTGCTGATTGATGTCATATTTTATCTTTACCATGTTTAAAAGGTTGTACTTAATGTGATAATAAAAAAATGAAAACCCGAGTATATGCGACACCGGCGGTTAAAGGGTTAACAGCCACTGTTACTGTTTGTGATGGGTATATTATCCCATCACAGATCACACGGAACCCCTGCCAGTATCCCAGCATAGGACCTGTACACCCATCAAAAACCAGGTCAAAATCTCGTGTTTTCTGGGATAGTCTGTAGCAAGGGTATTTGCATCGGGATAAGTCACATTATAGTAATATCGGGGATAAATACGGGAAAAAAAGTGATCCACTGGGAAACATTAAAAGGATAAGGGTATACCCAGAAAACATCACACTCGTTACATAGATAGTAAGGAGAAACGCCACCTGGTGAATATATATATAAACTAAACACGTATTGGAGTGAACGAGGGTCTTAGGGAGATCCTTTCACATACATGATAAAAACACTCTTCGCACATCTGTATGAGAGATATTTCAACAGAATGAACAGATTTAACCTACACGTTATGCATGTGCCTCGACTATTACGGAATACTGTTGGAAGATCAACATGGATATCCCTTTCAAGACTATTTGCAACAACAACACAATCCGTGGCATCAAGATTCCTTGGTGGCACAGAAGATTGACCACATGCCTGCAGATCAACTTTGATCACATGCCTGCAGATCAACTTTGATCACATGCCTGCAGATCAACTTTGAAGGACTGTTTGACCCCGGCCCAGTGTTGTACAGCATTAGACCATCACACAGTATGTATTGGTATGCTGACCAATAAATTGAGAATACACACGTCATGCCGTAAGGCGGAAGATCGGACAAAATGATTCTATGACAGCACTAATAAACCTTATCAAATCATTGCTGGCTTTTTACCAATATTACTCTATCACCAAAGACCTATAATATAGGATATAGGATGGATCTCAGTGGCATGGTATGGTGTGGCATTTTCTTACCGGAGGCTTGCGCTGCCATATCCATTACGGGTCTTCAAAGGGTGATCCTGACTCCAAAGAGTGCATATATTGGAGGTTCAACCAACGTTGTCCCGAGCGTGGGTCAGCGTCTCCGACGCTGACCCACGCTCGAGACAGCGTTGGGAAATTCCTTGCCATTTGATGGGATCTATCAAGCCTCTCGCTCTATTAGATTATTGCCACTGGAGCCCCCAGGTGGTCTATCGTGGCCGCCTATCAGGTTAGAGTCTGAGGTATATAAACTCGCATTTATCTCTGAGAGCTATCATACACACAGCCAGGAACCTGAGTGATGTAAAGAGCCTCCTGAACGTCTATCCCTTTGATGGAGAAATATATCCGATCTCAAGAAGCGATATACGTTATCAGAAGCCATGTGTTATTGCTATAATAATTGTTTCGTAAAATGAAAGGTAGTGTTTTTATATAAGAATTCAAATAAAGAAGCCACTCGAAAACACTTGCACTCATACGTCTTGATAAACTATTTTATTTACATATGACTGCAACAGCAACTTATATTTTACAAAAAAAATGTATTCCATCATAGAATAATAATAAAAAATCTTCTAGTACCTGGAGTAATGCTCATGATTACTCCATTTTTATATACCATAAACCGGGGCTATTTTGCCACCCCCTCGGGAAATTGATAAAATCCTCTGGTTTTCAATAAATACCATAAGTTAATAAAAATAACGATTATTATAGGTTATACTATATTGTAGGGAACATGTTTATGTCCATTTACAATTTTTGTATAATATTTCGACACCAGAAAAAAATGTTTTACTTAAGTGTTATTGTTTTTGCTCAATTTGACAAATTTGAACTCTGGAATGGTATGTATCCATTTTATTAACGTATGTATTTTTCTTTTATGATATTTGAAGTGCCCTTATCACATAAAAAAATTGATGAAATTTAAATATTGATCCTGTTCGAGCACTTCAAAGTAACCGGGGCAAAGTAACCACTAGACTCACTGACCCCTAAGAACTATATAAATATTGACATAACTGGTTTAAGACACTTATTTTAATAATTAAACAACTTTCCTGCAAAATAATGACTTTTTCACTGAATATTTTATGTTATGTCTGTATGGAGCATTTACCTGAATCCATGTAATATATTAAATGGAATGATAAAAAGGTCTACAGACTGTTCAATTAATTTGATTTTCTTTCGATTAGCTTCTCAATTGTATTATTTTGAATTACAATATTGCCACCATACATTTTTATTCAATAGTCCTAATAATTAAGGCTAAATACAAACTATGCTAAGTATGCAAATACCTTACACAACCACCCTCACTTTATATTCCCACTAAAAAAACAGGTTTAATACAGCGATAAAAATATGTAAATAGGGTGGCAAAATAGCCCCGGTTTAGGGTACACATTATATATCATATTATATAGTATGTGCATGGAGATATGTTGTATGTTGACATGTGTAAAATTTAAATTCACAATGGCCAATATGTCAAAGATTACATTTGAACGGTCAATAGGCCAAACTGATTTTTCATATCGCCCGGTCCAACATTTAAATCGTGGAGAATTATTTGTGTTGGACCACACTTCCCACACATACCCCTTTGTTGATCTAACCTGGACACACGTGCTCGCAATGAGCGAAGGATCACCTCTATGTTTCCTTTAGGCCTTTCAAACCTGACTTTACATTGTCATCTTCACCCACTACAAGCCGCGAATTGCTGCCGCAATTCCCGACTTGTAGTGGATAAAGATGACTTTGAGTGGCTGAAAAAGTATAGAAAATTGTCATGTATTGGTAAAACAGTTTTATTGTAATTTTCTTTCTAAAAATGGGGAAGCAATTGTGCTTTCAGGAATCTAAAATTATGCTTTAATGCATCGCGAGGGCTTAAAGGGTTAAGCCACCCAAACACTGCTTGAGACCAGTGGGACCAGTTGTATTAACGGTGTAATATTCCCACCACCTGCTCACGGGATATGGATGCACTCTCTGTCTCTCTCGTTCTCTGAACTTCACCTGTTCTGATCCATAAGTCTTTTGTACTATCTATCTCCCTACTATTAATCATTTAACCCTCACGATGCATCAAAGCCTTATTTCGCATCTCTGAAGAATAACCTAATTTCCTGAAACCTAGTGGTTCTAGAACAAAAATTTTCATACAAATGTTTTAAAAATAACAGTATATTTTTTCATTTGTCATTTTTCATTCATTCTGGCTTCAACGGGTTAAAATCGATTTCGCTATTTTGCCACTTTCCAAAATTGACTGCGGTGTATTATACTTTTGACTACAATCAAGTTTCACTACATGTTTTGACTACATGTTTTGAGGTATAGTGCTCTACCCGATCAAACAAAGGCGTCATATAATCGTGTTACATTATAATAAAATTATAGTGGGCTTGCTCTGAAGTATAGTTCTCTACTTGGGTCATGTTTTGTGAACATTTGTCATAAATTTCTATTCACAAATTCATCAGATTAATGTAGAATAGTGAGGAAGTAAATGATCGCATTCTGCTCTTCGAAGCCCAAATGCATTATATGATTACTTTTTAAGTAAGCAGATACATTCTGGCTTCGCAAGGCAGTATAATATGCCAACAGGTATTTGTCATTAAAATATTTTGGCATCGTTTCAGATGCTTGGGATACATAACCTGACAGTAGAAACAAAAACAAAAGAATTTCAGTTAGCAAGACTTGCAGTTAATTTTCATTCACTTGAAGTTGTGGATCGCTGACGCGATTCACAACTTCAAGTGAGTGAAAATTATTCTGATTTGACAAAATGGTTGTCAACGATTTTGAAATCCTGTTGATTTATGTCACATTTTGTCTTTAACATGTTCAATAGCTGATATTTAAAGTTCAAATAAAAAATGAAAAAGAAACTAATATAATCGAGACCGGCGGTTAAATGGTTATTGGGAATGCTTACCCAGCAGACACAAGACGTTGAATCAAGGTTGATTTAACGTTGGACCATCGCAATCCACATCTTCAAGTGACTGAAAATTTGACGACTGTTTGCCAACGTTAAACCAACATTGATCCAACATCTTGTGTCTACTGGGTAGCTCGTTTTCTCCTACAACGTTGAAATGTTGTAACCTTTGCATCTCAGCAAAGACAAAACATTTGTATAAGATTTATAAAATGGTCCAACATCGAAGACGTTGGGCCAAAATGTCTCAATGTCAAAATAAATAATATACAATATCAAACTTAGCAATGCACGCGGCCCAATTTATTATCTTTATTGTGTGGCGCAGTCCAGATTTGGAAGGGGCGCTGGTGCAATGGTTGAAGTTGCCTGCTTGGAAAGTCTGGGATCGTGGGTTCGAACCCCACTCTGGGCTTTGAGTTTCAAAGAAACAAGATGTTTTGTCCCCGCTCATTCGTAAAGATTCAATATTGTAAGAAATGAAATGAAATGAATCGGGCTTTAGGCCAGACACAGGATTCGAAATTCGAGCCCTGGAGGTCTGAGGCCGAGCACGCTACCTCTCGGTCACGGAGGCTCCCCACAATAATGACTTTCACACGTGAATGGGGAAGAAACATTTTTTTGTTTCTTTCAAACCGCCGAGACCGGGAACCGAAACCCGAGCTCTGGCGTGAAAGGCAGCGGTGCTAACCACTACCCTAGGGCCCCCGCCCCAATATTGTAGGAAACCTCCGTGACCGAGATGTCGCGTGCTTGGCCGCAGACCGCCTTAGCTCAATTTTCAAATCCTGCGTCTGGGGGGGGGGGGGAGCTGCCATCTCATTCATCTCACCATCCTCAGGAGGTTTTCCTGGTCCAGTTTAGCCTACATGTGCACAAAGGTGGCCTAAAACTCAATTTATTTCATTTCATTTTTGTCCACTGCCATATGTCTCCATATAAAAAAAAAATAATATACAGTCGTGCCTGTTTTACATTTCTGTACAACATCGGGCCAAACACTCTACTCCAACCAATCACAGGTGTAATTTAGTCACGTTATGTAATAGCGAAATAATGGATTGTGTGTGGTCTGGAGTGGAGTAGACTGTAATTATTGGCTTACAACTTTTATTTAACCCTTTAAGCTTTCACGATGCATTAAAGCATTATTTTCAATCCCTGAAAACAGACTTAACTTTCCTACAAACAAGTGTTTTAGAATGATAATTTCAATGAAACTGTTTTGCCAATACATGGCAATTTTCATTCATTTTTCACTCACTCCAAATCATTTTCATCCACTACAAGTCGAGAATTGCGACAGCAATTCGCGGCTCGTTGTGGATGAAGATGACAATAGTAAATTCAGGCTTGAAAGGGTTAACAGACCAGTGTGACCATGTTAAACGATTTAGAAAATCACTAGAATGTAATGAACAAGTGAAATAAATAACACATGTGATTATAATGACGTATGTTTTTCTTTGTTTTCAGATGTGGCTTTGTGGACAATTGTTTTCCGGGGCCTGGGGAACACTACAAACAAATGCTTTATGGAACAGGCTCAGTGTATCACAGCAAATTCTGGAGAAAGAGCTGTCCCCTTCCTATTGTATATTGCCTGAGGCGGGTCTCGCCTTAGATGTCACAGCTTCTGCGGCTGCGCATGTGTCCCCAGCGTGGCATTTGAGTGATATAACACGTGTCCTGCGGGTCGCAGCGTATGCCACATAAAGCAAGGATGGACGGCGGCAAGATCTCGACATGAGAGAAATGACATCCTGTCTCCCTGGATCACTCCAGGGACATTAGCGCAGCAGTGAGAAATTTGATTTACCTTTTTCACCCTTTTGAAGCTGGAATTGCTGACGCAATTTCCAGCTTCAAACAGCAGAAAATACACCTTGAATTTAGGAAAAATATATTCCGGAGATTTCACTGTGATTTCGAGTGAAATTAATTTTGTTTATTTCACATTATTCTTCGTTTTTCCTTTGTACCTATTTTATAACAGATTGACTGTATTTGTCCATGTGTCTCTCGCGCTGAGGGGGTGAGACATGTCAGCAGTACGCTCCACCAACAAAACCAATTTGCAACAACGCGATTGCATTACCTGTGTGCATCACTAACATCGCTACAAGACAACATTTTAATTTTAAATCACACGACCCTAACCTTAGAGGCGCTCTTATTTCATTGTGTGTGAGTGTTGTCGCGGTATGGACGCCTCAAATCCGGAATAGAAGTAACATATAAGGGAGTTGAGGAAAGCTGCATAATTTTTCAGCAATCAATATTAGTACGTGGCTGTGGCACGAGTGATGATCTAGTCTGTCTGAGAGAGGACATCGTGTCTCCTGAGGAGGGGAGGCAGATGCTGGGAGCAGTCAGTCAGGAGGGGAGAGAGGAGGGATTTCTGCTAGTCGCCACATCTGCAGGCCATCGCCAGGAAGAAACTCCCAGAATATTACATCTGTAACATGCCTGCTTCAAACTGAGAGCTTTACGACGAGCAATCGCATTGCAACTGATAACATTTGGATGGTTAACATATGTAGAGGTGTAGACAGGGGGTTGAGCGGAGAAAAGAACAGAGATGTAATACGGATAACTATAATGCTAATACACTGTATATTCATTGCTACACGTGACTGAGATGTTTCAGCTGTGATGATTTGGATAGATAGATAGATAGATAGATAGATAGATAGATAAATGTGAAGTCAGTATATACTATTGAGAGAACAACACCAAGGATAATAGCTGATAGACTAACAGCATGAATAATTTCAACTGAGCTGTCTTATTCAATTCAGGATTTGGATCATTTATCAGTTTATAATCTGTCAAACCGGGAGATTCACAATGGATTAGTTAAGTGGGGCGGCCGGCCCATGCAGCTTTACTTTATCTCGTTATTAGTTGATATATTCACTGTTACCATGGTTACTGGCCTAATAAAGTAATAAAGTGACTAAATGTCAAACATCAAATAGCGTGACATTAAAAGATGGTCTTTTATTAGAAAAGTCATGATAACATTGGCATTTCAAGACATCAAACCAGAATAACATTCTCGTGTGTACGTCATCGATTTGTTCCATCACATGTGTGCTGACAGCGCCAGACTACACAGCTTTAAAGACAAAAATATTAGCTCGAAGTCTAGTTTGGTAATTTTAAGACGGCTTGATCATGTTGCCTTACCACCTGCACATGTGCAGTCGACCTGTAAGACGCCTGGCCTTCTTGAGCTTCAGTCTGGCGGTTGTCACCTGCATTTACTTCACTGTGTTCCATATCCGAGCAGTAACCAGCCGCCAGGGATTATGGCTGGGCTCGCTGAGCGCCAACGATGTGGTGCTACCGGGCGCAAGAGACAGACATGTGATGCAGAAGGAACAAATGGTGCTGGACCAGAAAGGTCAAGCCTGCGTGCACACGACGCTGGAGTTGTGGCCCCAAGAAATAAAGGCCCTCCTGAAGTCTCCATCCAAACGGCTACAATGCTCCAAGGAGAACAACTGGGTGTATGTGAGTAACAACACGTTCTATATTGACTACAGAGCCAAGCAGCTTCATGGGAACGTGGTGTGTGAGTACATACCATTGGAGAGGGGCAATGACGACTTCTCTGTTTTATCCAGGCAGGTGATTATGCCCATGAAAAATGGCACTAAGATTTCATCCGATTTCTTTCAAGTGCGCTGTGTTGGCCAACGTGGAGACATCTATAGAAATATCCATTCGGGGGTGCTCCCAAAGAAGGCACCCGAGCAGGAAGAGGAGGCCACATCAGCGGAGTCTAAAACCAAGCTCAGTCTGGATCTGAACGTGCTGATGGTGGGATTCGATTCTGTTTCCAGGATGATGTGGCAGAGGAATCTACCTCGGGCATATAGTTACTTGACGGAGACTCTGGGTGGTGTGGTGATGGAGGGTTATAATATAGTGGGTGATGGTACTCCTCAAGCGCTGCTTCCAATCCTTACGGGGATGCAGGAGCCTGAGCTACCTGAAGCCAGGAGGGGACACTCGGGTGCCACCACAGTAGATGGACATCCATGGATCTATAAGGAGTTACGTCGTGCAGGTTACGTTACCCAGTGGGCAGAGGATGGAGCCACCATCGGGACATTCACTTATCGAATGTTAGGCTTCAAGGAGGCACCTGTGGATCATTACATGAGACCTTTCTACCTGCGTGCTGAACAGCTTTATAAGATGTACCCACCTTACTGTCTGGGGTCCCTGCCCCGACATGTCAACATGCTCAACTGGGCCAAAGAGCTCTATCAAGCATATACAGACAGGAAGAAATTCAGTTTTATATTTCATTCAGAACTTTCACATGACCACATAGGAGCTCTTAGTGTCGTAGACGATGACTTGGTGCAATTCCTAGAGCATATGGAGAACAGTGGTCATCTGAATAACACACTGTTAATATTAATGTCAGATCATGGTGCCAGGTTTACTCAAGTAAGACAGACACTTCAGGGTAAATATGAAGAGCGCATGCCATTCTTCTCATTCCGTTTGCCGCCTAAATTTGCAGAGAAATACCCCACGATAGCCCGTAACCTCAAACTGAATGCCAATCGTCTGACAACACCTTTCGACGTCCACGCCACTTTCAAAGATATTCTCGATTTCAAAAGTGCTCGGAATATTCCGGCTGCGAATATGCCACGTGGAATCAGCGTGTTCCAGAAGATTCCACGTGAGCGGACTTGTGCCGACGCGGGTATTGAGGCTCACTGGTGTACCTGCCTGCAGTGGGTGCAGGTTGGTGTGAGCGATAACAGAGTGTACGGTGCAGCACAAGCCTTGGTGGCCACCATGAACGACATCACATCTGAGCAGCGTGATCAATGTGAACCCCTGAAGGTGCACAACATCAGCACGGCTGTGAGGTACGCCCCCAATGACAACGTGCTCAAGTTCAAGAAAAGTAAGGACTCGGATGGACGTATTGCCGACCTGTCCGACGACATGCAGGCCAACGAGGTCCTCTACCAGGTGACCATCGTTACGGAGCCGGGTTGGGGCCAGTTCGAGGCCACAGTGAAGCTGTCAACCTCCACAGACAAATTCTATGTTAACAGTCGTGATATCAGCAGAATTAATAGATACGGCAATCAGCCTCATTGTGTGATGGACAAGCTCCCCCATCTTAGACCTTATTGTTACTGTAAGGTGCAGATAACGTAAGCAAACACAGACAGACAAGCAAACACAGTACATGGAGCTATCCAGTAAACACAAAATATTTGTATGACATTTGTACAATGTTTGGCCAACGTCGTAGACGTTGGGCCGACGTTGTACAAATGTTATACAAAATGTTTTGTCTTTGCTGAGTATCTTGTGTTATTGTTGGACCAGCGTCACAGACGGTGGTTCAATATTAAAACAACATTGGTTTAGCGTCTCTACCGAGCAAGCAATATACCCAATGCTAGTGTAATGTTGGGCCAGCATAGCAGACAATTGTCCAACATTACAGCAGCATTTGGTCAATGTTCACTTCTTGCTGGTACACACACTGCCATAGGGTGGCCAAGGTCACAAAATATACTTTTTTAAACATGTCAATGCCATAAATAAATGTGTCAAACAGACTTACATATTATAAATATTTATGCCACGTTTTGGAATTACATTTCTGAAACAATGATGCTCGAATGTGCAAAATGCCACACTATTTTGCACTGCTTCTGCTATATGGTCATTTAATTTAATTACTATGCGGATATTTCAGCAAATGCAATAAAATCAGACGGAAATGCATGGCTAAGCAGTTCTGCTAGCTATCAGGTGATCAAGGTGCTCTTGAAAAAAAGAAAGGTAAAATTACTTTCACAATCTCGATAGATTACCATAAGTGCTAACACTAATTAGCCACTGATAAAGTACCACTATTGGTACTAAACAAATGTCTTTGATTGTGTGATTGTGAGGCAAATAATAACAAAGGAGATCGATTGTCTTTGCTTACCAAACATAGCTTTGACGTTAAAATGAAGGGAAAAGTCACAACTTGACGGGAGATTATCACATGTGACTCGGTCTCATGTAATGGGATTGGTATAATAAGCTTGCAAATATAGAAATTCTATACATATGTATGGATTATCATGATTATATTGTCTGTTTAACCAAGATTTTATCACGTGAATTGATACTGCTCTAAAACTGTAAAATACAGTTTTGTATCTTGAGGTCTAAATGCCACATGTTGTGAAATGCTTTGTTTCTTGTTCATCAAGCATTCAATTGAACTAGGCGATTTTTCTTGTATTACATGTATCTCGTTTTTATTGAATACTCAGAATCACATATTATTATGAGATCAAAGTGCCATGACGTCTAAAAATGCCAAACAATAACGTTAGCTGCCGAAAATGTAATTGTCATCTTGATTGCCATAGAAAACAAATATATGTATATAATATTATCATTATTCATTTTTAATGCGGATAAACGTATATTTATGAATATCCAAATTTAAAACAGAATATGCTCTGATAATAATTTCTAATATCTTGAAAAGAATAAAATGGGTTTTTTTGCAGATCACAGAGTCTTCTGTTTTAAATGTGGACATTCATAAGTGTAAATTTGTATAGTAAACATGGATAACGTTTATAAATGCTATCTCAGGGTCCGTATTATCATACGAGCTACGATATATCGCATGTATTGGAGTGGTCAAGATAGACGTCCCGACCAATCCGAAGCTTACGATATATCGCAACGTGTACGACAGAATACGGGCCCAGGAGATACCACTGTAAAATGTTGCTTGTTGGTGTACACTGTTGCATGATTGCTTCTAAACGTATTTATTGAAAAACTGTATATTTCGTCAGTAAGATAAGAAATGTATTATTTATTGTTTTGTAAAGATGTGAAGATAAATACACATGATATAAAAGGCATTAGATGCCAACAGGTGTCAAGAGGCAGTATCTGCCAACTTTACAAGTAACCAGATACTGCCATTTGGCTTTGCCGAAGCAGGACGTATCTAAAAAAAATGCGAGATTGTAATGCAATGCTGGCCCACCATCTACAACGCTGGCGCTGGACCCATATTAAATCAACATTAGGTCAACTTCTTTTGTTATATGCACAATATAGATATACTGCTGTATCGATATATAAAACTCAACAAGTACCAGACGTCGAACCAATGCTGGTTTAATGCTGGGCCAGCAAATGCGAAACGTTGACCCTTTGTTGTTATAGGCCTGATGCTCAACATCATGCCAACACTGGGACAACGTTTAGTGTTTACAAGGCTGGTAATGTCAAGCATTTGAAAGTTCTACAGTTTGGGTTACTACCTTTATAAGCCATGCTTGGATCTCAGGCATCTGATAGGTCAACAGGATCATCTTGACCAATCACAGGCCTAAGATCTACGTCAACTACCTCCCCAGTTCCAACCTTAGTCATTCTATTCACCGTAATTTATTCAAGATAAATTATCAGTCTTGTCTTTTGAATAGCAATACAGAGATATATGTGCGTTGTTTTATGTCGCTAAAAATATTATCATATTATGGAAGATGTGGGGCCTAAATTGTCTGAATGTTTGTGTCTTCATATTTATCTTACTACATCTGCTATCGTCTACATAATATATTGCTACCGCACAGAGCCTAAATACAGTAACTGCTTACTTGAAAAGTAAGTAGTTATTGCATTTTGGCTTTGCCCTGCAGTTTTTAAGCCTGCATCCTCGATGCTGATCATGAGGTCATTGATATGTTATGCATAATACTCAAGTTTTACTCTTTATGCTACTACAATATGTTTAGTGCATCGTCATTTTGACAATTACCAAGTTTAGCTCTTTATTCCACTTTGACTTATAAATACTCCTATTTTAAATAAATACTCAACTTCTTACTGCTTCACAATTTTTACTCCTAATTCAAAGTATTACATTTTTTTAACCGGGGCAGTAAAAGGCTTTGGACGATATTCTTGATCAAAAACTTGTATTTGTTTAAACTCATCATAATAAAATATATGTATTTTTATTCATGATTCTTTTCTTTTTGTTTCACGCTACCCACACATAGGGTCTACCTATCTGTTTTGTGACATTTTAATCCTCTCAGCGCGGGGACCGTCTTTAGACGTCAGAATCTGACGTCTAGAGACGGTCCCTGCACTGGAAGAATTACAAATTTATAATGGTCGCAGACCCATAACATAGGTATTCAAATAAAGCGGAAAGAGCTAACTGAGACATTGAGGATGATTTCAAATGATAAAAAACTTTCGTTCTGTATGGCTTGTACAGAAATATTTCAGCGTTGTAAAATTAAATAACTCAACCGGTATTCCGCATGATAATATATTTTGCGAATACCTGAGGAATTTTAATGTAGCATTTTACGGCTTTACAGTATGGAGGCGCGATCAACAGAAACATCTTCGAAACACCACATGGGGGAGGCGGGGGCCATTTGCTGGAAGATTTTTGCAGATTTGTATTCCGTTTTTGTTGCAAATTATTTGTTTGTGCTTTTTCGATTATTTTTTACTTATTCGCGATACGCAATACAGTACGATAGGCTATTTTAATTTAGGCAGTTCATTTACTGAAGCAAGATTTTTTTTTATCAAACTAGAAGCCGGATCAACTTTACCCCCCTCCCCATACGGTCTTTTAGTCCAATTATGCAACGTTCTGCATATATAGAGTCATGTGACGAGATTGCCCAAAGGGTCAAATGCAGGGTCGCAAAGTTATTCATTCAAACTAAATACTGCTGATTTTAAATGTAATGTTCAAAATTATCCATGCTATTTTACTTGGTCCATATATGCCTTTAAAAATCGGCTATAACTCTTTCAACGCCGAGCTATTGTTTAAACCCTGGAGACTAAAATGATTTTTCAGTTTGAGATCATCATACATGTTTTCCTAGTTAGCTCTTTCCGGTTCATTTGAATACTTATGTTATGAGTCTGAAATCATTAAAAAAATATTTTAATATTTCCAGTGCGGGGACCGTCTTTATACGTCAGAACCTGACGTCCACAGACGTCAGGTTCCGACGTATAAAGGCGGTCCCCGCGCTGAAAGGGGTAAAACACATTCTGGGCTAATAATTCTGTGTGATTACTTGCATCTGGTGGCCTCTCGGCGTCTAGACCTACCCAACGTTGGCTCATTTTTTTATTTAATGTTGGGACAGAGTCCCCTACAGTAGTGAAAAATATACCCAGATAACATAGGCTTAGTCTAGTGTTTCGTGGGTAATTTTGCAGCTGCGACGTCACTCGGGAAACCAAGACAATGGCTTAAGATCAGCTAACCTGAGGCCACTACCACAATATACCCACTGGGCACACGACGTTGTTGTGACGTTGAATCAACGTCAATGACGTTGATTCAACGTCGCAACAACGTCGTGTTCCCAGCTGCACTGCACTAAAAATGTTTCAGATTAGAAAAAATCAAACGACGGAGGGAGTTAAAAAACATAAAAAGTAGAGCTATTTCTGGAAAAATTATAAAGGGCTACGAAAAAAACGATTTGTAAGTTTTTCTAAAAATATTAATGAGGCCGATAAAAAGAAAAATAAATAATAAAAAAATAAAAAATCTAGTACATTATCATGATTATGATAAAGAAAAGATGGTACTTTTTCAACAGGTAATTATTTATCGGTGAAAGCCCAGCAAGCAACGATGAACTTCAATTTCTGGTATAATGTTGGTTCAACGTCTACAACCAAAGACCAGCATTGCGGTCGACAGCCTATGTTTGATGAGAAGGCCACTGCAATCAACCTGAATTTCGTCTTTTGTCGGCAGTTCGGCACTTTCCGATGCGTTTGCTTAGGAGCAGCATATGTCAGCTTCCACGATAATGTGTACCACCAACCTACCGAGTGGACCTAAAAATAAATAGTCTAAATTATTATTTTGACGTTTCAGTAAGTTCGCAAAATGAACAAACAACATGTTTTTGATAAATTCGATATAATTTATGAATTTTATAATGTTAAAAAAACATTTATTTGTGCAGTCTTGCAATGGGAAATAGAGAGGATGTTTGTTGTTTTAATAACAGTCACTCACAAATAATTCACCTGTCACCGACACATGATATTCACATATAGTAACACAAAATATCATATTAAGACCTTTAGTTTGCTAAAAAAATTAAATTTGTTTAATGTTGATTTAGGAAAAACCAAATTGCTAACGTGACTTTTCAAGCTGCCTTGGACGTACATCTGTACGTAATAACGTTAGCATGTAGGCCCTACTCCACATAACAGGGTCTAATAATAATATGATATATTTATTTGGCGCAAATATCCAACTCATCATATGCCTACAGGCTACGTGGCGACTTACATCATATTATCCCTGGTCATTGGACCTGTTAGGCCTAATTGATGTACCATTTCAACTCCCCAGGGAGCATGATTTTTTTTATTATCGAATATATTTTCCATCTCTATCCTACCAGGTAAGCTTACCATTTCACACCTGAGTGAACTGTAGCACGTAGAGACACAACATTGACACATCAATGTCTCAGTGTGGAGAGAGGAGAAACATGCTATTTCTCTGAAAATCACGCACCAAGCAAACCTTAAACTCACAAGGCAGGCATGCAGCGGCTAATTGAAAAGTTTCACGCATCACGTCCCCCACTTCCCTAAAACACTTTGTTCTGTGTATGGCTATTGATCAATTTTGCTACTTTTCGTTTGAACTGTAATTTTCATGAGGGGTAGATGGGTTTTTTTTTATAAATACAACATCTTGATAAACTTTTTGCTTAAAGAGATTGGTCGTTTTGCAATTAACATGCATATAGATTGTTTCAGAACAATTGTGTGTTCAAGGTTCAAGTGCTCTTTTGTTTCTAGGTGAATGTCTCAACATGCGCTCCTCAAATAAATACAAACTACTTTAATTTAATCATGTTTATGAAGTATAATATCACCGATAGGCCTACATCTTTTTTGTAACCCTAACAGTGAAAACATCTATATAGCATAACGTTCACAGTCAAAAACATCCACAAAACACAGTGAGAACATCCAATTATAACGTTCACAGTGAAAAACATCCAAATAACATAACGTTCACAGTGAAAAACATCCAAGTAACATAACGTTAACAGTGAAAAACATCCAATTAACATAACGTTCACAGTAAAAACATTAGTTTGTGGTTTGTCCAGTATCCATAAACGATAGCAACACAAACACAAAATGTGTTTAATTAAAGCCTTGATTGGTGCAAAGCATTACATTCGCTGTAATAAGATACATTATTTCATTTTCTATGGAAATGGCATGTTCAGAGGTACAAACTGGGCACTCAACAGGCTTGAAATGTCAAATCTTCAGAAACCAAAATGCTAACGTTACTACTGATTTATTATGGTGACGTAAATTGTGACCAATACGTTTTACAAACATGCCTGAGCTAACACGTGCAGCCAATAGCCACACATTTGAAAACCATGTCACATGGGCCGCTAGAATACAAATCTCTTGCTCTACAGTGCGTAAACTGCAGTGCTATTGTTACGCAGTATAGGCCAGCGAATTCCGTGACTGACAAATCGATGCCACTATATATAGACATTTAATATTATAATATTGTGTGTTATATATTTTATTAGACAAACCAATTACCTGGTCAATTTCTCAAGCTCATATTAATAGTGTAAATAGTTTTGACGTACGAAGACTTTTAATTTTGCTAACGTGATAAATACATCTTTGATGTACAAAATCACGTTTTAAGTGCCAATTTTAAACATCCATATTTTTGTCAAAAAATGTTTCGGGTTGAAATAGACTTTCAATAATCATAATTTGATATATTGTTTTTATGATTCAGCATAATGCTGGCGAAACTAATTAAAGAATATTGACAAAAATGATGTAGAAAAACAAGAAATGTCGCCAAAGTAGGTTTTATACCCTTGATATGACAGGTTTTTCACTACGTTTTATTAATTTTAAGTTTTCACGATTTTTCTTTAATTTTCTTTAATTTTGTGCACTATATGCAACTATATGCAACCTTTAAGCACAGCTACTTCCTCTTTCATACACTAAAACAATAAATTGTAATTTGCAATCATAAAAATGCTAACGTTATGGTACACATTATCGTGGAGCCTGCCATATCTGTGCCAATATTAATTTGTTGCTCTTTTCCTTTTGAGATAACTTTTGACTATATTTATCGATAGGTTGAGAATTTGTTAAAAAAAAGACAAATTGATTACTGCAATGCCAAACTATATTACATACTCAATTTTAGGAGTGTTGCATTCAATAAATAAATAATATTTCGCCTTCACAGACACACTTGTCCGCACTACACAATTCACAGCGACACATAGTGAGAGCTGATCTGGGTTATGTCCTTTTCAGCGAGAACTGATTTAAGTGACACCTGGTGATTAATATAAACTATCCGGACTCAAGTAAAGGCCTGCAGAGCACATTCCATAATTGAGGAAATAATAATTTTGACATAATCACACTGAGCTTGTTTTTGTCTACATATTACACCACAATTGTGCTTGCTGCAGCCTTACTTTATTACATTCCGCATAACATAATAGACCTATATGTCTGATTATAAACCTGTTAACCCTTTGCCTGCTAATCACGACAATAATAACAGTAATTTTTAATCCGTTTTATTATTCAATTAAACCACAGGTATTGAAAATGAAATGACTGTTTAAACCTCACGATTTGTACATGATTGGTTTCAAATTAAACAAATATGAGACTGAACATGGTAAATATCAATCACTTGGGCTTGTGGATCGCGGTAGCGAGACACAACCTCAAGTTGCTTAAAATGCAATCAAAAATTTAACCGACAATAAACCACTATCGGGTAAACAAATGATGATTGCTGAGTTTCATATGCCCGTATCATCTGATAAAATTTGCATATTTTTTTATGAGATGACTTGAATAAAACCCAAATTACGGCACAAATATATCTATACTTGCCGACCTTTGGAAATTGGAAAGAGTTTTTTTCATTAATGACTGACGATTACGTACGTGAAGCATAAGGCATGAACCCCTCCCCAGAATTAAAAAAAACAAGTGCTAAATATTGCAATTTCCAGCATTCTAGCAACAATTTCAACATAATCCGGGAAATTTGTTTAAAAATCAATATTTCTCATTTGTGCCATTTCTTGCAGTTCAGCGAAATTTCGTCATAATTGTAATAAAAATTTGATAAATACGGTATGCAGCTGGCATGGCCTGAAATCGGTAGCCTACCACCTGAATCGTTAAGGTTGGCAAGTATGAGACATTTCCCAGGAACTTGAAATTTAAAGCATTCTCCAGATTTAATATTACTACTTTATAGCCAAGACTAAATATCCCATATCATGCAAAATAACTGACCCATGATAGTTTTTGTACTTAAAATGTGAAAATTTGGATATACACTCTAAACAATATAAGTTCTTTAGAAGGAACCCTTCAGTACTATCACCATGCAACCCCAGGAGAAGGGTTCACCTGGGGTTGCATGGTGATTGTACTAAAGGGTTCTTTTTAAAGAACCTATATTGTTTAGAGTGTAGGGTATTTTTCATATGCTGAATCAAATGGTGCCCGGTAACAAGACAAAAAAATTTCAAAATGCATTCAAAATGGCCGCCAAATCCAAGATGGCCGCCAAAATATACATTGTCATATTGATTTTTTGACATAATAGCCCTAAAATCTAATGTAATACCTCATTTTCGACTAATTTGGTTATACAGATTACGTTGAAATAACTATTTTTACGTTTCAAGGTCATCTAGAGGTCAAAACCAAGATGTCCGCTAATGTCCGACATGAAAATCATCCACTTTTACAAGCGACTATTGTCAATTTGTATATTCTGAAATATTAGTTCTAAAATTGTATGATATACCTAATTTTTAACTACGTTGACGTTATTGATTGCAATGGAAGTGTTTTTTTACATTTGAAGGTCATCCAGAGGTCATATAGAGGTCAAAACCAAAATTAGTGGTCATCTTGAAAAAGCTGCTTTTGACATGATTGGCCTAGAATCCAATGTAATACCTCATTTTTCATTTTCAAATAATTTTGGACCACTGATTACGTTGGAATGGTTATTTTTACTTTTTTAAGGTCATCAAGCATTCAAAAAGGCCGCAAAATCCAAGATTGCCGCCAAAATATACGTTGTCATCTGGATTTTTAGACATTTTGTTACTTTTGACATATCAGCCCGAGAATCTAATGTGATATCTCATTTTCAAAAAAATGGGTACATTGATTACGTTGAAAATGTTTTTTTTTTTACGTTTCGAGATGATATAGAGGTTAAAACCACGATGGCTGCGAACGTCCGACATTACAATCAGTCAATTTTACAAGCCACTATCGTGTACATGGTTAATATGTATATTCTGAAATATTAGGTCCAGTTTAATACCTAATTTGAAGAAGCTGATCGCTATCGAATATTTATTGTATTTTTCAAGGTCATCTAGAGGTCCAAACCACAATCAGTGGCCAACTTGAAAATTACCTTTTGACATAATAGGCATAGATTCTTTTTTTTTCGATAAATTAACGTACTCTGATTACGTTGGAATAGTTATTTTACGTTTCAATGTCATCAAACTGTCAAAACCAAAATGGCTGCCAATGCCCGACATGGAAATCATCCTTTTTTACCAGCGAGCGACTATTGTTAATTTGTATATTCTAAAATATAGGTTATAAAGTGCATGTACATTAAAGACGTTGATTGCAATGGAATTTTTATTTTCGCTTAAATATGAGAAATTTTGAATTATTTTTTTCGTATGCCGAATTGAATGGTAAATTGTCGAAAAGGGTATATTTAGAAGCCTTAGTTTATTCGGTGGTACGTTAGCTGCGAATTTTATTCTCATCTATACGATTTTTCTAATATTCTCGCAACACATATCAGAGCATTGTTAGTATGGCAATTCTTTATAGTTTCTTGTTTTTATAAATGGTAGCATTATGTGAATGATATGCAGCTTTCTTTGGTGCCGCACAAATGATAATGTAATGTACCAGTTCTCGCATTAAAATAACAAATATTACGAATTCCCCTTTTTGATTTTTTGTCATTAATAATATCTAATCAAATATTGGGATGCCAACTAAAGGTGATCATTAAGCTAAAATACTGAGCCAAACACAATTTGGCATTTGTCAGAGAGTTTTAACTAATGCAATCCACATTTTACTTTTATTTTACTTCAAGTATAAAAAATCAGCTCGAACTGTGATATCATCTAGCTTATCCAGTTTTATTTAAGTAAAAAATACGAAGGTGTATTTTCGGGTAGATTCTTAAATAAGACCACACATGTTCAAATTAATTATATCCAATCTAGACTGGATGTTCAGGGGCACTTGCCGTTGTCGTTGATGGATATACACGAGTAATTGTGTCGAAATGCTATCGTTTTGTTCATTGGTGTTGTTGTCTCCTGATAGACTGTGTGTCGAGGTGATTTTTATACTTCCTGTTGTTGCTGAAGCTACAGTCACACTGGGACGCGGATTGACACGCTGCCCGCGGTTCGAGCAAAATAGCCGAAATCGGCAATCCGCATCAGACCGTCTCCAACCGCATGTTTTGATCCGCGCGGTGTGCCTACACACCCAGACGGACGAAAAATGGCGTATGCATACCGTAGAAATCGTCTGTGAGCGTCTGAATCGTGTATGAGCGTGGATAAGTGCACACGCACCGTAGGTGGCGTACGCATACCGCACGCGGTGTGCGTACGCCACCTACGGTACGTGTGCACTCATGCACGCTTCCTACGGTGCCTCTACACTTACGGACGCTCACTCACGGGAACCGACGAATGGAGACGGTCTGACACGAGCGCGACACTTGGAGACGGTGTGTGTACGCTCACCGCACGTCCAGACGGAATTCCTACACGACGCGACGGTCTGCCTACACATAGAGACGGTGTGTGTACACAAAAGTGCGACAACCCGCGCACGTCCACGTGTTTATACGTCATTTTAAAAGCCGCGCGCACATGACTTTTTCCATTGGGTTTGTACATGCTGGTCCGTGTGCTTGTCCGCATGTTTCACACTGGTTTGTCCAATATTCTATTTTAATTTGAATTTATCTATATTAGACCTAAGTATATTTATTTATTTTATTCCTTCTTTATTTCTCGTTGTGTAACAAATGTAGAGCTACATTGTAGAATATCTTTTTCCTATATAAAATATATCCTCAATTTATATTTATTGTAATGCATGGTATAATATTTGATATAAAAATTGAAATGTATCTTTATAGCAAAATATATCTTCAAATTATATCTCATTCCTGGTGTCCAGATACCTGGATACCCACAAAAACTATGGTAGCCATGTGGGGTCTTCAGATGGTTATTTTAGTCGCCTAAACCAATTTCCAGGAGTCCACTTAATTATTTTGATCTTTGCGGCTTATTAGAATCAATGAAGATAAAGCAATATAAATGCCTTTAATAATAAGTGATAATGGTAATATAGATTAACATGTTTATTCCCGATTAAAAAATTGAACATAGTATATCTTTAAAAAATGGTATTTTTTAGGATAAGTCAGTGTGCTTCTCAATTCCCGGAATCTCGGCAAATATCACTCTCGACGGGAGATCATACGAGACAAGGGCCGGTGAGATCGGAGGCGTTTGAACATGCCTGCCAATCAGCCCTGTCGGTTAACTATCAATAATGACAGTGATCCGTGTCAGCATATATACATATTTATGCAACAGCTTTAAATCTATTTCGCCAATATAATTTATAAATTATTTAACAAAGTAACATGTTTATTCAAATCCTGTAATAAAGCATTAGGGCCTATAACACGAAATAATAATCTTTTTAAATCGGGCAATAAAACATCACAACACGAGCACGATGTTCCCTAACATTTTTCGATTTAAATCGTGTAATAAAACGTTACAACACGAACACGATGGCTTTGCAATTTTTTATATCGTGCAATAAATCACTACAACACTAATATTATGTTTTTGCGAATCGTGTAATAAAACATCATATCACTGATGTTATATTATTTATTTAATAACTACCAAGCCCGTAGGCTTGAAATGGTGCGACACACTGAACTGGCCACTGTTACTGTTAGTGACGTCGCCAAGCATTGCGTAACCGGCCGCCAATGGTCCATGGAGATCCGAGTTCATTTTAGGTTTTTGTTTATTTAAAGTAATCAGGGAATTACAAGCACGGATATAAATAAAAAAAATTTAGCCTTAATGAGAGACAAAATGGCTTAAACAGCGTAAATAAAAGAGCTCTAGCCTCTAATTATCTTGCGACCATGTAGCTTTAAAAAGTGTACTGCACGTCAGGAAACATGATATGCTCCACAGTATTCTCGCGAACATAATTAAAACAACAATCAGGCTAAAATCAACAAAAATCAGTATTTTTATTTCGGCTTCTTAATATGACCATTATGATGTAAACATGTCCATTGACTAGAGCTGCGCATTACATAGAAAAAGCGAGATAAAAAGACAAAATTCCCGTATTTCTTACTTTGGACATGCATGTCCGAAATAAGAAATCGGGAATTTCGTCTTTATATCTGTTTCTTTTCTTCTTTTCTTGCTTTGCCTTTTCTTTTCCAAACCTTCGGCAAATAAGAAATCGGGAATTTCTCTTTATAACGTGTTTCTTTGCGGCTTCTTTTTTTTTGCTTTTCCTTCTCTTTTGCCATAAGACCAAGTTTCGCAGTAGTAATTCGTCAATGCTCTGTCAACTGCAGCTGCCAAGCCCTTAACTGCATTTGACGTGCGTGTTATCGTACCACATCCATGTTGGAGAAACAATCTATACAGCACTACTCAGAGACGACGACGACAATGATGGAGCAACAGAAGAGCAACAGAGCAGATGGAACTTGGGGAAGGTCAACAGGGGAGAATGAAAAATACTCCGATCCACAACCTTTTCATATGCGGTTCCGAAATTGACACATTTGGGTGGCAGACACCGCAAAATTGTGTACTGACACAGCGAGATGGCGTACATAAACCGTAGACAGCGTGAGGCGGCGTGACATACCGTGAAATAGCGTGAATAAGCGTGATATGTCGTCAAATGGTGTACAGAAACCGTACATGGAGTACAGAGACCGTAGGCAGCGTGACTAAGCGTGACTAAGCGCAGCCAGTAGCTACGGATCCCCTACGCTGACCGTCTCACGGTGCACCACCCAAAATATTTTGCGCTGTGCGTAGGGTAGCGTAGGCTATTGTATAACAGTGTAGAATAGCGTATGGACAGCGTGTGCCAGTGTAGGGGCTCCGCCTTGGAGATGGGTGCAGGGTGAGCCATTTCTGATCTACGCCCCGTCGCGCACGCCCACGATACCTACGGTGTATGTACGATGTCCACGGTGTATGTACACAATCTCGCTGTGTCTCTGCGCTGCTTCACGGACGATTGGCCTCCCGCGGACAGCCACGCTTGGCCACGAATTTTTGAACAAGAAGTTGATTCGCGGCAGCCGACGGATGGACGCGGTTGCCGCGAAAAGTGACGCGGTGACCGCCTGGAAATGTACGATCACGGACGCTTACCGACGCTTACCGGCGCTTACGGCCGCTGATTCCCGGTGCGTGGCTTTTGCTCCTTCCGCGTGTGACCGTGTCAAATCGTACCCCAGTGTGACTGGGCCTTGAATCAGGGCATATTGTACTCATTATCTTGTTTTTTAATCATGATGAACACATTCTTCAACCATTTAACCTTTTTGCGCGGGTTCCGATATATCTCGGGGCAGAGTGTGTTTTTAAAGAATGATTCAACTGCAAAATGCGCATGCCTGGGACGGTCAAGTGTAGGCCAACAGTATCCTATTGAGTACAGATTGACGACATTAATATACCCACTGAACTGATTACAAGATACCACTCAAACAAGACATTGATCCAATGCTGTAATAATGTTAGGCCAACGTCTGCGACGCTGGCCCAACATTGAACCAACATTGGGTAAATGTACAATGTTTGAGAGAAAGTCCTCCTGCCCAGCAAACACAAGACATGTATATGGCATTTATACAACGTCGGCCCAACGTCTTCGACGCTGGTCCAACATTGCATAAAGTCATACAAATGTTTTGTGCTCACTGTCAGGCAGTTTCCACATACCGCAGTAATACAGTCAGTTTGTTTGCAAGCCAGCGACCAAGTAGGGGTAAGGGCAAAGGGCTTTGAATTTTTAACTCATAGATGTCGCTCAAGTATATATGAACTTGCTGTGATTTGAGAACTTGCTCTTAATGAGGCTTTGGATATGAAGCGCATATTTGTTATTATTATGGAATAGGGCCTTGGACTACCCACGGGCACTATTGCATTCTGGGGGTCTCTTGTCCTGCGAATTTTGACAGTTGACTATACATTTAAATATTTTTGTCTGTAAAATCAATGTGGTCCAGAAATCATGGGGTTTAACATTTTAGCTGATAAAAGTTTTTATTTTCATTGTGCATGGATATCACCCCATAATAATATCTGTGCCGATGTAGAGCTGTCATTCTAAAATGATTCTTTCAGAACGAGAAATTTAAAATGGCCGCCATAAAATCAATAAAATTATCATACTTTCTCAATAGTTGAGGTGGAGATTGTTCCATCAAACCATATATTTTTGTTATCAAGGAATACAATAAAACAAACGATACCTTCCTTTGGCATCATCATCATGCTTACAATGCTATATTATTACTTAGATGAAAGATATCGCAACTTGCATACATGTAGTTGCACACCTCATCATTACACTTTTAATACACATGCGTCACCCATAAACTGGAGAAACTGACATGACCTTGATATAACCTTCACTTTTCGTTTGGGCGGTATACATGCAGTAAAGCACAACCTCAACCCATTTCAACCTTCATACCCAATTATGTATCGATCTTTTGCGATGCAAGCCCAAGCTGATGCTACACGCTGCTGCATAATGTATTTTTCCTTGTTAGATTGAGCCTTGAGGAAGCGGTTGTAATAAAGGCAAACATGGGGGTATTACCCATCCCAATATCAGCACTGTCCTAGATTTCCTCAGAATGTGTTTTGAAATGATACCCGACGAAGAATGTGTTACCATGAGTCCTTTCTAGTAGATTACTGCACCACTAACAAGCTTGGAATTGATAAAAAATGGCTATTTTCAATATTTTTTGAGAGTTTGACGTTGAAATAAGCTTGATATGACCGTGCCATGACCTAGGTATTATGCACCAGTAAACCACAACTCCTTCCCATGTTATTATTTACCCGGTATGACTGGGCCGCCTAACTCATTTACTGCGCGAGGCCCAGTCACACTGACCGCCATTTTGTTTCCACAGCCAGCTGTGTAAAAACGACACTCGCGCTGCCTACCAAAAAACTCGGATGCCATGAAATTGAGACGAATATTTCAAGTGCCTATGAAAACTGGGCCATTATCAGCAGGCGTAAACTTTTTATCCTATTAGAACTATTACATTTAAAAATGGAGGTCACTGTGTCAGAGCCTTGCGATGTCATCAGGGTGGTTATTATTTGCTCATAAGCTAAGATTCTGCTGGTTTCTTCAGACAAATCTGACATTACAGATGCGCCCAGGAGTTCAGCGTTAAAAAGGTTAAGTCGTAATATCGTTTCTTCAGTTGTTCATGGCATGACCACACCAGGTATCAATGCATGAATGTCTATTTATATGTGGTTGTGCATCAGCAAGATATGTGATATTCATTGAGAACCGTTGACACCTAATTACATTACCATGCTTATGTTAATTGGTGTTGCCTTTTCTTGAAGGTATGGAACATAATCCAATTTTCGCAGCTGGAAATTTCTGGTGTATTTTGTCCATAGCTGCTATAATTAGCTTGACAAGATCTACGGCCTTGAGTACTTGAGTTTTTATGTTCCGTTCTTGTTCATTATTACATGAATATATCCTGGATTTTCCTAACCAACGACTTGTTGCTGACTGGTTCAGTAATAAACCAGCTATGTCGTTCAACTCTACGACAAAACAGTGAAGGCTCTCACCTTCGCCAATATGCTTGATGTGGAAAAGTAAATCGGGCTACCAGACAAGAAGGCTAGGAATGTGAATAGAAATGTAATTTAAATATCCATAGCTAATTAATGGGTGTTGTCAGTACTGTGAAGTGTGATGTATTATCAATACCAATATCACTATTTGTTCACTGAGAAGACGTTCAGAATATATTCAAAACCTGAGTAATGTTCATTCTGGACTGTGTTAACCTGGCACTTGTTATTTCGATCCACATCAGACTTGAGGAGTCCCAGTATGTTGTAGACGTCATGCATTGTATGCATAAAAAAGTAATTACTGTTGACATTCTGACTTTAATCCAGTTACTTTGCTGAAGATTATCAATATGCCATAACTTCTGAAGCACCAGTGTAAATTGGTGGCAATGGTGCGAAGGAATGCAAATTATAGCTCTCATGAAAAAAAAAAATACGCGCCTCCAGAATCACATTGGCAGGATGTCTAGCGATTCAACTTCATTATTTCTTAACAATCCTATTTTTTTAGGCGCCCCCGATAACTAACGTGAAAAACAGGCCCAAAATAAGACAATATTCTTGCAAATGAGTAAGAATGATTCATCCAATCGACCACTCAAACCCAGCCTCTCCCGTTGAAAGTAGAGTTTTCTTTAGGACGTAGCCATATGTAGGGTGTAGAGCTAGCTCCTTTCAGGATGAGACTATCCAATTCCTGAAGTAGTCGAAGAAGTTGCATCATGGGGCTGTGGGGGCGCTTGTGACACCAAGCGGTGCTCATGCAAGAAAGCAGTAGACCTTGAATTGCGCGATCATGGGAACTGTAGAATCTTGTGGCCTACACAGAGATGGATTGATCAATTAAATATTATCCTGTTAAATTGTCAATAGGATCGTGTGCTTGTGGTTATCTAATGCTGCATCTGATGTTGCATTATTTGTGCATATCGGAAGAGACAAAAAATAAATGAAACGGCATTAAAGACATTTATATAGTTATGTGTTTTATAATAGTTATCTGTTTTATATGATATTGGGATTACGACCAGGAGACCCGTAAGGCGCTTTAGGTCGCTATAGCGTACGAGTCACCCATGATTTTAACAAAAAAAACATGGAAAATAATTACTAGGCAGAAAATAATCAAATACAGTAGAAAAAACATTGTCATTACAATATAGCATCAGCATATTTGCAAGTACAAGAAATAAAAAAATGTCTATAAAACACCATAAATATGCAATACAATACAATGCCATTTTTTTTGCAATCTGGGAGGCCTACACAAACAAATATAAACATTGGCCGGTCGCATCAACACCCGTGATGTGGCTATACGGTGACAATCACTGCCATGGCTATACTTCTAGTGTATAAAACCAATGAGCATGCTGACCCTATCACATTCAGCTGTGATCTTGGCTAGCTATCATGGTTTATGAACCGAGCAGCCATCCGATGGCTAAAACTAATTCATGGCCCAATAGCACAGGGCTGGAACTACGAGAGGGCAACGTTAACGGATTTTTTTACCAAGTTCATCTATAAGGTCTCTAGTAACACTTCAAAAAGTATTCAGCCCAACTCGTTGGAGAAGGGGTATTTTTGGGTCACGCCCTTTTTTGGTGTCAGTGGAGATGTTCAGTGTGATAAAAGTGTCTTTCTCTATACATACTTGACCGATTTGTATGACTTTGACTTTGTGCGTCATTTTGTACAGGAATTGATATGATAAATGCTAGGAAAAAACTATCAAAGCAATACAGCTTTCCATGGACAAAAGTTGAATTCACCAGTCAGTAATGGTTTAACGATCAATAATCGTTCACCCATACCCTGACTTTCTCATAACCTGCTCTTCTCCAAACAAAATTATTTATATATTAGCATATTATGGTAGCAGTTTTGGAAAATACCCAAGATTGAAAAACCACGTAACGATCACGTGATTGGTACGTGATTGTCTCATGAAAAAGAACATGACATGAGACATAGATTCCATGGTCATTAAAGCAACCCAGTAAACATGGTAAACACAAAACATTTTGTATAACATTTGTACAATGTTGGACAAACGTCGAAGTCGTTGGGCCGGCGTTGTACAAATGTTATAAAAATATTTTGTGTTTACTGGGTATTCACCTGTGGTTATGCCGAAGACTCATGACATTATCATATGATCAATTATATATCTAAAAAAACCTGAAATGTTGAATCAATGTTGTTTTAAAGTTCAGTGATGGAGGGAGGTAATAACTGAAGGACAGAGGGGCTTAACTGACTTTCCCGCGTGGTTTACACCAGTTACACGAATTTCTAAAAACTTGCACATCTATATGTTATATATAATATTTCACACCATTTTCTAGCTTGTAGCAATTGACGTATACCAGATTTATTTTATCAAAACGTTTAATTAATATTTGTAGCTTGGCCATCAGACATCAGCAAAATACTTATCTATCTAATTAATAAACAGTAATTGTTAGGACAAATCCTATATTGATGCCAGCGAAATTTATCGTTGTCAAAATAATGCGCTAATTGATATAACAAAGCTCATATATTATGATCGTACACTCAAAACACAAATCATGTTACAGTTACCTCCGCTACAATAGGTTATGTTTTACTGGTTTTGGTTTGTCTGTTTGTTTGTTTGTTTGTTTGTTTGTTTGTTTGTTTGTTTGTTTGTTTGTTTGCATGACAGCAGGGTTACTTACAAGGTAATAAACGGATTTGTATGAAAAAAATTGCACACCTCGGGCCAAAGAACAATCCATTGAGGATGATTCGGATCGTACCAGGATCCTGATTGCGATGACTTGTTTATGTATGGGCTGATGATATCATTCAGAACAGATGATCTGTATCTTTGCATATTATCATGCCGATAACAAAAATCCCCAGATAAAAGTAGCTCAGTCCCGGGGGGGGGGGGTGCCCGCGTGATGTACTTTGTATCTCAGTTCCACAACTTCAGTATCGAGTAGGTAAAAATTACTTACATAATAATTATAATTATGCACAAATGGAATGAGGACAGTTTTTATGGGGCTACGGCCATTTTAAATATTTTCATTCTCACAGTGCGGTGATTGACTTTAGACCTCAACAGACGACAGAATCTGACGTCTAAAATCTATCCCCGCGCTATAAGGGTCAAAGACAATTAACATGGCTATAGAAGTGATTTACATTTTAGGGTGCTACATTGCAATGAATTAATTACATTTTTTTAATGACATTATTTACGCGCTCAGTTCACGCTGGATGAATACACGGGATGCTACGTCATTGAGGTAAAGTTACTGTTCAGACACTTACCTGGATGACAAATAAAGTTCCCCAGATTGAACAAGGCTGCGGTTTGTGGTTATACAAGCCGATCAATATTTCTGAAGTGGGAGGTTGGCTTGAAAAACTATGCCATGCGCGGAATCCAATTAATAAAGAAATCATGAACTCCCACGCATACTGCCGGGCAAAGCCAGTAACTGCTTATTTTTCAAGTAAGCTGTTACTGCCTTTTGAATTTGCAAACAATGTACATGATACAGCTAATATGATATAAAATATCAAGCGGATGCATTCATTATTTTTATTGAAATACCCGCTTGGTTCACCTGTTTTCTCAGATATTTTTCAAAATGTTCCTGGTCACAGTATTATTATTCTCCTTCAACCCTTTAAGCCCTGACGATGCATTAAAGCATCATTTTTAATTCCTGAAAACAGACTTAATTTTTCCACAGCTAGGGTTTTTTGAATGAAAATATCCATGAAACTGGTTTGCCAATACATGGCAATTTTCTACAATTTTTAAACCACATCAAATCATTTTTGTCCACTACTAGTCGGGAATTGCGGCAGCAATTCGTGGCTTGTAGTGGATGAAGATGACAATGGAAAATTCTGGCTTGAAAGGGTTAAACTCTTAATCATTTTAATCCTTTTGTCACAATCCACCATTTAAATGAGTTGCTGAACATGTCATTACTATTGGCATTTGCAAGAGTTTGTCCAGTGTTGAATATGTTGATGCGTTGACTATTGTATTTTATTGTCGAGTCAGTCCTACCATTAACCCCTTCAGCGCACGGATCGACTTAAGACGTCAACATCTGACGTCTACGTCAGATTCTGACGTCTGAATATCCCCGCACTGAAAGAATTAAAATATTTATAATCGCGGTAAATCCATAACATAGTTATTCAAATGGAGTTGAAAGAGCTAACAAAGACATTTAAGATGATTTAAAATTGAAAAAAAAACATTTTTAAACGTTTATACCAAAATATATTGTAGGGGTTATACCAACATTCCAGCAAACACGGGCGCTGAACCAATGTTGAGTCAATGTTGGCCCGCCGTCTACGACGTCGGCCCAACAATTGACCCAACACTGGTTCAATGTCTCGTGTTTGCTGGGATAGCATCAACATCTCGTGTTTGCTTCTGTTGTCTGAGCTTAAATTTGTTAAATTTCAAATGCATTCTATATAGTTATAAAACATTTTTTCTCAATAGACAACTGTATTAATAAATAATTAATTAATTGATTAATCTATGCGTATAAGATTCTGTGTTTTAGCTTATCGTTTAAGTACATAGGGTTTTCCCAGTCGTTTCTTTATAGCAGTCTTAGTATCCATTATCTACAATTATCAGTAGCTCATTTTCTTCACTCAAACCTTATATCACAAATAAATCTTGACGAGCTCATTGATCTGCAAGAGAGATAAAATATTTCTACCTCTACGCATGGTGCATTTTGACCTATATTAGATGAAAATCCGCCTTAAAACTCGTCGAACAGAGTGTTAGAACTAACTACAGCAAAGCAGTCACTGTAATAGCGGTTTTACTTTGACTGGAGGTAATACAGCTGTCTCAGTGAAACAGTGCGACCATAGTGCGGCGATAAATTATTTATTCAACACGACTTTTCGCTGCTTCATTCACCAGAGGGGGTTGCATGGCTTATATATCATATACGTGTAAGTAAAACTATTAATCCACATATTATCGGGAGTGAGGAGCTTAAAAAAAGCAATCAATCAATCAATCAATCAATCAATCAATCAAACATTTATTTATTTATTTATTTATTTATTTATTTATTTATTTATTTATCACTCACTCACTCACTCACTCACTCACTCACTCACTCACTCACTCACTCACTCACTCACTCACTCACTTATTTTTTTATTTTTTTTATTTATTTATTTATTTATTTATTTATTTATTTATCTATACAGTCTACTATATTCACTTTTTCAAGCTCAACAGCGAAATAATTATGTTCCAATTCATGTCCTGTGATCTGTTTCAATCATGGCCTAGGCCTACTACATTCCTCTCCAAATTGTAACACCTCAATGGAGACATCTGGCGGGCGGCGCAGTAACGGAGGAGGGGAGGGGAAAGGGGAGGGGGACTACAGGCAGGTCAGGGACGATGCGGGTCTGGTCCAGAAATGCTGGTACCTCCATGAGACATCGACTCAATAGTGCTGTAATGTTGGGCCGACGTCATATGCAATGGGCCAACGATGAAACAATCTCTGGTAACCCAATGCTGTTTGAATGTTGGCCCATCGTCTTTGATGCTGGCTAAACATTGTAGCAATGGTTGTATACTAGGAGGGTCGTGTGGCGAGTGTGGCGACTGTACACTGGTGTGTAGACTAGGCCTACTCTTGTGGCGTGATGGACGTAGACTAATTCTGATCCAATCAAGATTGAATCTGAGAGTAAGAGGTAGATAGCTGATCCGGCTTTGTGTACTCGACGCAGACGCACACGCAGACGCACAATAAGACGCATAATCTGACGCACAATCAGACGCAGACGAAAGTTCCCATGTTCCGAAGTTCCCACGTTCCGATAAAAATGACAATGTTCCTCTGTCGGTTTGCCAGGTCACCATATTTAGCTGAACCTTGCTATTCAAGAAGTAGGGCCTATTAATTTTTTTTGCTCCAGAGGTAGACTATAGGCCTAGGGCCTAATTGATATGTCTAGATTGTAAAACCACCGGGTGCAGTTTGTTCCTTAAGGCAGCCCCTTGGGATGACATCAATTTTCGTTTTTAGTTTTGTAGTGAAGTAGTGTATCCCCCAGATCATGATTTTATTTTTTTTAGAGTTTTTAGATTTTTCCAAATGTTTCTTATTAATATTTCTATGAATCCGCTTAAAACCCAAACAAACTTTTTGTATACCTAAACACATGCTGAAGGACGATTGAATGTTCCTACAGCAATGGGCACATGTTGATGTCGTCGGCCCAGCGTTGGGTAGACAATCAGTGTTGCAGGTGTATCACCTCATGTCCTGACTATAAGACACCAATCAGACACCAATTAGCGGCAATTGCTTTGATCTAACCGTCCAAGACGTGGGAATATGTGGTGTGCAGCGCTGTATATTGCTGACTTGTTCTGTTTACATGGCAATATGCGACCTGGAAATATAACTATTTCACTGTTTTTCGGTGCTTTAAAATTGTTTTTTGATTTTTTTGTATTTTTAGTTCAGATGAGTAGGCTATATAGCTTCATATAAGTTAAATTTTCAAAATTGACAACATTGAAAATGTCTCATCCCAAGGGGTCCCTTTAAGCATTTATTTTTATTTTTCGCACTTGGTGGCCATGGGCATTGCTGAAAATCTTGTTTTCGCTCATAACAGTTTGTTCCGTGAACTTCAAGCTCCGAAATTCTGAAATCCTTCCACCCCCTCCCCCCCTCCACAAATTAGAACACCTATTGACAGCACTGCCGCAGATGGCAGCCAATATCAGAATATATAGGTCTAGGCCTAATCATGCTAAATGTCGGCTATAGATCACTCTAATAATTTACCTTAAAGATAAAGTGATCAACATGATAAAGGAGAGAGAAACTCAAACTCGATCAGACCGATATTGTTGTCACGAATCCCAGTTGACGCAAGACATCCTATATGTTTTGACTCTTTGTTGGTCCACCGTCTGCGATGCTGGCATATATATACTAAATCAAAATAAAGAAAATTCATGCTTGCATATGTTTGTTGTTTTTAATAATGTTGGCCCAGTATCATATACGGTCGGTGGCCCAACTTTAAAAAAACATTTGGTCAAAATGAAAATAGAACCAGTAGCATTTTGCTTCGAAAATGACGGATGTGAGAAATACTCCCGTCCTTTCCGTCAAAGATCAACATTGTATTCAAACAACGAGTCATTTGTTATATTAACCGCCATGCCATAAACATGATAAATGATATAATGACCCACATCCCACTTTTGCAGGGTCCGATGCTATCCCCACCACAATGGTTTTTAATCTTGGCCCACCATTTACGACGCTGGCCCAGCATTAAATGAACATTCTGCATCAAGTACACAAAGCCCAGATATTATGCGTCTGAGTCTGCGTGTGCGTCTGCATGTGCGTCTGCGTCGAGTACACAAAGCCGCTGATCCTGACACAACATCTCCGGGCGGGGCGATATGGGTGTACACCTATCCTAACTAGTGCACACAACTTTTTCCCTCTAAACCTTTATAGCTGTATCAGCCGGGTGAAAATAGATTGTATCTGGTACAATACACACCTTGGTATGAGATAAATGGAAATTCTACCCCCTGGGTTTGAATTTCACTTATACGCCCGTATTATCAACCTCTTCCTCAAGCGTTTGCAGATTCTTGGATGACCAATAAAATTCCCCGACTGAACGAGGCCACCTTATCTGGCTGTACAAGACAATCAATATTTGTGAAAGGAGAAAAGGTGTCATTAAAACCTGCAGGAAATCTCATTAATAATAAACTGATTGATTGATTAATTGATCGATCGATCGATCGATCGATCGATCGATCGAATGATCGATTGATTGATTGATTGATTGATTGATTGATTGATTGATTGATTGATTGATTGATTGATTGATTGATTGATTGATTGATTGATTGATTGATTGATTGATTGATTGATTGATAACCCCTTAGTTGCTGCTGAATTCTTTGTTGATGTTTTACACTGATTTATGAAAAAGAAATATTCGTGAAAAATTATTATTTGAATAACTGAGAATCTATAACAAACATTTTATGGATTCTGTCACATTATACATTGTTTGATCTGAAACTTATAAAGGCTTGAATCCGTATATACGGTCCAAGTATTGTAAGGGTACACTGATTTATTCAATGACCGTGGATCGACCGAGCTCTGTGATTGAATGCTTGAATTAATGTATTTTTATAACACCACAACTCACAAAATTTAGTTTGGGTTATAATGTGTTTGTTACATTTCGTAGTCGCAGTCTCATTAGGCTGTTTTAATCATCATTTTGTATTTGGCAAAATCCAATGTTTCAAGAATCAAGCTGAACATGATATCAGCATTTGTGAGACTTTGACCAGTGTTGAATATGTATTGACCATGTTGACTGTGCTGGTTTGTTGTGGGGGTATCTGATTACTTTACAAGTAAGCAGATACTGCATTTTGCCTTTGTAGAGCAGTACAGTTACGAAATAATTTATTTTTATTTTTAACACATGCTGTATTTTTAATTTGTTATACTATATTTTAGCTTACTTATATCAACCCCCAACCCTTACAGCGCAGGGATCGACTTTAGACGTCAGAATATGACGTCTGTAGACGTCAGATTCTGACGACTAAAGTCGATCCCTGCCGGTCACAATTATATTGTTTTTTTTCGCTATTTTATTAGCACATTACCTTTTAAAATTTTATAAATAAAAAGTGTAACTCCATTTTGTCAAATTTTAATTTTTTTCACTCACTTGACGTTGTGAATCGCGTCAGCGAGACATAACTACAAGTGGGTGAAAATTCCAATTAAATAAATTGTCGGTCATTTTAGTGAAATCTGTATTTTCCAAACCCTAAAAATAGTATTGCCCAAAACAAATCTGATAATTGGTGATTTTCCTTTTTCAGCCGGATCTATAAGTGACTCTTTATAACGTAATTTATTTAAAGGGACATGCCCAGGTCTAAAATCATAAAAAAATCGATGATTTTATTTTGGCTTCTTAACCCTTTCATCCCTGAATTTTCCATTTTCATCATCACCCACTACAAGCCGCGAATTGCTGTTCTCGACTTGTAGTGGATGAAGATGATTTAAAGTGGGTGAAAAATTAAAGAAAACTGCCATGTATTGGTAAAACAGTTTCATGGAAATTTTTATTCCAAAACCCCTAGTTGTAGGAAAATAAGTCTGTTTTAAGGGATGTAAAATTATGCTTTAATGCATCGTGAGGGCTTAGAGGGTTAATATGACCATATGATGTAAACATGTCCATAGACTAGAACTGCAAAAAAAATTATTTCAGTAAATTAAGTATGATTTCAGGGATGTAAGATGATGTTTTAATGCATCGTAAGAGCTTAAAACATCTAATAGGTTTTAAATGAAAATAATTATTTGTAATAAAATTAACCTACTAAAATATAAATTAAATTCATCTCCTAATCTTCTGTTAATCATTAATATTTCAGTTGTGTCGATTTAATCGTGAAAAAATGAGAAGAACCATACTATTACACAAGACATACATCAGTACATGCTTACTTCTGCATTGCAAAAAGTACTTGTCAGTGAGTGAACGACGATGACAATGTAGTGGGGGTAAAGGCAGAATGATGCAACACAGCAATTACAATAGTCCCTTGAATATGCAAAGGCAAACAGCAGTAACTGCTTACTTTTTAAATGGGCGGCTACTTCACACAGCGTGAAAAAGCTTGTTTGCGGCAAATAGCAACAACTACTCAATTTTAAAGTAAGAAGTTACTGTTGTTTGCATTTGCGCTGCAGACTCACTATAATTGTTATGTTTTCCAGTATCACATGATATAATGAGAACATGCAAGTGTATGACGTGAAAAATATCCTAAGAAAAAGTTAAGCTTATAACCACGAAGATATAAAACATGTTTCCAAGAATCTGCCACTTTACAAAGTGGCAGATACACCCTTTCATATTTAAGGGGACGACATGTATGTAAGCTCCCCCTGCGTAGTCAATATAGTATTATCAAAGATTATGTACAATACAAAATCTTTGGTAATATATCATCGAATCGAAATGAGAATGATGTTATCATGGTTATGGCTGGCCTAACACTGATCCAACACTTCCCCATCTAGTACAGCTGCTAAAGTTCAAAATAGTCATTTGGCATTGAGGGCTACTGAGAGTTTCCTTCACTTGCCCGATAAGGGGTTTCGGGCAGACCTGGAAAATTCACCCCCCAGACAGTTGTAAACTACATATGTTGCTGAGCAATTTAATGCTGAAACGCCGTGGCCCATGGCTACCCGCGAGTCGAATAGTCTCCAGACTAACAATAATTGGTGGATATCTCCATTCATCCCAAGGTTCCATCTAATGGCACACTATATTTTTCTACACTAGTTCAAGGCCTCACCGTTGATATGCATTAACTCTGTTGTTGAACGGAAGAGCCAAGGAAGTTCTATGTCTAAGTACCAGTGTGTTGGTAGGAATTTATCCATCAGAACTGTTGTTTTTGTTCTTGTAAGTTTTAATGAATCAGATTTATGTTCATTGATGGCTGGAGGAGTGAAGATATTTCTTCGCCTAGGAGCTAAAGGATCCTATCTGCCACTCTAACGAGTGTCAGATAGGATCCTTTAGCTCCGAGGCGACGATTTGTCCATTTGGGGACAACACAGCTAACGATTAGTGTTGTAAACTTCTAACCGACTTGTCTGCACCTTTGTGCTGTGCGATCAAGTCAACACTCTTCTTTTACACCTGCATTCAATATTAACTATTTCTATATTTTATTATATTTCCGAATACCCTGTATAACCTTGACCTTCACATAAACAACAAAAATATGACTCAAATTACGAAATGTTGTCAGAAAAATACTTGACATGCAGAAAACTATTTGAAACCATGTGTCACGCTCGTCAGGCATTAAATTTAAACAAACCGTTCAAAAGTTATCTATATACAATAAATTTGTGGCGGCCATCTTGAATTTTCACTTTTTTTTGCATTTTCTTCAAAATATTTCCAAGGTTGTCCACCTAGGTTGTGTTCGTGTGCATATGTAGGGGATGATGCATGAAAAAATAACAGAATCATGTTTCAATGTTTTTTATTCAAGATCTCGAAAATATAACTTATTATGATGTCTGCTAATTTTTGCATAAATGAATTCCTTGACCCCGGAAATGCTAGTTGAGATACCAAGATCATGATTACATGTACTACATACCGAGGATTGTAAGTGGTGATTTTCATGGTGGCTATTTTTAAATTCAAAATGGGCGTCGATACCTTGTGCTTTTCATGGATACCAAACTTAATGTGAATCTACATAATTATAATACATTAGGCTACATTTGTGCAAATTTTCATTCTTTTGTCAACTTATGCACGATTATTTCACTTAACTGCTGTACTAAATCACTCAAATTAAAAATCTGTCACGTCTGAGCTCGAGGCTCGTACGTTCCTTGTATGGTCTTCTGATTCACCTCATCATCCTCATATCAGCAGATTCCTGGCCCGGTTTAGCCGAAAATTGAATATATCGCCATTCATTTATTCATTTGATGGGTGGGTCGGTCGGTCGGTTGTAATGTTCTATGTGAACACCAGTATATCATTTTATCAATATCATTTTATTCTCCTAATAACCACGATTTTTTTTATATTCACATCTGGAAAGATATGTGCGTTTTCAAGAACCGTTTTTATTAAATTACAAAAAGCCTACTTCTGTACGAAGCCAAAATGCAGTATTTGTTTACTTTACTAGTAAGCAGATACTGCCTTTTGACAGAGCAGAATACTAGTCTTAAGCGTAAGAGGAACATTGCACAATTTTTAGCAGTTACAGTAGGTTAGAACAATTAATACTCGTTCGTTCTACTTTTAATATATTCTGTTATCCAAGCAGATTACTATAAATAGAAAACTTAACAGCCCCGTAAACAGCAGACGTTATGTTGATTCAGCGTCTACGACGCTGGCCCAGCATTAACCCAACATTTTTGCAAGAACTCTTATTCGCTAGGAGTTGAGCCATAAATAATTTGTTGACAACAATCAGTGTCACTCAAGATGCAAATCACTCCTCCGTTGAACGAGATGTTGATAAATCTTGGCACATCAAATCTGGTCGCACAATATCCTAGCGTGTATACTTTGATCTTGGCAACATTACAACAGTCCCGGGTAACTTAGTATAAATCGAACAGATGTTCATACCTCGTGATCCACTCAATTCCGCAATTATAATTTTCAGAAAAGTCTGATGACGATTTACGTTCCTGTTTCCAAAGAAGTTTATGAAACTTACATGAATTGACATGACACTGAGCTAGCCTATTCAATATGCATTGTTGGTCGCGTAGCGCCAACAATGCATATTAAATAGGCTAACACTGAGCCACCTTGTCAATCTTTAAAATACTAGCTGCGTCAAAAACAATTAGAAAAATCTGATTAATAAGAAACCTTACTCTGAGCCATGGAAAGTGTTTTATAATAAATTGTTATCAGTTAACCGTCTCAACTGATTTATTTCATCATAACCACAATAAAGTGCTAGGTGGTTGCAAATTCGGAGAAAGCACCATCATTGGGATATTTTTTTTTTATAAAAATATACGAACAAAATGTAATGTGAATAATTTTCCTTTATTTTTATTAAAATGTTGATCATGCTATTGTAACTTATAACTATAATAACATTTATTCAACGTCGGCACAACGTCTTTGACGTTGGGCCAACATTGTATAAATTCATGCAAATGTTTTGTGTAAACTTACTGTGTTTACTGGGTAGTCTTCAGTTTTATGCCTCATGGGCTTATCAAGAAAGATGCATCAATAATTATTATGCTGGTTAATGTATTTCGAATAGTAATATTATACAACAAAATTAATGAGCCTCTAAACTTCTAGTATTTACATCAAATTATTTTTAATATGGCCTTGAATATGCAACAAAAATATTATGGATTAACGAATTGTATTAAGCATTATAGCAGTATTTAAAACTATCACACTTGGCTTGCATGCCTTCAGCTGTATTTTATTATATTTTATTAACTCAACTAGAATTAGTTAATTAAAATGTGTATTATTTAAAAATGCAAGCAACGTGTGTGAATTACCATGTTTGATTCACTGGTCATCCAATGTAATTGTAGAATTGTGTTTGTAAATTTAATGGCTGCTTACTACCGCTTTGCATATCAACTCTTTAACCGACAGTCCCAATAATATAGTCGATTTTTATTAGCACATTAAATACCCGCTTGTGAACATGTTGTGGATAAAACGTGACATGAATCAACAATATTTCCAAACCATTGACCTCCATTTTGTCAAATCTGAATGGTCTTTACTCAGTACGCTGAGCACGATGTGTAGTTTAGGGAGTGTAATCAAATCATTATGATCACCAACCCATGTAGATATTACTAATTCACTACATCCATCACTTAGTTACAGTATGTCATGTAAACCACTTTTCCACATCCCCTTGGAGGCCAAACGATGAGTAATACTTGTTCTGATAAGATCATATGTCAAGTATAACATACAATACCAAGCAAGGATAACAGACATACCAAGCAAGTATGACAGAAAATACCAAGCAAGTACAACAGACAATACCAAGCAAGTATATTACTGACAACACCAAGCAAGTATAACAGACGATACCAAGCAAGTATAACAGACGATACCAAGCAAGTATAACAGACACTACCAAGCAAGTATGACATACAATACCAAGCAAGTATAACAGACAATACAAAGCAAGTATAACAGACAATACCAAGCAAGTATATAACTGACAACACCAAGCAAGTATAACAGACGATACCAAGCAAGTATAACAGACGATACCAAGCAAGTATAACAGACAATACCAAGCGAGTATAAAAGAATATACCAAGCAAGTATAACAGACAATACCAAGCAAGTATATTAAAGACAATACCAAGCATTTTTAACATATCAAGATGAGTTTACAATATTTTGAAACATAACATTAATATAAAAAATTATTTTTCAATTCCATTAATTTTCACACAGGTGTAACTGAAACTAGGGGTAATAAGCTTAGAACGTATGCTTAATTTAAACATGAAACGTTTTTATCTTCTCTTGTGGTGATGCATATAATTAGACGTCAGCCACACCATACATTAGTATGTGTTTATATATACCATGTACTATATATATATATACTATATATATATACTATGTACATAATATACTATGTATTTCATTTTATATATTTGTTTGTGCATAGCAAAACGATGTACTGCAATGCATGGAATAAATCGATTGATTGCTTGATATTCAGATATACGAATCTATTGTAATTGGTTTCTCTCCTCTATTTAAATACACATAATCACATTATTAGTTACACTCATGACTCCAGCATGATTATATTTTACTTGGTGTGTAGGTGGGTGGATGTTTTCAAAGAAAATGTTTTTAGTTCCGATTTGCGACTTCCACATATCGTAAGTAATTCCAGCTTCAAAATGATCACTATAAGTACAGATAGGATTTTTTTCTAATTTTTATTTGACGATGTGAATCATAGCTCTGCCGTGCAAAGCCTAAAGGCAGTATCTGATTACCTTACAAGTCAGCAAAAAGGCCCTATGCATTATAGCTTTGTATACCAGAATTATCGCCTCGAGGCAAGCGGAAATTACTTGGTTTCGTAACAAAATTGATATATCAAAGAAATGCTCAATCAAACATATTGTGATGCATTATACAATCCTCTCTTCAAATAATGTTATCAAAGATAGTGTACAATTAAAAATTAAACATGTGTGATGTATTCATATGACAGGCGGGTTGAAATGTTATTCATTTTCAGGCTGGAACTGACTGCACCACCATGGCATCTTCAAGCATATTATTGTACATACGTAAAAAGCCTAGTAAAAACGTAAAGCCCCTCGCAAATGTAACGTGGTTTTTGACACATTTCGACACCCTCTAGCCTAACAATTTTACACCACGCGTGTTCCTAATGACAGCTCGTGGCAAAATTACCCAATAAAACAGGAAATAAATCCTAAAGTGGATCACTTCGAGCTAATTCTCATCTAGGGGAAGCTAAATTTGTTCCAACCGCCCATTAAGAAGTGTGTACCTTAATGATTTTCGAATGTTGATGCAAATAGGCGGCTTCCCAGCAAACACAAAACATTTGTATAACATTTATACAACGCAGGCCCAACGTCTTCGACGTTGGTCCAACATTGTATAAATGTCATACAAATGTTTTGTGTTTGCTGGGTTGATGTGGCGGTGAAAGACCACAAACCGCTTGAGATCCAGCGCCTGTGAATATTAAAGTCCCCCACCTGCGAGGATGAAAGCTAACCAAATGTTTAGTTAGTTGTCCAAAGTTATTCATCTGATCCAGTATAACACGAGTCGCTCATCCAATGTTGGCTTAATGCTGGGACAGCGTCTTTGATGCTATCCCACCATTAAACCAACATTCTGAACGTCTATAATAGAATTTGTGACATGATTTAACGATTCAGAAAAAATCAAATTATTTAACTATCAAAGTATGTAATACTCTAATCGACCCGCTTAAAATGTGGTGTAAATATACGCAACAAATCACTTTCCCCAACACGAACGTTCAATTCACCTAACTGAATACTTGTACAGATAAGTTTCTGAAATAATAATTTTGCTTTGTTTTTGTATTCTCATTCCCTCGCTACTCTAGGGTTTATAAATGCTGACGTTTGCTAACATTGGTTCTCGGATCAACAGCATGGGTGGCGAATAAATAGCACACGGGGTGTGGGGGGGGTTGGGTGGGGGCTGCAGGAATACCACAAAAATCTGCTCATTTCCGGGTCACGCAGAGAACGGCCCTGTCGGCGATAAGCCCCACAAAAATGACCGCAAGACATGTGTGGTCAAGCGGGGTCTCTTCTCAGATGGGACGTAATCCCGACGTTGGTTCAACGTCTTTTTTCTTTCTTTGTGTGGTCAGTCCCTTCCGGTCGTCTGCCAAATAGCGAGTGACCACATTGTCACAAAGTCGTTTTGGCGCCAAATGTTGACCGTTTCACGCGTCTTCTCGATTTGATTAAATTCCTTAATAGACCGTTGTCAAGTATTCTGTCGCGTAAAGCAAAAGAGCAGTAACTACTTACTTAAAAAGTAAGCAGTTATTGCTGTTTAGCTTCACACTGTTGTGCTGTGAATGAGAGAGATCTGGAAGCTGTTTTCTTATTAATTCCCCACTGTTTCCTGTCAGTTCTGCAAAGCCAAAAGGCAGTATCGGCTTACTTGTGAAGTGAACAGCTACTGCCTTTTGGCTTTGCACGATAGCTAACTTTTCCCAGTGTTTGTCCCCTACTGTTCGGCCGGTCCCGGTGGCTCATTCCAAGAACTTGATATATAAAGTTCTTGCTCATTCGTATCAACTGGTGCTTGTAACCTGGAGGTACCATGTTCGAATCCCGGTCCGGTCGGATATTTGTCATCGTGGTTGTGCATATACAGTGCTCCAAATTGTTCAAGGGAATGGAGTGTACATTGCTGCCTATGGTACTGGGCACTATACATGGGATACATAACCCTTGAAGTCATTCAAAGTAAGAGTAGGGCATAGTCCCGGCTTCAAGCTTTCTTCTGTCGCGATATTGCCATGATTGTGGAGAAAGCGACGTAAAACAATTTTCACTCATTCCCACTGTTCGCTAGATCAACACCGCCACCAACATTCAATCGCTTTGACCATATACACAGCTGTAGTACGCCATTTTCAATTTCACATCCATGCAGAACAATGTTTATCGCAACTGTGATGAGTCGGGTTGTTTGATTAATTATTTTCTTTATATAAAGTTCTTGTTTATCGTAAAGCCATTATCTGCGTAATTATCTATATAAATAATAATAATCAATAACTTCAATAAAAAAATATCATTCGGCCGTTCAAGTTATCTTGTAATATTTAAGTTTCTATTTCTAACTACTCTGATGATAACGAGCGTCAAGGTAATGACACGTGACGTGTAAATTACCCAATAGTACGAGGCTAAATAAATCACTCCTCAATGGTCCGCATAATGTTGGAGGGCAAGCACATGTCGACACTGTTAAACAACCGCAGACGACATGCCGACTTCCCTCATAGTCTCGACCCCACTGAATATAGAATAACAGGTATAATGACGGTACAGCGACGGGCCAGCGTCGCCGACGCTGACCCATCGCTGTACCGTCATTAGTCCACCGCCTCCGATACCTGAAGATCGCCTGGGGGTCATCCACCGCAGCAGGTGCGGGCTGGGTGATAACGAGAGCGGGTCGGGTCGAAGGTCATATCCGAGGAAGTAGCGCCCGAATCAATTAGAAGGGCTGTCTACATAACAAGGGTGCTAAGTGATTCGACCCCCCGGAAGAGTGGTGAAAACCAAAAGGGGTTTGTGAATATTCCAAGATAAAATATTGTTAATAGATAGTTTTGAAACATTACAGAAGGATTATGATAATAATTTATATAGAATGTAGATATATAAACATGATAAATGTAAGAAAGATTTCAAGAAAATATTAAAAATCTCATTTTTCATTTAAAGATCAGTCTAATACAAATATTTTAAGCTAGGATATGAGATCCCATGTAGGTATTGCCGATAACAATCAATACAATTATTTATCTAGCCTACAAAATGCATTTTTTTTCTGTAGAGAAAGGAAGAAATAATTATTGGCATTGCCAAATTACTTCTTGTCAAACACGGAAAGTGTCCGGCCGCCTTTTGTGATATTCGTTGTTTGCTACTTGATTGCGGGTTTATTTTGAGGATCATCAAAATATATGCAAATAATATTATTTTTATGTTTCTATGTTTGTGCATATAAAGGCTAGTATAGCATCTGAATAATAAAACAAATACAATATCCAGTGCTTTACTATTGCACTGCCTTTCAACATGATTTTAATTTTGTATGTGATACCATGCAAATTGTCGTGTGATTTTAGCTAATTAACAATCTTGTATATACATGTAGATATATTTTCATGACAAACAAGTCTGTAATGACTTTTCTTTATGTCAATATATTATCTATCTGTCTGTCTGTCTGTCTGTCTGTCTGTCTGTCTGTCTGTCTGTCTGTCTGTCTGTCTGTCTGTCTGTCTGTCTGTCTGTCTGTCTGTCTGTCTGTCTGTCTGTCTGTCTGTCTGTCTGTCTGTCTGTCTGTCTGTCTGTCTGTCTGTCTGTCTGTCTGTCTGTCTGTCTGTCTGTCTGTCTGTCTGTCTGTCTGTCTGTCTGTCTGTCTGTCTGTCTGTCTGTCTGTCTGCCTGCCTGCCTGCCTGTCTGTCTGTCTGTCTGTCTGTCTGTCTGTCTGTCTGTCTGTCTGTCTGTCTGTCTGTCTGTCTGTCTGTCTGTCTGTCTGTCTGTCTGTCTGTCTGTCTGTCTGTCTGTCTGTCTGTCTGTCTGTCTGTCTGTCTGTCTGTCTGTCTGTCTGTCTGTCTGTCTGTCTGTCTGTCTGTCTGTCTGTCTGTCTGTCTGTCTGTCTGTCTGTCTGTCTGTCTGTCTGTCTGTCTGTCTGTCTGTCTGTCTGTCTGTCTGTCTGTCTGTCTATCTGTCTGTCTGTGTATAATAGAGTTTTTTAATTGTTAAGGGGAAGAAATAGTTCAATTACGATATATTGAATGAATGAATGAATGAATGAAAGAATGAATGAATGAATGAATAAATGAATGAATGAATGAATGAATGAATGAATGAATGAATGAATGAATGAATGAATGAATGAATGAATGAATGAATAAATAAATGAATGAATGAATGAATGAATGAATGAATGAATGAATGAATGAATGAATGAATGAATGAATGAATGAATGAATGAATGAATGAATGAATGAGGTAATTATAATGTTGCGAGGAGAATTTTAACTCCCGACGTATAGTATTCCCAATTTACCTTCATATCTTCGGCGTTGTGTTTTATTATATCCGTCAATATCAACTACATACAAAATCACAGCAGAAATAGTTCGGCTGTAATATTCAAGATTCTGATGATGAGGATAAAATATTTAAATAAAAATCCTTGTCAAAAGTTTATATAAATTTGTCTATTATTTCAGATTATACGTCTATATTTTAACATATTTATTGTAGTGAACAAAAACCGCGTATAAATAGTATTTTTAGCTCGAAACTGAATCAATTAAAAATCATAATACAAGGTTTCTCTTCATGAGTAAACCTGACTAAGAGTATATAATATACTTACATCGACGGTGATTACATAAACACCGCCCGTCGCTTGGTTGTAGTTTAAATGCTAGCGATGAACGGCGGGGAACAAGACACTTAGACACAATGCTGGTTTAATGATGGACCACCGTCTGCAACGCTGGCCCACCATGAAAACATCATTGGATCTAAGGATCCTAATGTTTGTTGGGTACTTAGGCCCTTATATATACCTGTACCACATCAAAAATATATAAAACCATATTCCTGATCACATGTATATAACCTGAACCCACACATCTATCTGTATCACATCAGAAATGCATTTCTGACCACATGTATATAACCTGAGCGCACAACAAATCTACCTGTATCACGTACGTAGCAGCAGACACAAGACGTTGAATCAAGTTGGTTTAACGTTGGCCCAACGTCGTAGACGGTGGTCCAACGTTAAACCAACATCGATTGAACGACTTGTGTTTGCTGGTTGGGCCCACAAATCCACCTGTCACGTGACTGTATATGACCATAAATAGACCAACGCTGGGGAATTCTCAGCGTCATGACCTTGGCTCATTATACTATCACCCCCCAGGCACTCCCCTGTTTGGAAGTGACTTATAAATTAATGTGTGTAGA